>CM032346.1:4338568-4768568 GCA_019022885.1 Schlechtendalia chinensis | reverse complement strand
TACGTTCTAGAAAAAAACTAGGGCTAAACTCTAAATAAAGTATCAACTGGATACGATTTGATACCGAAACGTAACGCGTGTCTCAAGATTACCCGAACACCTACGTAAAAAACACAAACAAACATTTTTTTTTTAACATAACGTTATACAACCAATATATTCTTCTTTTCGCTCGGAATCTTATAAAGGTCAATTGAAAAGAACTTAGTGAAAAATTTTTGACATGATTTTCAAGGACAACTCGGATATTGCAGACGTCGCTATAATTATTGGTAAACATTATTGTTATTATTAAATATTAACATTGCGCATGATTATTATTAACTACATAATGTTATGTGCGTGTCGATCGCCATCACTGTCGTCCGGTCAAAAACTGTTCATATATATATATATATATGTGTGTGTGTGTGTGTGTATTATAAAAGCACGCGGGGAAACGTGTGCGCGTGTCTTATAAGACGTTGAGGAAGTTGACTTTTTTCTGCATGGATTTTTGTTCGTTGTACACGAGCACGGCCGGATCCGCGATCGGCGTGCTGCCCAGGTCCTCCAATAGCCTCCGGCTCCTGGTCGGCATGTCCGGCAATAACGGCATGGCGTGTAGTGGCGGCGCGTAGTCGCCGACGACGGGCCCGACCGTCAGACCGAAATCGTCGTAAAAGCCGCGGCAGCCCCCCCGCCGGGCGTAATCCTCCGCCGCTGTCCGGAACGTGGACGCGATCCGTTCCATGGACCGTTCTTCGGCCATCTTTTGGGCCGCACGCGCGAACACCTGACACTCGTCCTCGGTCATCGGCCGTCGTCTCGCGTAACAGCAACCACCTGTATGATATCATGTACATACGCCGCCGTCACGCTTTCCCATATCGCAGGTCAAACGCGCGTATACAATACGCGTTTATATTAAATAACATGTCCGTGGTGTGTGCGTGTATGTATATGTGTGTGTGCTAGTAAACAATACTGTAATTTATATATATATACGATATATATATTCGTGCGTTATGTCGATATGTCGAAATTTAAGGAAAATGCAATTTTTTCGACTTATCGGGGTTCAACATATCGTGATTCCACTGTATACACACACACACACACAAACAAACACACACACATACACATATTCGCAAATACATGCCATGACAATAACACGCACAAGTATGCAGTTCATCGATTAGGTTTCTACATTTTTGACTGTTACATATACATACGTTTTTTTAAATCGTTTAAACGTCAGATTTTGGAATGAAAGGGGTTTATTATACCTAACCCGTGAACTCCAACAACGTTTCTGTTGCCTAACAAGTACGAGAGTCATCCGAAAGTAAGATTACATCATTTTACAAAAACCGAAAAGTGCATAATATTTTCATGAAATTTACAAACATGTGTCATAGGTGTATAATTACTTTTCTATATAATCGCCGTTCAGTTTGATGCACTCCTGTAGGCGTGACATCAGCTTTTATATGCCACTGTCAAAGAACTCGCACTTGAACCAATTTTCAATTGTTTCTTTCACTTTTTCATCGTCAGAAGACCTCTTCCACCTAAAATCTCCTTGAGTTATTAGAAAAGATGATAATTACTGAGCCCAAATTCCAAACTGTAGGGGACGAAGGGTGGAAGGTGACAATCCAGAGAAACTGGAAATTTCAAAGAAAAGTTTCATGGTGGGAGGCCTGACGTTATTATGAAGAAAGCCAACACCACAGGTCAACATTCAATTACGGATGTATTTTTCTTTATGTTTTTCTGATGTTTCACCGCAAAATGATACTTTTCGAATCAGACTGTCCCACGTAAAAACTCATTCAAATCTTGACGATGTCCACTACATGTTAGATACAACAATTTAAACAAAAAAATTTTTCCTTACGGCTTGCAAGTGTTTTGCAACATTACTTTCTGGACAACCCACGTATACACGCGTAAATTGAACTCTGGTACTGAGCATCGCAAACATATTCGCATTATGTACAGAGGCAATGGAGACGTTGTAATATTGTCTATCCAAAAATATCCTAGTATTAAAAATTGTAAAACATGTATTTAAAACATACACATACGTGTAAAATTATTTAATTTATACGGAATTTCCACTACTTCCGGAAAATTTCTCCATAAAGTAGTGGAAAATGTTCTTAAGTGGTGGACGTTTTCTGGAAGTAGTAGAATTTTCTCCACTACTTCCGGAAAGATTTCACTAACTCACGGGAGAAATTTTTCGTCGCGTTATACGCAAATGTTAACTTTAAATATGTGAGTATACATTTACAAACGAGGGACTATGCCACTCGAGTAAACGTTAATTATTATAATTATTATTATTTAACCGTTCAACGGACAACTATAATAATAGGTGCGATTTCTCGCGTGCTGTCCGTGTAGGCACAGGCCGAACAAGATAAAACATACAAGAGCTGCGGTCTTTACACGATACATATTGCGTTGTCGCCAAACGTGTACGCAAACGGTATAACATAATACACGACGACAATAAACGTGCGCGCGTATACACGTCGCCACAGCGTTATCGCGACGCCTTATCAGTCATGGCGACCGTTGTTATTATAACGCGATCGGCGTATTGTACCTGCGGTGGATAACGACGGCAACACGGACGACGAGTACTCGTGCTCGGCGTTTTCGCGGATCCTGGCCAAACGCAACAGTTCCTCGTGCAACCGGACGTTGTCCTCGATCTGCCGACGGCGCCGGGCGATCTCCGCTTTGATCCGGGCCTTCTTCTCCTCCCGCTGCAACTCCTCGTCGTGCTCGTCGTCCAGCACGGCCATCGGGTCGTAATCGCCGCCGCCGCCGTAATAGTCGTCCGCGTAGTCGCCGTAGCCGCCGTAATTGCCGTAGCCGTCGTCCGCGCCGCTCAGATACGCGTTGGGCGTCGGCGACGGTGACGGGTCCCACGAACGCGACCGGCGACCGGCGCCCGCGGTCCCGTACTTCATCATGGCCACCGCGGCGGGCGTCGTCTGCATGTGCTGATGATGGTAATCGTACGGCCGGCGTGGGTCCATCGACTCGCCGCCGCCGCCGCCGCCGCCGTCGCTGTAACGCCTCTGCCGTTGGTTGTGTCGCCGCCCGTCCCATCTACAAACGATTACGCGACGTCAAATACGCGTCAGCCATACCGGACTGATCGCCGTGTGCCGCCAACAACGGTATACGGATCGCTCGCGAAATACCGTCACTGACTTGTCTTTGGATCTCGCGGCTCTTAGTCATAGGACGTTATTCTCTGGTGCCTATCGTCACACGGGCGCGCGCGATTCGACCTACATTTTGGGAACGCTGAAATTCTAGGTATAACTCGCACGCGGGTACGATTCCTTTCCTTCCTCCTACACACACACACTTCTACCAACCTTCCGCTCTATTAATTATGGTACGTTTGAGTATTTGACGAATCCTATTTTTTATATATCGTTGTAATATCGAGAACTCGAAAATTGAAAATTTCGGTATTTGATTATATCCTATTTTTGACATTTACTCGAGAAGCTGCAGTTCATATACTACTGTTGAGCTTATTGGAATTTCATTTGCTGTCTAAAGTGGCCCAAGTAAATTTGAACGGGTGAAACCTATCGACAAAAAATAATAATAATGTCAATCGTGAGGCGATATATATACTACGAATAATTATGGTTTAAATGAGTCTTATCTGAACTTGACCTAATTCCGAAAATACGATAATTCGTTCTCGTGTGGTACATCCGGTAGATACAATGAAAGAATATTATAACGTTGACGTATAGTGGTAAAAGAGAATAAGCGAAGTTTACGTGTCAACGTAGTCGGTCAAAACGAATTAATATTCAACTCGTATCGACTCGTTGATTTCCGGCATCGCGGATTCGCGACACTAAATAATGTGGAGGAAATTCATTGTACAACACCCGTGTCAAATAACACGAACGGATGTCGCGACGGGAGCGCTTACCTCTTATGGTCAGTCGCGGTGGCCGTCGCACGCCGATGACCGTTATTGTCGAAAATCGCGCCCGACGAGCCTATAGCGGTCTCGCGTAACGCGCCGCCCAAATAACCGGAACCGCCGCCCGCGTCTGGCCAATGTCTCCAAGACGTCGTCGACAACGGATCGTCGCCACCGCCGTAAGACCGGGACCTCGGTCTGGTCGGTACGAAATCCTGTCGGCGGACATACACACCACACGTCCATTATTGTTATTATTATTGTTATTATTAATATTTTTATGATTATTACTATTTTTATTATTGTCGTTGTTATTATTATTGTTGGTATCGGGTCTAAGGATTACTTAAAAGCCCTCAGAGAAATGAAAACGTCGACATTTCCTAAACACTTGAAAGTGAAGTGTGTTGTACCATATATTAAGTGCAACTTAAATTTCACTACTGAATTAAGCTGTACTTTAACGTGAATTGAGCATTGTCGAGGGAACGTCCGATAAAATCTCACTATCGTTTGAAGTAATTTCATCGTATTGATTGTTTGTGAAATAAGGTTTCTCTTACTGTTTTATAAATATTTTGTTAATTTTAAATTATGCGTTTTGAAGCAAACTGTAAAATGAATTTCTTCAATATCGATTTATTTGTGTATGAAGAACGCTTTTGTTTTTTTCGAGGATTTAAATGATGACAACGGAGACTTGTATTTTATTTGACATGGCATACCAAAACAACTTTATACGAGATCATCGTATTTTCATTCATTGGACGAAATAGGATTTCAACGACATTTCAATCTTAATAGAAAACATTTTAAATATTTTATATTGGATATTATCCACTCTCAGACTCACGAGAGTATCACCGGTACCTTCTTCTTGAATCGTGGGTTAAACGATATGTATGTAATGTTATAGGATCAGATTTGAAACATCTGTCGAACTTGTCACAATCAAGACAATCTATCGTCTATGATTCGTTTCAATTATTAAATTACTAAACAATACTATTCTAAATACTCAAATATTATTTGTCTTACATGATCAATACTAACAATTTATTTTATTTTACTAGAAATTAATTTTTAATTTTTTTTTATCGCGTATGAGTTAAGGTTTTTTTACACAATGAAATATATTTGATGAATACTAATAGTGTTTTGTAAACATTAAATAGCGTGATACGTTTTCCGTTCTTCTTGATTTAAGGAACACTTAGCGTTAAATAAAACTTACTAAGATTATGGTTTAGCAACGTATCTAGTGGAAAAAGTTCACGAAATGTCCTAACAATTCGGAATAAATGCACTTGTTAAAAAACTCTAAACTAATTATTCGTACGTGGCGATCGCTTACCGTGTTTCTGGTGCCGTATCCAGTTCCTCCTAAATCGTCCATTAGCAATGCCGCTACGGAGACGTCGTCTTGTTGTAGCCTCATCAAATCGTCGTCGTCGTATACTTCGGACACGTGCTTGGAGCCACTCAATCCTCTGATCAGCCTTCCGCCGCTGCCACCGTATCTCGGCTGTTGATTCTGGTACCATCGTCTTTCCAGGTTATCCGGACTGCAGTGCATAACGACGATATAATATTATGTAATACTGTTATCTAACCTGCGCGCGTGTATTAACACATTATACACGTACCAATACCGCGTTGCCCTTTCGAAATTATTCACAATTCATTTTTTATCGTTATTGTTGTTGTCATCGTTAATGTTATTATTGTTATGGTAAATTTTATTATTTTTATTGATGTACATACATATTTAAGAGAAGTAAAAAGTTAGGTTACGTGCAAACGTAACGAAAATATAAAAAGAAAACTTGCTATGTTCAATTATGTATCACTGTTTTTCGTGTACATTCTATTTGTGTACAATTTTACTTGTCATTCATAACTTTTAGAAATGCCTAAAAATGATATTTATATATTCTGTTTCTGCCCTATTATCGTAAATAACCCGCATAATAAAAAAAAAAATGAATATTTGTTGAGAACGTATTCTGCAACACGCGTAAAAATACAAACAAAATGTTCGGACTATGAAAAACGTGTTTGAACGCTCACGAACGAATATACTCGGACGCTCAATTAGACTAATATTTTCGTGACGAAATAATATCCTAAGACACGGTATGCGTCGCAATATCGTTTTGTCCACGCGCACTTACACGTTACTCGTCGAACAACGGTACAACAGGCCGTTGCCGTCGTACACGCCACCGAGAGACCTCGCGGCGACCCTACCGCCGGTCTGGTAGTAGTGCGAGTCGAGATGACTCGCGCCGCCCGCGGTACCGCCGAAAATCGTGTTCGCTTGTCTGCCGGCGCCGATCCGGCGGTCCAACGACGAACCGATGCCGCCGTCGTCGTGATACGACCACGGTTTCCTCACGCCGCCGCCGGCGCCGTACAGGCCCAGCGCGTTCGGGTTACCCTGTGAAATCGTACACGCGTCGTAAGGCGCGGCCGCGGGAAACGGTCGGACGGACGGCTTACCAGCGAATTGGCGGCGGCGGCGGCGGCAGCCGTTACCGCGGGACTTCTGAGCAGCCCGTGCTGCTGTAGCCGTTGGCTCGTGGTCTGTCTGCCGTGCGGCGCGGTGGCCGATAGCAAATGCCGCAGGTCCGGCGGCAAGCAGGCGGCCAGCTCGTCGCCACCGCCGTCCGAATTGTATTTCCTGGTCAAACCGCCGTAATGTCTGGTCGTGGACGGCGTCGGTTCTCCGGTACTGCTTACCAAACTGGAGCCTGTAAACGACGCACGCGGATTATCGTCGTGAACAAAACGACCGGACAAAACAAAACCGAAACGTTGTCACAACCCGTTAGACAACCGACTATCTTCAACTACATTCAACACGTACTATTTTTGTGTTCGCAATTGTTGGTTTTCTGTTATTTTCGTGTAATTTTGTTTTTCGACTTAACGGTCCTCATAAAAACCCGACCATAAAAAACAATACCATCCATGCGAATCCGAAGTTCAGTGTAACGTCTCGAAAACTGACGATCGTCAGACATAGTGTGGCTGGCTACAGCGGTTAGGAGGGGGTGGGACGCGCGTAATTTAGGTCAAGTTTCTGTTATTCCGAAAAACAACTAAATACAAAATTACCCGATAACGAAACATTAGAGTACGTCATTGATAAAACGTAAAACGTTTCGTTTTCAGATGACGCGTATCGTCGGAACGTGCGAGGACAAACGCTGAAAACGTCGGTTTACCGTCGACGTCCACGGAGTTGTGTTGTTTATCAACGAACGGCGGCGACGTGCGGCCGAGTCGGAAATGACGTCCGCGGGGACGGAGCTCGCGCGCGGTACCGCGAGTCGCGCGCACGCCGCGGCACGACGTACCGTACAAACCGAGGCTGGCCGGAGACGACCAGCCGGACCTGTGGTTCTGGTTCTGCAGCTGGTGGAGTCTGGCCGCGGCCGCGGAGTAATGCGATGGCGCGGGCCTGTCGACGTAATGCATCGCGGGCGCCGGTCGTTACAAACGGTGTGCGCTCGTGCGCGGTGACGGGTGCAGTGGCCGCCGAGGCGTCACGGACGCGGCACGACGGCACGCGGACGCCGCCGGTCCGGCGCGACGTGCCGGACGAACGTTGCGGCGGCGCGCCGGACGCGTACCGCTGTCGCCACCACCGCCGCCGCGGCCGTCACCGCCGAAGCCGTCTCCTCCTCCGAAGCCGAAGCCGCCTCCTCCGCCGAAGCCGAAGCCGCCGCCGCCGCCGCCGCCGCCGTTGTCGACGACGACGTTACCGCGGCCGCCGCGGACGCCGCAGCCGTCCGCTACGTGGACCGCTGCGGGCATGTGAGCTCAGAGGCGGACGCGTGTGTCGGACACGACCGCGAGCGACGCCGAGGGCACGTCAGGGTTTACGGAGACCGCGGACGCGTGGCGGACGGCAAACGGTTATGGCGGCTGCGTCGACCGTACTACCGCGAACCGACGGACGCGCGTAACAATAAACTGACGACGCGGCTAACGATTTTGTTATTCGCGAGTATGCCGCGGGGTGTGTACAACACGCTCGCTATTCTCATGTACGTATGCGTGTGTACGCCCTCTTCTCGTAGACCGCGCGATGACGCGTGCGCAATAGTATCACGTGATTATTAATATTATTACGTATACGCCTCGCTTACTATATATTATTATGTGTGTGTGTGTGTGTGTGTACGCGATATTGTATTGTGACACCGAAGCGCCTCCTAGTCGTGACTCTTTACGGTGACGACGACGACGACATCACGGCCGCCCCGTCTCGTGATCAATACCACGCTGCCGACGACGACGCGCGCGAGAACTTTTGACCCGTCGCGTTGGCCCGGGTCGCCGTCGTTTCACCTTCGCGGGGAGGGGGGGAGTTATGCCGTTACGTCACCGCCAGCCTGTACACGTACTCGCGCCACTACGTGTTATACGTGGTACATGTGTATTATACTATATATATATCAGGGGCGCCGTTTAGGGGGGGGGGGCCATAGGGACCATGGCCTCCCCCTAGACATTTTACGTTTTAATTTCTGACAGTACGCGTTGTCGTTTTTCGGTCAGTTTGAAGTTAAATAATAAATTCAATTGTAGTAGAAATTAATGTTTTTTTTGCAAAAATAAAAATCGGTAAGATAACCAAAATAATTTTTACTATAATTATTTGGTTATATATTATTTAAAGTAATAAATAGCAAATGTTCATATTTTATGTACGTATTCATATATACTTAAGAGGCGTCTCACCCGTATTTGTTGTCTCCGTCTATCTTATAGGAAATATAGAAAAAATTACACTACATGAAACAGTAAATGTGGGGTCTACGTCAGAATTAGAGTTGAAACAACTATTACCAATTTTAAAAAGGACAATATTTTTTAGGGCATGTCATATCCTTTTTGTAAAATATTGTTTAAAAAAAAATTACCAGCTTTAAAAAAGAATGAAAAATGTAAAACGTTATAACGTTAAACAATATTTTATAAAAAGGATATGACATTCCCATGAAAATGGCATCGGAACGAGAAAACTTATATAAGTACATATATATATATGTATATCAAAAAACATTGCCCCCCCTAGGGAAAGAACCAAAGCCGCCACTGATATATATATATATATATATATATATATTTACATTTACATAATACCGTAGTACAACCGTGATCAGATATTGTACTTCCAGGGGGGGTGCTACTACATTTTTTTCTGACCATTTTCAGAATCACTAAATTATTACCACTAGTCGTACCGATTACTACGTTTACCCAAAAACATAGGTCATTTGATAAATGTGTGTTAATCAAAACCCATATTTATATCGACGAATAATATTATGGACATTTATATATTATATGTTGAATATTACTTCTGGGGGTACATGTGTAAATTCGTGTTTTAAATATCTCATAGATTGTCATAGAAAAAACCACGATGACATACATGTGTTCTTCCTTGAAATCGATATTTTAATAGAAATAATAAACATTTAGACACGCCCATTAAATATTTTACAAGTTTAATTTTAATTTTTAATTTGATTAGCTCATAAATGATACTTTAATATTTAAACAAATGCAAGATAAACACTCTACAACAAATATTACCATTACATTTTTCCGTATCAATTTAACAACGTAACCAATTTTTTAATCTAACATTGATTATGTATATGTCAAAAAATCTGATAGACATGAAAATGTGCAATATAAAATTATATTTTATACTAAACTCTGCAAACATTTAATTATTTTATTTAACTACTTTAGTTTAATTTATCTAACTTAGAATCGAATAGAAATCAAAAGAAATATAATATAGCCCAAATTTGTAAGCCATGATTGTTTTTTGTATGATACATATACAAAATTGATACTGATAAATTAATTTAATGGAAACAAAAAAGTACGGAGAAGACATGCTCTGAGTGCCCGCCCCCTTTCATTACAGCACTTTAGAATAGTATTATAATAGTAAGTCATTATCATTCTGGATTTTACACACAATTAATTAATGCAGTAATTACTTGTGCAACTATATATTGAAATATACTCGCAAAGTATAAAACCTACTAAAAATACCAACTACTTCTAAATCACGTATCGGTACATTGAATTTGAAAAAATTAAAACATTTTCACAATTTATACAATTATTTACAATTGGTACATTTGACCAATAATATGTATTTGGAAAAGTTTGGATATTTTATTCGGTGTAACTTCAATTTTATTGTTTCATTAATGTTTAATTATATCAAAGCAGTTTTTTTTTAATATATTCATAAATACATTAGACTGTGTAAGACACGGCGTACTACATAGGCAAAATAGGTACATAACTATATTGAGAATAAAATTACACATGATCAATTTGTATAGTAATTTGTTTTTCAATGTTAAGTATTCCATAATATTTATTGCAAGGCACAGAATGCTAAAATTCAAAGTCAGGAAAATGTTGAAAACCAATTTGAATGTTTATTTAAATTGATAATAAAAATTACCTAATTGATTAAGTCGTTGTCATTGTCGATAATTGTTAAAACCGATATAATTAGAGTATAAAAAAAAGTTACAAAAAACCTCACAAAATATGGTATCTTTATTATTTAAATATAGACTAAACGAAGTATACTGATGGAAAAATATTAAAAAGTATTCAAAGTAAATTCTGAATACCTCTTAAAAACGATTTAAAAAATACTTTGAATATCTCCAAAAAAACCACATTAATTTTTGCTTTACAGTTTATTTACCCTCAAATCAATTAGTTACTAACAAACATGGAAATTGTATTAAAATCGGTCATAAACATGTCGTCATACCAAAATAAATATTACAAAAATGCAAACATATTACTTACAAATTTCTCTATCATGGTCACTTTTAAAATATTATTACCCTATCGTTCTATAATCCAATTTATTTATAGTACACAATAATATTCTATCGTCAGTTATAATAATTTATACAAACTTATAAATATTTAATAATATTAGGCTCTTTATGATGTATTATTATTGTTCAATTTCAGATATAAAAAGTACGTATTTATATGAGTACGTTGTTTCATAATTATAATCTAACTATTACATTTTAAAAATAAACATTAATTATTTATTTCATTATAAAAAAAACAATTTGTTCAAAATATTGAATAATAAGTAATTATGAGAATTTGTTATTAGTATTAGTATTAGTATAGTTGTTATTGTTATTGTTATTATTATTATTATTATTAATTTATATATATTAAAAATTCAATTACCTTGCTACTCCTGTACATAGTTTTCAATGAAAATGTACTATTTATTTTATTTTATTAATAATATTTACATTTTTTTTTTCAAATACTATTTCAACGTTATCAGTCCTTTTTAATAACTATATACTAATATTTTCTATCTAAACTGATATACTAATACTTAAGACCAATATGAAACAAGGAGGGAAAATGTGTCTAATAAGGGGTAACTTATTATGAAATTTCCCAAATGTATTAAAAATTAAAAAATCTGCTTGTATAATTTTAGTTTAATATTATTGCATTGTCCTACCCCATAAACGTCGTATTCTTATGTTATATTATTATAATAATATACAGCTCCATTTTCGCTACGATAATAATAATACGAGTAATAATAAAACCATTCTACATGTTATGTTTGACGCGTGCAATTATTTCACTAATAATATTAACATTACGTACCTTGCAAAAGGCCCAACGCCGATTCCGGTCTCACCGTCGACATTGGACCGTTGTCTTTCTTGAGACCGATACTTGAGTAAATTTGTTTCGCTCATGCTACCGGGTCGATTGATTGCAAATTTACTACTACTCCCAGTGCTGTAACTATAACCAGCGAATGAACTGTCCATGTTCGTGACATTCCTCGATGAAGAGAACGGCCTGCGTGCAGAGAGTTGCGTTAACTAACATTACGTTACGTTTCCCTGTGTAATGGCTAAACTAACTTAAATTTATCCATCATGGCGTTCACTATGCGCTCGCGACGTTTGGCGTTGGCCACTATTGACCACGGCACTGCCATGTCCTGTTCGGGGGGCGGCAGGTCGGGCAACCGGCGTCTGCCATCTCGGCCACTGCTACCTCGCAACGACGACGAGCGCATCGATTCTGGTTCACTGAGCGTGTCTGACGGGGACGCCGTTGAGTCTCTGAGTCCGAGAGCAACGCCACCACCCAACAACAGGGGTCCTCTAGGCGTGCTGACTGGCGTGTTCGATTTTTGAGCTGTGGCTGCGTAGTAAGGTCGACAAAAAAGATATTGTCATTATATTATTCTCATTACTCTACTCATAATATTTGAAATTTTAACTAAATCTGTTTCTCCCTTTAAAATACTATAGTATTAAGTCATCTATTCAAATCAAAGTCGTGTTTTTAAATTATATTTAATTATACGACGAAAGCGGCATAATACATAGTTAAATACTTACGGTGCAAAGTCAATGTTTGCTGCTGTACCGTCTGTGGATATCTAAGTGTTGTCGACGTCATCAATGATTTGTTATTGGTTTGTTGCTGGTTCGCTGTGGTAGTAGAATTTAGCAACACCGTGCCTTGGGCCGTATTGGTCCCGGAGCTCATCGCTAAAGTACTGTGGTGCTGTGAAGAGTAGTTATTGACGTTTTGTTGTTGTTCCATTGAGGATGCAGTCTAATTTTTGGAACAATAAAATAAGGTAAAAGTTTAAGTAATACACTATATAGTGTTGGTAAATATTTAGAGAAATTAATTGAAGAGAAATTATTCAAATAAATTATTTTTATTTAGGTAAATATGTTTTAAACGAACTTTATCATAACCAGATAAATAATGTACTGGTCTAGATGAAACATATGTGTAATATGTACATAATATTTGTTATTACATTGTGTATGATTTTTTCTTTCGTCTCTCTTATACTTAACTATGTACAGAATATGTTAAATTATAATCTAACGATAGTTTAAATTTCAATAAAAAAGGGCCTCTCAATAAAACTTCTAGCTGCTACGACTATCCTCTCAAAAATACCGAAATATAATACTTACATCACTTTGCTGAAGCTGTTGTTGTAAAGGTTTAAAAGCAGTGGAAGAAGGTTCCATAATTATCGTATCATTGACATTGTAATTCACACCACTTGAGTTAATCATTTTGCTATTATGATTTGAATCAGGGATGTTTTGTGTATAACTATTACCCGCCATATACTGTTGTTGTTGTTCAACGATGTAATATTGGGAATTATCGCCAACAGCTGTCAACAACTTTGGTTGAAGTTGGTCTTGATTTGGTAACCTTTGATATTGTTGATTCTGTAGTTGTTGTTTCTGTTGCTGCTGCTGTTGCAATTGTGATTGTTGTTGCTGCTGTTGCAGTTGTGGTTGTTGTTGCAGCTGCTGTAACTGTGGTTGTTGTATTTGATTATATTGTTGTAGTTGCTGTTGATATGGTTGTTGTTGTTGTAGTTGTAGTTGTTGTTGTTGTTGTTGTTGTTGTTGTTGTTGTTGTTGTTGTTGTTGTTGTTGTTGTTGTTGTTGTTGTTGTTGTTGTTGTTGTTGTTGTTGTTGTTGTTGTTGTTGTTGTTGCTGCTGCTGCTGCTGCTGTTGTAGTTGCTGTTGTTGTTGCTTCTGTTGTTGTTGTTGCTGTTGCTGTTGTAGTTGTTTTTGTGATAGTTGTTGCGGTTGCTGATATGTAACGTATTCTGATTGATAAGGTTGATATAAAGCTTCTTGCTGCTGTTGATATGTCTGTTGTTGGGAATTGAACTGAACGCTGTCACCTACAGTACTGCTATCAAGCTCACCACCACTTTGTCTATTATAGAACTGTTGTTGTCCTAAAACGGAATTTCCGGTACCACCCAAAGTTGAAAAATTCGCGTCAGTCTGTAAATTCTTATGAGTGGCGATAATGGTGGTGGAATACTGTTGTTGAGGGGGGGCAAACGCTTGCTGCTGTTGCGTCTGTCTTGCATGGTTTGCAAACGATTCTGCTCCGTATAACATGGTGTTATCCATCGATCCATAAGAGCTACTGACGATTTGTTGCTGTAATTGAGTAGCATCAGTTTCACCGAATTGGTGTTGCTGTTTTGGTAGTTGTTGAAAAAGCGGAGGAGATGAGTCATTGCAGTACAATTGATATTGTTGATCACGAAGGTTCTGACTTATTAACGACTGAGTACGTCGTAACTGGGACGTACCACCGGTGATAAATCCCCCGTTGTCGGCAAAATTGTGTTGTTGATATGGGTTCTGTTGTTGTTCCGGTTTTGTATTTTGTTGCTGTTGGTATTGTTGTTTTTGTTGTTGAAGTAAAGGATTTTCGTTTGACAGTGGTAAATGTTCGAGTTTGTTGTTGTTATTATTGCCAAATTTATCGCCACTACTTGGTGATCCACTACTGTTATGCTTAGAATTCATCGTCAACCCACTATTGCCATTCATATTAGCTACAACAAAAAAACAACAATATTTCTGTCTTGATATATTATAACTAACCACATTTTACTTTAATTTCTAATAGTGTCCTGTGTAAAGGACAAACGTATCGAGGATAACGTAAAATATGTTTATAACTTTTAAAGTATGAAATTCTTCTACTTTAAATATTCAAAAGTTATTATTCGTAATACTGTCAATTTCTGTCTTTTTATTATTTTAGAATTTGTTTCTTCTTCAGTTTATTTTATTTTTAATTCCAAAATACCATACTATAGGTGTAGAAATATTTGTTATAAATTAAAATTGTATTTTCTTGTCACAATTTCATTAAAAACGTTTCTAATATAAAAAAAAATAAACTAAACAATTATATGATCGATGATTACCTATTGACCGGCTGAAATCAGCCAACATGCCACTTATGGTACCATCTTTGTCAGGTGTCGTTCCTGGTATCACGGTCGGTTGTAAAGCGTAGTTTTGACGCTGTTGCTGTTCTTCTTGTTCTGCCAGTTTAATTTCGTCATCCTCGTCATCGTACTGAAACAAAACACAGATGGAAAAAATTGAATAGCATTCTCACCAAGCAAAAAGAATCTAACTCTCAATACTTCATACGAATTGTTTAAATACCACGCATGAAAAATGTCTACATAATTTCTACGCATATTAGTTGTCCGTCATCTAAATACCAATTCACTACGTATATTAGTATTAAGTACAACAAGTTTATCATTGACAACTATCTATAATTTTCGTAATTATTTGTTTCTCTATAATTATAATTATTATTAAAATGATGACTGTAAACCTCTAGCCTGCAAATAAAAGCATTTGTGTGATATTAAATGTTAAGCGCGCTCCTGAAACATTATTAACTATACACACATAACAGAAACATAATAAAATTTTAACATATTATGTAAATAATATTATTATACTAATCCAGTGAGGGCCTTATATAATATACAGCAATGCCGGCTGCCATCGCTATCATTATACTTGACTACTATATTATATATATATCATCTATATATATATATATATATATATATATATATATATAAGTAGAATGGATACATACTGTAGAGTGCTTACTATATTATTTATTATATGCATATACCGCTGATACCTTCTAGTTTCTACGAATGTATTAGATGTACTGCTAAACAACGATAAAACTTCTACGTTTGATTACAGTTAATGTATATCTAATACTTACATATTACATAAATTAATATTATTATAATCGACCCTTTAAATCTATCCTTATATATAAGTATATATTACAAATGTTGATGATATGGAAAATAACCAATTTTGTTTAGTCGAAGTTTGTTTTATTTTATTATTAGTATAAAATTAATTATATATCCACCGCATTTTTAACACTACTACTACTTGGTGGTGGAAGTTATCATCATCATTATTCATCGTCATCAACACGATAGCAACATCACTACTCGGACATACTATAACGATAATCGCCAAAATAAATCCTTACACGATAATTTGTCCGACGGTTTGGATTTTGCAATGCAAAAGCGTTGTTGTTAGTCGTTATAGACCGATTTTGTTGCGATGACGACGATATCCTACCCAGGACATTGTAATGTTGTTGCTGCCGAAGCTGTTGGTCTTTTTGTTGTATTTTGAGCTGTCGTTGGTGATTTTGATGATTCTTGAACTGTTGCTGTTGTTGATGCTTTAATTGTTGTTGCTGTTGTACTTGATGCGAATCGATAGTTGTAGATGAACCACGAAGACCGCTACTCAAGTGAATCGGCTGACTTAACAGTTTACATATCCGATCGTATTCGGGCGTTTTTTTCAACTATATATATATACATATATTTATATATATATATACATTACGTGAAAATCGACGTACAACAACAAATACAAAGTATATTATTTAGTTATAATACACGCAAATAGGAAGTGAATTAAAACGTATAGTGATAAGTATTGTTTATAGAAATAGAAATATATGTTTTAATTAATTTTACTATAAACTATTCAATGAAAAAAATCTACAGCAAACCCTGTTGTGCTTTAGCCCGAGTTGTTGAAGACAGTTGAACGATTAATTTCATGTAAGTATTCTTTATTTAGATCTGCAGGGCATTTCATTTTGTTTTATATATAAAAATATTCCTAATGAACTTTTTATAATATCCCTTTGTTCATTTAGTTCAGTAAATACTATTGTATTTTTTAATAAAAAAATAAGGTACATTGTCTATTTTAAAATATTGAACTATTATTCCTCTATTTTAACAAAACTATTTTTTTAGAGGTTATTATTTATTGATAAAGCAGATTTGTGTTCTAATAAATTTCTTAAAATACCATGTTAGTATACACTAAGTAATAATAAAATATATTCTAAAGTAACTAAATATACGCACCTACTATATTTTTTATTTTCATTATAATCTTAGTCATATCAATCACAGCTATGAATATGAATAATAACATAGTATACGTATATATACATCGTACTTGTACCGATATATTATTTAATAATTAATTGTATAACAAATAATTTTAAACACAAAAATTAAAAGCCAGATTGAAAAATATGTTTAGTCTTGAAAACGAAAATTACATTAGCCCGTTAGATAAAATTCATTGATTTCAGAGAATATATTATAAATTATTATTACTACTAATATATATATTACATAACGTAAAATAAAGGTTAAGGTCAATTCAATTTAACTAATACTTATTATAATATAGACACTATGTTATACTTATAATATTCTATATTATAAAGTATTTATGACATTATAAACGTTTACACGGCGCATTAAATAGGCAATCCAGGTACACTTGCGCATTGCGAGTTTACTTATATTTTTTTTTCATATGAAATCGCTCACAGACCAGGAACCACGTGGACATTACTTCCGACCACTTGTATTTGACATATGAGACATGTGAGCATATAATAGTAAAAATGCGACATTATATCATCATAATAATATAACACATATCATTTTATAACGGTTATACTAATAATAATATTTTTCCTGGAAGCAATTGTAAAATATTCACGTTTTATACTATTTTGTTAACAGTAAATAAAATATATTTTAATCACATTCTTATTGACCTAAAAAATTACTGCAGTGTATAAAAACATAGTAAATCAAACGACTAAATATCCGTAAATGTCATTACAACGAAATTATATGAAAAATATTGACAAAACTTACAAAAACTAGTTTTGGAGTTTAGAGATTTGTTTTATTTTATACCTAACTAACCTCAATACCAGAAAGTTTTATTTTTTTAATTTAAATGCAATAGTAAATAATATTTTAATTTTAATTTTTTTAATTTTATTTTAAAATTTACATGTTACAGGAAATAGCAAAAGAATATTTTATGTACATATAAAAAAGCTAATGTGAAAAAAAATGAAATTATATGCATTATATATAATGTGTTACTTAAATTTTTAAATTAAGATTCGTTGACATTTTTAACTATTATAATTCTGCATACAAATAAAAACCCACGATGTATTTTAGTATGACATAGGGTGCTCATAACTCAGACTTTTTTTGTACAAGATCGTGCTTTATATCTACATAATATTCCAAAATTATAATTATTATTTGAGTGAAGTGTACTCACATCGTCTTGGAACACACAGTTTGATTCTAACATTTCACACGCAGACGATGCATTATTTTGATCACTACTGGCAGTCGCAAACCTAAAAATAAAAATGAAAATAATTACTCTCATTGTCCCTCAAATTATCCCCAATATTTAGACTTATGCTTTACCTGCAATTGTTTCTATTGTGGTATGACGACATATTTTGTTCATATAAGGCCGTGACAATTGGTTGAACGGATGGTGGGTGCTGTTTGTCAATACTGGCACGGAACTTGTTATTTTGTAAAACTCCTAAAACATCAAAGTAATTTTAAACACACCATAAATAAATTCCGTCATTATTATTATTATCATTATTCATTCTTTCTATACATCTATTAATTTATACATGATATTTAAACAAATTTATATAATTAAAAAGTACGCGATATTTATGTAAGTATACGTAGGTTCAAGAAGTTGTGATATATATCATCGATAACATACCAGATTGTAAGTTAGGTTTTTTGGACGATCGATTTTGATCTGCAAAAACAGATCCTGTTGTCGATGATTCATCATTCAATGGTTTCGACCGTTGATGAGATTCCAGTCCTGCAGCATACTTCATCATAAATCGTTCGTTATCCACAATTTGATGATGCAGATCGACTGCCATCAAACTAGAATTACTACTATTGTTCAACCCAGATATTGCTAGAAAATGACAATTTTTTAAAATTATTAAAACTTTTTTGTAGACCAATCCGTCTAGCTTAATCATTTAATTGACCTCGAATAAAATATTATGGTTTTTTGACAAACTCATGTAAAAAGTAATTCAATATCAATAAAATATCAAGGTTGTTGTATGCTACTGTGGCAGATTAAAAACTACAAGTAGATAAAATATTGTAAAAAATATAGATTTACTTAAACATTAAAATGTAATTTAAAAAACGAATTACTGAAATTCTTAAGTTTACTTAATTATGGACCTTATTTTTAATGAATTGTGAATTGTGATGCTATTATTTTGCTTAAAAAAGTAAGAACTATATAAACAAAAATGTTGTTAACATATTATTAGACTAGACTTTTACACAAGTCTTTGATAAAATATCGTTTTTCTTTTTAGCAAAATGTTTTTACAATAATTACTCATTACCAACTATAGATACTAAACTTACCAGTCAAAGTGTTTGCCATCTGCCTTTTTCGAAGACTTGTGACGCCATCAGCGCACGTCGGACTTGTTAGCTCTGACTCATCTTCCGGAATGGTGTAGACGTCAGAGGTGTTTGTTGTTGTTGCGTTGCCATAGTACATTTGCTGTTCGTTACAATACTGTTCCTCTCGCTGCTGTTGATGTTGCTGGTTGAATCCTGGTGGTATCAACGTCGTCCAGTAGCACTTGACCGTTTTCATCCAAAAGTGGCATAGGCCTCAAATTCATTAGCTCTACACCACCGCCAGCCAGGCATTCGGCCAGGCTCACGTCATCACTCGAGTCGGAACCGGACCGCTCTCCTTGTAGCTGTTGCTGTTGCTGTTGCTGTTGCTGTTGCTGTTGATGTTGTTGTTGTTGTTGTTGATATTGTTGAGTAGTGTTTCCAATGCAAATACTCGTATTGATAGTGTACGGTAGCGACACCTCATTTCCCGGTGACACCGGCGACAACTGCTCCTCGGGCGAAATTTGTTGTTTATGATATTCTTCGTAACTATGCTTTTGGATGTGACGTTTTGCAACCGTGGCCGCGGGAGAATTATACCCGCCTTGCTTGATATGATGAAGACTGTGCGTACTGCTGTTGATAAGGGGACGAAAACCCACTGTTCTCCTGGTGCTGCTGCAGGAAAACGGCGTTTTGATCTTGATACGGTGCATTATGTTGTTGCTGTTTCTGTTGCTGTAAGCCACTTTTCCCGTAATACGTCATTCCAGTGTCTTGACTAGACGACGAATAACTCCCGTTGGTAGTATACGTTTGACGCACGTTGTTATCCACGACACTGTCACGAGATGACGTAATTGTCGATGTTCTAAAAAAAACGTAATATTAGTGTATAGAACGGCAACTGCGAGGACCATACTATCAATCAATCACAATAAAAATGTATTCAAATATTATGAATGTGAGTTAAACATTAAAAATGTATTTTATCGACAATTTTTTATTTTATTAAAATAGTTTATATATATAATAATTTATAATATTAAATTAAGTTTATTAAAATAGTCTTTTTTATTCCACACATCATTAATAAAAATTTCGAGTTTTTTATATTACCTCGTCACGGAATGCGACGTCGTGGAAATCGGTTCGCTTACTTCCATGTTTTTTGCTTTGGCCATCACGTTTTGGATTAGAGCACGCTCCTCGGCATTTAGATGGCTCAAATCTAGGCTCAGCGGGTCCGGGTCTACAGTGGTAGATTCTAACAACCCTGTTAAACCGCGTAGAATAATCATTATATAACGTGATACCAATATTAGTATATTATTAAAATCACAGAGCAAATAATGTTATACCAAACACAAGCTGTCTTCAATCAATTTATGTGTTTATGAATATTTTGTAGAATTAAATTACTACAATTTTTTATTAAAAAAAAAACAAATTGTTTCTCTTTTTATTTTTGTGAATTTATATTTTTTTAGCGGATTATTCGGCTATATTTTTTATATTAAAATACCCACGATAATAAATATATTTTCTGGAAAGTGCGTAATTAATGAATTAGTAAAAATATATACACGTACATGTTTGATACGTGCATAACAGTCTTCTTTCCACAGTCATTCGAACAATTTCTGATTCGTATTTCTATGAGATTCAGTATTTATTTTAATTTAAAAGAGTTATTGATAGCAATAAAATAGTGAATTTTAAATTGAAATTAACATTAAAATAAAAAATGAACTGAGAAATTATATTGAGAACGTTATGTACTATGGGATATAGATAATTCGTGGCAATAATCATCATACGTTTATTGACAACCCTCACGAAAAAATTCAAACTGTGTATGTGTTTCAAATTTTCCTATAAAAGCACACAGTATTACGCTGTGAAAATCAATATTTCTTAACCCAGTTTCTCGTACACAAAACACATAACCTACTCCATGTGTGTAGTAACCCTTAAGGTTGCGGAACATTATTCCTACCTAAAATAATTATTATTATTATTTTTAAACCTAATAATCAAATCAAATCTTTGCTCTTGAATTCGTTTAAAGGATACAAGGTTTTAGATATTAATATTTAAATACTCTTTTTATTATATTCTGGTGATATGATTTTCCGAATATATATATATATTTAAGTATTTTCAAGCATTTTTATAAAATATAAATATCTACTAAAAAATAATTTTCTAAAATGTTTACAAAAAAAATCAATAAAAACCATAATTATAATATACATTTATATAATAAATTCATACTCCTTTTTTTCAAATTATTTTATTTCATGAAATGTATTCATATATTCGATACGATGTTTTTCCATTGTACGGACAGTCATTTTCGTCTTCTTCATAAAATAGTTATTTATTAAGTAAATTTTCGAATAATAAGAACAAACATTTATACTCAGACTTAATTGGACAATGTTTTATGATAATTTTTGATAATTAGATAATTTTTAGATAATTTTTTGACATAGTGTGCCTTTCAAATTATGATCATTATTTCCCATCATAAATGTTTCCAACAATAAACATATCTTCAACGCTTTAAATTTTTTTAAATTTTTTTAATGGAATTATATATATAATGTTAGAATTATTAATTAACCTGGACGTTAGACCTTCCACTAAAACCTACAAGATATACCTATTAGTTGTTATTATTGTATTCATTAGTTTATTCTGTGTGTGAATTATTATTATGACTATCACCCAAATGGCCGATATATTTTTATATAATTAGTACGTAATCGTAGTAGTACGTAGTCGTCGTCGTACGCTAATCGTCGTCATTCAGAGTTCGTGTTTTTTTGTAAAATATTATTATTGTTTATATAAATCAACGTAGGCAAATCGTTATCGTTCGAACCATTTGTTGAAGTATTATATTTGTATACTTGTCATCTTACGCAAATCGCCGTCGTTCGAAACATGTTATTGACAGAAGTGCATTGTTTAAAATTTAAACTTTAAATATTATTATTATATACTCGTTGTTGTTTGCAAATCACTGTCGCGTTTAATTGTTGCTGTTTTTTTTATATATATATACTCGTTCGCCAATTCATGCTTTGTGTAATTATTTTTGTTTTTTCCTTCCTATTTATAATAATCCAAATAATTTTAAATTATATCAATAATAATTATTATTAATCAAGTTATTATTGATTTATTTATATACGACTGCCATAAAAGTACAGCCCCCGGTCAAAACATTTAGGATATATCAATATAATTATAATAGATTAAGAGACATTTCTTTATAATTATAGATAATTATAAAAAAAAATATCTTTAGAAAAAGGAATTTACCTTTAAAAAAAAATTTTGATAACGCACTTGGTTGTAGTACCGTATTTCACCAAAATCGATCTTGTCTATACGTTTACTTCGATTTTGGTGGTTAATAATATATATATATATATAATATATGCAAATATCGAGGCCATGAGCTCATATTTAATGGTGGCCCCATTTTTCAATTACATATATCTGATATTAATAAATTACAAATTTATTTGATATATAATGTATCTATTATATTGTAATTTACTCCAAAATAATATTTTATACAAAAGTAAAATTAAAACAAATTAATTATATTGAATAATAAACTAAAAACATAATTAATTATACTCCAATTATATTAAATAATGTAAAATATTATAATTATATTGGTACTCTTCTAGATTTCGACACCATACATTTTTAGCTATATACTAGTCATATTTTTATTCGAATATTGTGATTTTAATCTGTATTAAAATTAAATATTTTTTTTTTATGTGTTTGAAATTAGGATGAAAAAAATTTTATTATGCGGAGGCCTCCGTTTTAGGAGCCCCTAAAACAAAACAAAATCCGGTCCTAATAAGTACGATATGTTTTATTGTTGTATAATAATATGATTATTATAATACAGCGGCCTAACCCGATAAAAAGAACGAATCTTCTCATCCGATTATAAAATGCATAATTATTACAAAAAATTAAATAAATTATTTTAGATCGTGGTATAAAAAGAATAAAGAAATAAAATTTTATAAAGCTGCAAATAGTCAATATCGACTGTCAACGTTTACAAGTGTAATGTGAAACCCCTCCCCTGCTCCCTGTAAAAACGAGAAACGAGAAACGCACGTATTTATTTCGCGAAAACTTGATACTCAGTTCGAATGCGTATATCGTTTATTGACGAATATGACTGCTGATGAATAACGTATTTCAAATCGGTGAAATTTCCATTAGTGATAATAATAATAAAATATTATGCTTACCAGTTGATAATACTGACATGTCCATACTACCATCACCAGGTCGTTGTTGTTGCCTGCGTCGCTGTTGTTGCTGGTGTAAAGAAGATTCAGAAAACTGAGACAACGGTCTGGCCCCATTGCTATTCGAAGACGGTTGTTGTCTATAAAAAGATGGCTGCGACTGTTGTTGTTGTAGTCTATTGCAAGATAGTTGCTGTTGCGTATACTTAATATCGGACAATCGATGTTGTTGTTGTTGTTGTTGTTGTTGTTGTTGTTGTTGTTGTTGTTGTTGTTGCTGTTGCTGTTGTGACTGATTTCTGACAAATTGTCCACCGTTGATCAACGTAGATTGATTACTTCCATAACTTTGCTGTGACTGAAATTCTGCTCCAGTACCCATTTCATCACCCGCCGATATTAGGCTGTTTATCATTTTAGAGGCGAAATTGAACATGCTTGCAGGTACCACCCCTTTATTTTTCACCCCAACCCCCGTGAGACAACGAGATTGGGGCTTCAAGATGACGATGACAATATTTTTATATTGTACGTTGCAATGTAATGTTGTTACAAACAAGTTGATTGTGAATCGCTACGAATTTCGCAACATTAATATGAAAATAAACTTGCAAAATACCAAAACACTTCCGGAAACAATAAAACTACGGTCGTCTGGAAATTCGTTATCGTTACGGTCAATGCAGTGACCGCACACACCCCGAACGAGATAGGGGCGCGGCACGAATGACTTCGACGACACTCGGCACCGGTCGGGTTCGATGTTCTAACTGCTAAGGCGACCGTCAAAATCACCGATCTTTTGGCGTTGCTGTACAACGTCGCATGCGCATGACTAGCACTGACTCGACGTCATTAATCGATATTCGATTCGCCCGTCCCGACATCTCGCGCTAAAACGCCTATAAAAAAAAAAAATAAAAAAAAAATACTTCCAAGAATCAAAGACAATCCCGCCGAGTGTATATATATAAATTCCCGAATTCTCGATATCCAAATGAATGTTTATCTCGTTACACGCGCGCATCGTTCGTGTTGATATTAAAATACACGTGTACTGTCTGTACACGACAGTCGTCAAAGTACTACACTGTTTGAACGTGATAAACTGTAGTCGACAACACGGTCGTAACACGTAGGTAGATGCATGATCGGGGCTTTTACACGATACAACATTGATTTGTTGCGTATACGATCGTTTTCCTTCCTTGGGTTCGTTCAATTATACGTTCGGGGAGATCGGTGAAACCGCCGTCCGAGCCAAAAAGCACGGCGTCGGGTGGGTGTGACACGCCGCCGCGTAAGGGTCAACGGACACACTCTTCTCTCTCTCTCTCTCTACGGCCAACCGCTACCCATACTTCGCGCTCCCTACCCAACAGACTAACGCCTACCAACATACAACTCAAGCAGAGAGACAGAGAGAGCCACGAGCCTTCGAGTTCATAGACGGCATCGAAGTCCAATATTAAACCACAGCGTATATTCTGTGGAAAAACCGTATTCGTCGTAAGCAAATTCGTGGCGCGTCGTGATAACGCAGTTGGCAGTGGACGCGCAGTGCGTCGCTCTTTCTTCTACACACGACAGGGATCGATTAGTTACGGGAAAACGGTAGCCGACGTGATCAAAAATGTCGTGATAAGCTATCAGCATTATGAAATATTATGCGTATTACAATGTTCATAGTTTGGATCTGTCTGCTAAACCGTTCCTAACATCAATTCTCACATTCATACGTATCAATTTGTATTATTACCTAGTCGACGTGACCCAGTAAACACTAAATAATAATTAACGTTTATCACTAGGCTGATGGTCAGTGGTTATTGCAATTCATTCTTTATGTCTTGACAAGTATATTTGTTGTTTATTCATATATTTTAATCCATTAGAGAAAAAAGCAATTACGCTTGTGCACACCTTTTATGTGCAGTTTGTAACTTTAATACGGTTGTTTCAAGTTATTGTAAAATAGTGTTATTTATTATATATACGTTCGTTTCATATAAATTACTTTTTCATTTGCACGTACGTCAACACTATATAACTCGGACGATTTGTACACTTCTACAGTAAATATTTAAATTTTATAATATGTACATATATATATATTATCAGTCACATTGAGTAACTTATTATGGCCATAAGGGCATTGATTTGACAATTAGCCATACTACATATCTGAAATTTAGACGAATCTGAATAATTAAAACGTAAATGATTAATCCTTGAAATACACATATGATTATTGCCCATTGGTATGTAAGTTGTATGTAAGACCATCTGATATATTATTTATAATCATTTTTTCCCTTGTAAATTGCTACTAAATTTTATTCAACAAGGGAATGACACAGTGCCTCAACCAAAACTAATCAACGTTGCGTATTCCTCACTACTAATAGTTACAGAGAATGGATATAACATTAACAGTTGAATTCAGTACAATAGCTTGTTGAACCATCTATAGATATCTACTATGTATACTATAACATGTACATAATTGTTACCTGTAAATATTTTTTCAGCTGTAAACAAGATTTATTTATTTATTTGCTTACAAAATGGGAATAACTAAAAGACCAACTAATTTTACTGATGAAATTATTCCAGTTGAAATAATTGAATTGTAAGTACTTAACTAATGAAATATCTAATAATTAGTAAATTTTAATTTTTGTGTCATTATTTATTTATGTACTTGATTTATATAATTGTATCTTATTTCTTACTTAAACTAAAAATGACTGATAGTGTTATATTAAAAATTTATTTTTATATTCAAAAAATGTAAAATGTATGTAATAATTTATTAACTATTTAATTAAAAAATTCTATACTACAACAAGTTTTCAAATTAAATGTATCTCATATATGTGTTTCATATATTTTTTTTAGTGATGAAATTTCATCCGCTAGTGATAGTGATGAAGAAAATTATGATCTATATATACCACCATTTCACATAATCAACTCTGTGGCTTATTATAGAAGTATCTTTCCTGAACTGATAGTAAATACTCATAATGAAGTTCATTCCGTGATTAACAACGATAACACAGTGACTTTTAAAAAGAAAAATGTTTCTCACATAGGACGGAAAAAAGCGAATAGAATACAAAATGGTATGCACATATAATTGTATATAATTGTCAAACATAAAATATTCATTGTGTTTTAAGTATAGGACAGCCAAATTTACTTATCTACTAAAAATTATGAACTATTTTACCGGTAAAATATAAAATCATATATTATGTAATTAAGGTTCAAAATTCATTGTCAATACCTTTGGTTTTTTATATAAAAATACTTAACTTAAACATTTTAATTCTTAATATTGGTATATTTTGTTAATTTAATCAATTAGGCATTAGTTAATTTTTTTTTTAAAAAAAATATTTTTATTTTTTCCTAATATTAAAAATGTATGTTTATAAATTTAAATCATTTGAAAATGTTGTAATCGTATAATGCTGGATTTACACATGCATGTTTCTAGTGGCACCAGGAACTGGCGTGCCACTAAATATTTACTGGCATGCAAGTGATATGATTGCATTCAATGATATCAAAAGTTAGAAAATTTCAACTTATTGGTGCGCTAGTGCATATTTCATTGTTTTGAAAAACAAGATTTTGTGGTGTTTTTATTATTTTTTTTTTTAATTAAATGGCTAAGTTGAAAAAGTGGAATGGAGAAATTATAATAACATTTTTAGAGGTTTATGAAAAGCATTTTTATTTATAGGATGTTTTGTTAAAAACTTATAAAGATAAAATCACTTGAGAAGACCCATATTTAAAAATTGCAAAAAAAATAAATATTAATGGATTTGAAAAAGTGAAAAAAAATGGTGATATTAAAATTATGGTCTCTAAAAGATGCGTACATATGCCAATATAAATTGTAAAATCCGTACCTGCACATAGTAGTGTAACACAATATAAAATGAAAACACAAAAGTGGGACTATGTATAAACTTTTACTAGCGTACATGGTAGCGCCACTAGAAACATGCACATGTAAACCCAGCATAATACCACAGTATAATTGTACAAAATGTTAAATGCTAACTTATAGGAAAAGAATTAATTTTTACTTTGATTTTGTAATAGTTTGATTTGAAAAATTTATAATTTTGTTAATGTATTTTTTGCTAGGTATCCATAAGAAAACTACTAGAAAAATCATTTAATGGTATCTTAAAGATAGTTAAAATACTTATCTAGTTGATAGATAAGATCACTAATTGATTCCCACATTTACGCTCAAATAGTGTTCACAAAAAAAAGGTCCAAAAATAATAAATCTCATTGTAAAACTAATGTAAAACAATGCTCATTTTTAAAATTGTGTTTTGTTTTATCTAAATTAAATGAAATTCAGAGTTCTGATGTTTTTATATTTATTTCAGAAAATTTTCTATTGTCTCTAATTAATGATCAATATTCTTCAGAAGACGAAATATTTTTGAACGATAACAAAAATGGATTCACCAAATCAATAAAAAAAATGTGCACTCGGCCAGATGTAAATGAATAATTGCATTTATTTTAGTATTATTATAATGTTTTTAAAAAGTAATGTACATATGGTTTTTAATTTTTAAATGTTTTTCTTCTGATATTTTAAGGAATATTAATAAGCATTGATACATTTATAGTATAAATGATTATTGTACATGTTTTTATATATTAATTATGTTAATATACATTCATTATAGTTACAGGAATTATTTATTGAAGGAAATGATGATCTTGTTCTACAAAAAGGAAAAAAATATTATTCTAATACTGAAAATAATAAAAAGAAAAAGAGAAGTGTTTGCCCTGAATTAGCATTTAAAAACCTGACTACATCACAAAAATCACTCTTTAAACAGAAAAGTTTACCTATCGTAAGTAAACCACTGTTTTTATAATGTGAAGTTAGGATACATAAAAACTTGTTCAGAGTTACAGTAGTAATATGCAGAATTATGATTATGTTTGATAATTAATGAAATCTATGTATTTCACATAAATTATATACTATACCTAATATTCTCACCAAGTATTGTAGGTGATAATCTTCTACTGATTATGTTTTCACTTGAATGATAATCAAATGAATGAATTACACTTACCTAATATTTGTATAATGGTTTCCTCCCCTTCCCCATAAAAATGAAATAATTGTAATTTTGTAGAGTGCCCACTTTTGGGAGGTTATCATTGCACCATTAATCAATATTTGTTCGTTGTTCTAAAGGCCGCTATAGATTATCTGGAAACCGAAATTGTTGGATTCTTCTCACGTTTACCAAATGGTGTTTACATGTCCTCTCCATTACAAAATTACAATCGTATACTTTTGCATAGTATTGTCCGTTACTATTCGTTGGATGCTACAAGTAATGTTGATAATGTATTTATAATTGTTGAGATGAATTGCATATATTTTTATTTGTTTTTTTACAGGTTTAAACAGCCGTGGTCATCGTTCACAGAAAATTGTACAAGTTCGTAACGATCGATTTAATGATTTCCAACCACCTCGAATGAGTCTTTTGAAGTTTGCATTAAGTATAACTGCTGAAAAACTCAATAAAACGTTCAGTGGGGATACATGAACATTCTAGCTTCTTCTGAATATAGTTACTTTTAAAATTATTGCAATCTATTATATTAATATGATAAATAATTGTATACATGGATAAACTGTGTGTGCTTATTAAATTATAAATTTAACTTTTATATTATATATTTATAATATAAAATAATTTGTATATTAACAATATTATTGTGTATCAAGTTTAGAAGTGAATTAAATTGAATTATACACATATATAATAAAGGAATTTAATTATAAAAAAAATTGAATGTCAAAATGTTTATAAAATTGAACTTTTTAAAATATTTACAATTTTATTTTATTTTTTAAATAATAACTTTTCAAATTATAATGAAAATAATATGGAGTAAATGCATTTAATATTATTGTAATGATTCTATAATTTAAATTATATAAAAATTATTGAATGCATTTAATCAAATGATTATTTTACTCATCCTTCTTATGTGTAGTGTTTACCGATGTTATATATAACTATGGAAATGTTCAAATCCATTTTGGACTAAAGATTAAATTGAAAATGATTTATTATCATGTATAGTATTTCGATATTTGAACAATTTGGAGATTGTATCTTGTAGCCATCATATATCTTAACGCGTTGTGTGTAAATTAAGTGTTAATAATACCAAGATTTATCCCATTTAACACATTTCTGAAGTAAAATTAATATAATTATGGACAAAAATGTGCCTAGACTATAGCAAACTTATGACAAGAACATGATGCAGCGGTTCCCAACCAGTAGTATGAGGAGAACGTTGTCATAATTTTTTAGTTTCTATTAAATTTCTTTCCTGTTATCGGATTATTCTGTAGGTAATTGGACTCTAATCGGTGCGTTTATGAATTTAATAGTTATAGTTTTTCGACCGTCGTTCCGACATACTACTACCAAAAAACACGAAACGCGGTAACGCAGAACATACTAGGCGAGAGGAAAATATTTAGATTTATATTATATATATAGATATATATATTTTGTCAAATGAAACGTGTCTCGAGACGTCAGCGGCGATCGACGAATGGCCCACAGCCGAACGTCCACGCGGTCGAATACTATAACGTGACACGATAACAATAAACGTTTCGTCCGACGATGTTCCGACTAATATTTGGATCGGGGACACGACATCCTCTTAACGCGGGGGAACAACATGTAATTTGGACGGGTGTCGGATATGTGGTTACCTGAAACACCGCGCGATTGGTTGTTTTGGTATCCGTGATGTTTCCGGGTATGTTCGCCAACCGCGGCGATTGAACCAACAATTCCATTGTTGCGGATAGCAAACATGATAAGCGGTTGGAATGGTTACGGGGATCGCGCGAGGAAATATTCAGACATACAACGGTACACACTGTTAATCGAACATTATTGGCGACTGGCTCTCGTTGACCATTGTGTGGAATCTGCAGAGCCTTGTACAATGTCATATACGGGTAAACTTGTTTTCCTTTGCTTGTGAAGACTGCAAGAAGATTCGGTACAATCAAATCGCATATATTTGAAATGTATGATTACATTACATACGGGTCCGTTTCATCATCTACCTATTGAAGGTCCTGCGCACGGAATTTTCGTGAGTTTCAGTTAAAGTACATACGCACATCTACCGTAATCATTGAGTTTGTACGCCGAACGACGACTATTTGCAGTAATTGTTACGTCTACTGCATTACTGTTTTTACACTTGTACAGTAAATGTACGTTCACATATTATTATTTATATTGATCTGTTGATTATACTTTTGCTCAACCCGTTTTTCAAATAATATTAATATTTATTACCTAACACTATACAGTCCAATTGACGAATTTGATTCTTTTAGTAACATTCATATACATTTTTTTTTTTCAATTTTACCTTGGTAATCAACCGAAGTATATTTATTATAGTGATTTTGTTTGTATTTACATAATCAAAAACCACACGTATTTCCTTTGCAGATACACAATTACATTTGTTTCTAGACCTATACAAAACGGTTAATTATAAATTATATTAAAATTTGAAAAATTATTCCGTGGTATACTTTATAATTTAACTGTTTGATTGTGCGAATCAGAGTCTTATGTAATACAACTGAAAACAGTTTAGTAACGCCACTTATAATCTCTATTACATAAAATTACTTTTACTAGATAAAAAATTTTAAAGAAAAATATTTTGAATAAAAGCTTATGTATATATACATTTATACGTATACTTATATCAAGTATTTCATTAACTGTTAAGAATCTTACATTAGTAATCATAATAATATTTCAAATAATATAAGTTTCTAATATATTTTGTAAAATAGTAATGAAAGTAAAATTCAAATATACTTTTTTACACCAAACCATTAAAAAAAATATTATTAACAGTGGGCCCATATTCAATTGCACCCTCTAATTCATCTTAGTTACACCATTGGCTTATACATATTGTAATTATTATAAACATTATTAATAGAATCAAATCTTTATTCAAATAAACTGTGTATGAATAATACAAGTTCACATTCATTTTGCAGATTTAATGTTTATTCCATGGAAATTGTTGGTTCCTTTTGTGATGGATTTTTGGATATCGATTTATCTAAATTAAAAGATGGAAAATGTTGTTATCCATATCATTTGATTTCTTATTATTTATACAAAGAAAAGATATATAATAACGATTGCATGAGATACGAGTATTATGAACAATTTAAGTACCTAAGTCGTATATCATCTGTAGATAAATTAATTGCAAAAAATAGAGACAAAATGAAAAAAAAAACTATTCTATCAATTCCACAAAAAATTCATTTAACAAGACAACACAGAAGAATGTTTTCTGAAACTAAACAAAACATTTCCAAAACTTTAAAAGAAAAAAGTCGACAAATAAAACAAGAACATATAATCAGTGACAAATCGCCAAACAATAAATCAATATTATCAAAGACCAATGAAAAACCTGTTAAAAACACACATCAAAGGACAAAAAAAAGTTGGAGTGAAATATATACAGAAAGAAGAAAAAGTAGAAGACTGAGTAATTTACCCCCTCTTGACATTAAAATAGAAATAAAAAGTGAAGAAATATGGGAATCATTTGATTCGTATGATTTATTTACAAATAATGTACCAGTTAAAGAACTAAACCAAGCAATCTTTAACAATACAGAATCAGTTAATTTAGAACAGGATAGAAATGTGTACCAAATTAAAAATTCACCATCAAATGAATCGTATACAACAATCGATCCTCAAGATAATAATTTGGATGAATTTCAAAATGAAAATATTGAGAAGTATGACCAAACATTTAGCTATAAATGTCCAAGTTCAGCAACAAATAAAGTAAAAAAAAATGTATTTTTACAACCAATAAAGAATTCGAATAATTCAAATACTACTGAAAATACTACTGAAAATACTCCTGAAAATACTACTGAATATACTACTGAATATACTACTGAATATACTACTGAAAATACTATTGATATTACTACTGAAAATACTATTGATATTACTATTGAAAATACTATTGATATTACTACTGAAAATACTATTGATATTACTACTGAAAATACTATTGATATTACTACTGAAAATATAACTGAAAATACTACTTGAAAATACTATTGATATTACTACTGAAAATACAACTGAAGATACTACTGAAAATACTATAGTATTAGAAAATATACCAAAAGTTAATTTGATTGTTACTGAAAACAGTTTTAAGGATACAAATGATTCTAATACTATTGAAATACTTGAAAAATCAGAAAATGTACCAGAAATAACTAAATTTTTTGAACCAAATGATAGTTCTAATTATATTATTTCACATGCGCATAAAAATATAGATGATGAAGTAATAAAACCTATAATACTTAAATGTTGGAGTTTTAATACCTCTGATGGACAAACAGATATAACTGATAAGCTGACTAAAAGTAAAACAGCGTTACCACAATCAGAAACATATTGTAATAAAACTCAAACTCAAGAAGTACAGATTTTACAAAAAAATTATTGTAAGAGTAATACAATAAATATTAAAACCTCCACTTCTTCTAAAATACATTGTGAAAATACTACAACAGATAAATCAACTGTACAAAGAAAAGATCACAATACAATTAAAATGAAAAAATGTACTAAGAAAGAAATTGATTATTCAAAAATGACCCTTATAGAAAAAAAATTATATAGAAAAAAGTTAAGTTTTGTATCTGCTCTAGGATTAGTGTTAAAGAAGGAATTAGAGAAGAAAATAATAGAAAAAAATAATGAAGCATATCTAATAACAGAAAAGAGTCCATATTTTTCAAAGGTACTTATTTATAAAAAAATGTATTACATAATACATAAGCATAAAGAATAATAATTTTTATTTCTTTCAATTACTTAAAATCGAAATAGATATTTATAATTAATACTTATACATATAATAATGGTATAATGATATAAATTTTTCTTAAATGCATTGATTTTCAGATATCAACCACAGCTAATGAAAGAGCATGTAATGAAACTAGTTCAGGTATTGTTATTTGATTTTATTATTATGTGTAATAAAAATAAAAAAGTGATCTGATTATTTAAATAAATGTCAGAAGTGTCATCAAGTGGCAGCTTCTCTACTCAAGATATCGTGTTACATTGTAAATCAAATTTATCATTTATGTTTATTATACTAAATTGTATAGATTTATATAATTCAAATAAAAAATAAAGTTCAGCTATTATTGTTTAATTTTATTATTAAATTAAATCAAAAATTCAAAAATTGTTATTTTATCCTAAGGTAATAGAATATTTATTAGATAGCAAATAAACAGACTAGTAATTTTTAACTTTATACAAATTAATGTAACTAATAGAATACTGTTCGAGTTTTTTTTTTTTTAATTTTTGAAATTTAATTAGGAAATTTAAAACTAAAATTGTTATAGTTTTATATTTGGCCTGAAAATGGCCATTTACAAAAAGGAATATATCTATAGTACAATAAATAATGAAAATTAAAAATATACCAAATAAATATAGTGATTTCTAAAAAATTTTCTTAATCTCAATTTCTCAAGGTTACATTTTATTTATTACATCATGCAGCTATTATTATTATATTATATTATTATTATTATTATTATTATTATTAATTATTGTTATTGTTATTATTATTATTATTATTGTTATTATTATTAATAATTTAAATTTAAAACAAATAATTTTTTTTCAGATAATGTTAGATGTTCATACCTATTGAAATATGAAAATGAATCAACATTAAATGACAAAACGCAAAAACACATTGCTATGTATTTATTAACACTCACACTTTTCTTGATAAATAATTTTAATATAAATTTGTTTTTTATAGACCAATTTTAATACGTCAGAATACTTCAGGCTCATCTTTCCATCCAGAACGTACATGTATGCATAAATGTAGTTCATGTCAAAGAAAATTTAAATCATTAGATATACCTTGTCACATGGCCCAAATAAAAAATCCAAATAAACAAAAAGCATGTTTGGAAAGTATGTTAAATTTATAATATGAACGTAATTGATATATTATTAAATGTTTATGGTTCGTTTTAGTAAAGTTGTATTAATTATTATTATTATTATGCTAAATTTCAAACAAATACATAATTATGCTTTTTTAAAAAAAAAATCTGAGTTAAATTAAAATTTATTGTAATTGGGTGTATAATACTATAAAGTTAAAATCTAAGAAAAAACTAGAGAATTTGTATGCGTTATTTATTATTTATTTATTATTCATTATTTAGATTTGTATACATTATGGATACAAATTTTACTTAACTCAGATTCTAAAATAAACATACACATAATATTTTATCAACCAATAAGGTAACTTATAAAAATATGTTAACTAGTCTCATTGAATTTTAATATTATTTGTCTTGTATATATAATTATAAGTATTTTAATTTTATAGATACTTCTCATTTGATTGGGCCAACTTCGTGTCTTTGCTCTTCATGTTTCAAAGAAATAGAAAAACGGAGTTCTGTCACAAACGAAGATGATATCGGAAATAATTGTACAATAATGAATTGTTCAGTTACATCTTGTCATGTACTGAAAACTGAATTTTTAAGAAAGATAAGCACATTATTAAACCAAAAAGGGGTAATTTATTATAATATATTAATGTTAAATTATTAAATAATTGTTAAATTTAATTGTTAATAAATGTTAAATAATTAAATATAAATTATTCGTGTTAAAACATACTTAATACTTAGTGTGTTCATTTTAGATTGTTCTTAGACAATGGCTCGTTGAATTGCAAACAGTGGGCATATGTAATTCACACTATGATCAGGTTAGACAATATATAAGGATACCTATACTTGTTATAGAGAATTTGATAAAAATGTATACACACTTTTTTTTTTACAGATACTAGATATTTCAAAATGTCAGTTTTGTGGAAATCGAACAACACTCAAGTATGATTTACAAAAATCAGAGTTACACGCATTTCAAGCAGTCTTTGACAAAGATGGAGTTCCAGTTACAGTAAATGAAAATTTATTTGTTTGCTACCCATGTCGAATGTATTTCTTATGGAGAGTCTGTAAAAGAACTCCGAATAACAATATAAATTTTACAAAGCTTCGTGACACCATTTTCACAAGGTAATATTTATAAGTTTCATTTGCAAGTTTTATATTGATCAATTACAATTTAGACTCAATAATTTAAAAATATTCCATTTTAATTAAAGTTATAATTATTTGATTAATACAATTAGTCATGGTAGAATAACAATGAGCAATCGGTTGTTGTATTTTTGTAATTTTTTTCAGAATTTGTGCATTCCATCAGATTATCGAACCAAAAAATTTATTTGAAAACATAGATATTGAATCGCTAGAAAAAGAATTTAATATTAAAGTACCAAATATAGGTAATGAAGTAGAAATACAACCTGACATAAATAAATTCTTAATTTCAAAACCTGTACAGCCTGAAACAGAAAAATCTTTTGAACTAATACAACCAGTTACGCGTGAAAATATAGTATCTTTAGTACCAACACAATCATTTACAAATAAAAACATATCGTCTTTACAACCAATAGAACCAATTACAAATAAAAGTATATTGCCTTTAAAACCAATACGACCAAATACAGATAAGAACATATTGCCTTTAAGACCAATACGACCAAATACAGATAAGATCATATTGCCTATAAGACCAATACGACCAAATACAGATAAAAACACATTGCCTTTAAAACCAATACGACCAAATACAGATAAAAACATATTTTCTTTAAAACCAATACAACCGATTACAAGTAAAAATATATATTCTTTAAAACCAGTAGAATCAGTCACTCCTAAAACAATTGAAGGTACTGGTTTGGTAATGATATCTTCTTTACGTCCAGTCAAAAAGGATTGTATTCCAAAATGTCCGACGATTCGCAAAGAAGTCAATAATGACAAAAGAACAATCTTGAAACCTCCAATTTTCGTTCCTGTTTTAAAACCAGTCAATAGTTCACAATATCAGGCTCCCACAATTCTACCCTCGTCTACACATATATTAAAATCTTTTCAACATCGGCAACCAGTTTCGAATAAATCGAATTTATTGCAACCCTCAATGATCAGCTCCACGGTTGTTAGACAGCCAAGACGTAACTCTACTGTTAAACCACTGACCCAGAAAATTTTCCTTAATAATGGTACATTACGTTTATTTAGAAATCTTCAACTTCCCTATCAATACTCGAAAGAACTATTAAACCATTTGCTCGTTTTGGAAAAATACCGCGCGCAAGGTTATTTACTAAAAATGAATAATACCGCCAGTCGAATTAAAACTAAAAGTAATAATTCTCAAAGCTCAGTCATAAATGATGGTAATTTTCGTCGCTTCCAACATTTACCAAATAGTTTAATGACTCGCAATTTACGTGGAATCGCACAAAATAATATAAAACAACTACGAAATGATTGTGTTTTAAATAAGTCTTTACATAAAGATGAAATTAAAAAGCCATTACTAATTTCTAAGGACCCTATTTGTAAAAATAATAAAAATCTAAATATTAAAATTAACAAAGTCAGGAGTCTTTATACTAAACAACCAGTAGTTATAACTAAAAATCCCAAAGCGACACCAATCGCCACAGCATCGTCTTCAACTATCACGTCTATGCACACGATAAAAAACACCATCAACAGAGTCAATGAAAAATGTTTGGCAGTTTATTCACACACAAATGATGCTTCTAAAACCTGTGTCATCATTAATAAGAAGCCTCCTGTAGTAATTACTTCAGTTGGCGATGGTAGTTCCATGACGACCTATTCTTCAAACTCCATGAATATAGTTTGTAACAAAAACATTGTAGTGAAAGAAATGAATTCCGATAAGCAACTTTGTGTTTTAAATTCATTGGCTACATCGACAAAAATCTTCACAATTTCTAACGCGAAATCCTTGTTTTCGTCTAACAATTTATTTTGGAAGAATTCCACTGTAAACGATGAAGTTCCGGCAGTAACCGTACGATCTAAAAGTGGAAAAATATTAAATATGCAACAATTGCAATCGGCTATAGCCAGCGGAACCAAAGTTATTTATGAAAAAACGAAAACGTGATTTAATCCTTTAGTATGGGACTCCAAATCAATATACAAATTGTGAAAAACGCGACATATTTGGAAAAAAAAGATTGTTATTATCGTGTTTCTACATGTATATTAAATCTACATGATCATTAATATTAATGTTGCATATTATGATATTACAACTGGATTTAAAATGTAATGTATGTACAAGTAAATTCAATACACAATTAAATACAGTAAATATGTTTTCTTTATCTACGGTTAGAGAACAATTGTCAAATTCTAAAAATATTATACATATTTATTACTGAAGTATTCTGTCTATTTATTATCTAGTGAAGCTAATTGTAAGCCTCTCGTTTTTTTATGTATTGTGTGATATTGTCGAGCAATTCAATAACGCACAGAAATATTCACAAAACCACTTAATTTTCAAATCCTAAATGACACGGAAAACATTAGCGGTCACGATGAAAATCCATAGAGAACCAGCGACTTTTTTTAGATGCGTCGGTTTCTGATGCAAACCGTCGAACAAATTCATGTATTTACGCTCATCGCAGTCACCTAAGAACTCGATAATATGTAAAAGACAGCGTAGCCGGACTCTCAAAGCATGAGATCGTATTCCATTGGCAGTAAAAACAGACCGTCAAACCGTTTCGGCTAGAAAAGGAGCGAACCTATGACACGCGCAATTGTGTACAAAATTATGATTCATCATAAAAAAAGTCATCAAAGACCACTGATAGCATGTAACGTGAAGTATATAAAATAATATCATTAGAAAAATAAAATACCTTGTTTCTAATGTACCTACCATTACACGTATTAAATGTAATATCTACCCTACTCAATAATTATTACTTTTCTAATATACGAGGTACGTCCAGAAACTAAGGCGTCTTGCCCTGTAGGCACAAGGGAGAAATCGTAGAAACAATGTTGGCACCCCTGTACAATAACACCAATCGGAAAAATATAACTTTTATTATTAAACTAAATTTGAAAAAAATAATTTATTGACTTTAAAATCTTGAACAGTTAAACAGTTATAATTTAAATTATAAAAAGTATATAAATAAATAATAATTAATAATTACAAATAAAAGATACAATATTTGTATATGCATAACTTTGCAATTTAATAAACAACTGTTTTTAGATAAAAAATTGTCGTCTCTTAGTTTATTTGTAAAAATTACATCATTTAATTTAAGTCATCTGATTCTTGAAAATTATACTGTACGATTAGATACTTTTTTATATTTTCAAACGTAATTCTTTGTCGATTACTTGACAATAAGTTTTTTGTATGTTGAAAAACTTCGTTCACGTCTACGGACGAAATTGGAGCAGTGGCGTAGCCATGGGGAAGCAGTGGGCCATGCCCCCCTCCCCATTGGCGATATCAACGTATTTACATATTTATATAGTTTATTTTATACGTTTGAAAAATGTGCTACGGATTAGTGCACTTAATTCTTATAAATTTGTTTGATAGTAACTTGTCAAAATGAATGTTGTTAAATTAAAATATTTAAGTCTAAATAATTGTTATAAATATAAAAAAATTATTATTGTTAATTGTTTTTTTAAATTTTTTAGCTTTAGCTACCCCCACCCCCTCCCCCCATTTTAAAGTCCTTACTACGCCACTGAATTGGAGCATAATTAAAGTATGCAAATCATCATTTGTCAAATCTACAGGCAAATCTTCTACATTTTCAACTTCACCACTTAATATTTTAGAAATTTTTAATACAGTTTTATAACCAGAATTCTTGTTTAAAACGCCATTTATTTTATTTAGAATTAATATACCTTATTCAATTCACTGATTTTAGTTTTTGCATCTTCAATTATTTTTAATGAATCAAACAGTTTAGTTTCTCTTTTTTCTAAAAATGTTATTTTTCTAAATAATTTTTAGTAGTTTTAATTGATGCTGCATCATCATTGTCAAAGGTATGTATAACTGAATAAATTTTCGACAAATATTCACAATAATACAACGCAGTGTTTATCCAAGTTCTCCATTTCGTTAATATAGGTTCTGGTGGTAATATGGAATCCAGTGACAGATAATGGGTTTTTAATGAGATAGTGCACATTCAAAAATATTATTTAATAAACATAAACATATATTTAAAAAGTATATATATATATATCATATACACACCCAAACAGACATATATACTTATATACATATACATATATATATATATACAAATGTATACTTAAATATACAAAAAGCTAAAGAGTATTACGTTGATTAAAGAAATAAAAAGAAAATATAAAAGTTGTTGTATATGTGTGTATATTACTACCGGTTTTGACAAAATGTCATCATCAGATTAATACAAATAAAATACAAAAAATGAAGAATAAATTAAAAGTAAAGTTAATACGAAAAAATTGTATAGAGAAATAAGACAGAAATTACATAGAGAATATTATGAATATTACAATAAACCTAGAAAAAAAATTATATAATAAAAATATATTAAAAAGCAAAGAAATTGTGTATATAATGAAACCTGTAAACCTTATATAAAGTTGCCTATGGTGTGATATTAATATTATCTAATATATATTTATATAGAATGTTATTTTTAAAATCTGTTTGTATATTTAAGATATATTTAAATTTATTGTGTTTATTTTCTTTATAAATATGTATTTCTCCCAAAGATATAAATATTAGTTGTACAAATTTCTAAGTCATTATGTATATTAAAAATAATAAGATGATTATTTTCTAAAACATGTTTTACAAAATTTGAATTTGGATTAGTTTTTTTTAATCTTATTTCAGAGATGTGTTCCTTATATTTTATATTAAAATTTCTATTTGTTTTACCAACATAAAACTTAATACAACTACATTTAAGTTTGTATATACCAGGAAAATTAAATTTATTGAAATTATTATTTGGAAATTGTTTTATTTTATTATTTATTTGTTTGATTAAATTATTATTAGTATTGAATGCTATTTTAATATTATTTACATTATCATTTAAAAATTTTGCGAATTTTTCTGATAATAAAGTTTGATATTTCATACTACAATAATTAATTACATTATTTATTTGTTTAGGCTTTTTTATATTTTCTTTAATTTTTTTATGTATTCTATTGATTGTGTTTGAATTATATTTATTTTTAAGTGCGATATCATATATAATATTAAGTTCATGTTTATAATTATATTCATTTAAAGGTAAGCGCTCAAGTCTATAAAAAATTGAGTTAAAAAATGCAATTTTTTGTGAAAAAGGATGATTGGAATCATAAGGAATAATAAAATCAGTTTGTGTAGGTTTTCTGTAAATATTAAATTTATAATTAACTAAACTAACCGTAAGATCTAGGAAATTAATCTTATTGTTTAATTGTGTTCCTAGGGTAAATTGAATATGTTCATTAATTTTATTTAAACTATTAACCATTACTTCTGCTTGTTCTATTTGTACTTCTGAATAAAATGAATGTATCGTCTACATATTTAAAATAAACTTTAATAAATGGATTATATAATTTGTTGGAAAGTATATTATTTGTTTTATAATTTATCAAGTATAATTCCGATAAAAGTACCCTTAAAGAACCACCCATTACTAGACCTTCTTTTTGCGTATATAAAATATTATTGTATTGGAAATAATTTTGATTAATAATAACGTTAATTGATTGCAGTGGCGCACCCAAGGGGGTGGACTCCGGGTCCGGACCCCCCCCTTGACCTGTGTAATAGTTTTAAATTTATTGATGAAAATCCAAATTCTTATACAACGTTCATATTATTCTGTCAAAATTTCATAATGTAGTTTTTTAGACCCCCCCTTGAAAAAATCCTGGGTGTGATACTGATTGATTGTATAATTTCACAAATTTCATTTGGTTTAAAATCATTATTAAGTATAAGCTTATTTTTGAGTATATTTAATGCATCGAATTTAGATGTATATATATTTTTTACATCAAGGAAAATCATTCTACAGCCAGGTATAATATTAATATTATTTATTTTTTCAATAAAATCTTATTAACTTATAATTTTTATTTTATTTCTATTCGTTAATTCTTTAATGTCTTTCCTTTTTTATTTCTTTATATTTTCATCTTTTTCTTGCATATCCTTTTTACTCTTTATTTGTTTTTTATTTTATTTTTACTACCATATTATATATTACATTAAACAATTGTTTACCTTTTATTTTGTTTAAGTTATATACTTACATATTAATTTTATAAGTAAAACTTATTTTTGTTCTTATTAGCTTAGAATAAGATATTATGTAAAAATCATAGAAACGTGACAATTGTGACAAGTTTCGTTAATGATCGGCGTACATTATCGTACAGATAATCGGAATATCAATAACGAGTGAGAATAAAAATTACGACTACGCGCGACGACGTCCAAAATAATCGGCTGATAACAATATAATTGGTGATGTGCACAGAAACAACTGTGCTCATCAATTCCGTTATAATGCGTGTTGCGTTGTATATATGACATATTTAAATTTGTATATTGTATTACCGTGCATAGCCATCACGTGAACTACCTACCAAGGTACTCTATGTCGTCGTGTCCAACGATCAATAATTTGATTCTGAACTCCTACTAACGTTTCTCAAAATGTTGAAACATAATCTTCATGTAATACATAGTTACTTCCATAGACGTGCTTATATGCAGGGTATGCGCTTGCATACCCTGCAGACCGTGTTAAAGGCACAAAAACGTGGGTTACGTAGGCACTACAAATATATAGTATATAATATAGCATAGGCGTATTATAAATCCCTATTAGCTTCCTTATAATTATAAGATGTGGATACTGATAGTGATATATTATTTTCAATGGTTATTTTATACAATTATTTCAAAGGGTACCTATGACTTATTGGGGCGCATTTTACTTAGTTGTATACTCTGCAGTGAAAGCCTATGGGTGTTAGGTAGCATTTAAAATTTTTTCTCGAGTTTGGGTAGGCGAGTAAATATTGCACGTGCACCTATGCACATATATACGAGGCGCCACTGGTAGAATCTTATTGTTTGTCATATTTAAAACTATTTTAATACATATAGGTGATTTTCAAAATACTTTTTTAACCGAGATTACTATTTTATCTATCTCAGAAAATTCATCACGAACTTTTTCGACAACTCAATGAAATGCATGAGCAAGGCAGGTTAAATGTATACATTTAGAGTAAAGAATATTTATACATTTCCCGCCTTCGCCATATACGGGACTGCATCGCTTATAAACAATAAAACATTACATGCAGAACCCCTTCAACCCATAATATTCCCATAGCTTTGTCAAATAACTTAAATATAGTCGAATGATTAATTTCTCCAATTCTTCGAATGCAATAAAAAAATGCCGCATGCTCTATCAAGTTCCAATGTTCCAATAATAAAATTTGCCAAAAAACGACCTCTAGCATGCGTAATGTCATCAATTGAGACCCAAATTTTATTATCAACGTAGCGCCTAATTTTCAAAAAAGTTTCTTGGTTTGTTACACTAGGTATATTTTTATTGGTATATTTTTCTAAAAAACTTTTGAACTCCTTGTTTGATAATTCATTGAGTGGAATATTTGATAAAAGTAAAGCTTTACATAAATCTTTGTTGAAAGAACTGTTTTCTCCTAAGTTTGAATTTAAAACCAATTGTTATGTTACCTTTTTTTTTCATTCCGTTGTACTGCTCTATAATGCTTGTCAATTTTTAAGTGTTCAAATGAAAACGTTTGTGACTTCCCACATTTTTTTCACATAATACACAAATATAAAACATGTCCATCAGACGTAAATTTATCTTCAAACTCCGAAACATAACTCGTAAACTATTGTATTTTCGACATTTCGGAAATATTACACGATGTTATAAATTAATATACTTATAATGGTTAAGTGGACGTTGCAAGAAAAGCGATTGTGAACGACTAACAATATACAAAAATACAACCGTTCAACAACATAATGGTTGCGTCGGCGAATAAGGACAATATTCTATACTTATCGTGGGAAAACCAAAAAACATTCATTATTTACTCGGTTATTTTTTCACAACGTAACAAACAGAAGCTAATCTTTTTCCATAAATAATTTTTTTCTTCTACGCTTATCTGTTACATATGTATACTTTTTGATTTTAATTACCTATATTCGTCAAAACCCTCAAAAATATGCATAATAAAATTACATATATAAACTCATTGAAACGTGTTAATATATTACCCTGCTATATTCTACAATGACTAGTATATATATATGCAAATACTACAAATCCCTAAGACAATTTATTAATGTTAAATAATATATATTATTGAATTTATTATTTTTTATTGCTTTACAAATTTGATATTTTTCCAAAACTGAATTTACATAATTATTCTGATTATTAAAATTTCCAAGTCATTATTTATATATTAAAAATAATAGTACGATTTTTTTCTTAAACATATTTAGCAAAATTTGAATTCGGTTTAGTTATTTTTATACGGTTTAGTTATTTGATGTATATACAATGAGTCCCGTAAAGATGTGACCAGCCGGCGTCATGTGAAACTATACCTAAATTTATCGAGTAAACCCTTTAAAAGAAGGTTTTTTTTTATACCATTTAATTTTTTTTAATAAACTGAATCTACTTTAGATTTCTTTATGTAATAATACAAAAAAAAAATAAGAAGGGGATTAATAGATTAAATGGAGAGAGGAGGAAAAATGGGGAGTATGAAATGATTTGAATTAACACGAGTCAAGGGGTGTGAGTTCGAGAACCATCTTGCCTATTCAATAAAAAATAATATCAATAATAGCATGCAAATAAAAAAATAAGTTTATTACCCTTTTTGTCGTCTCGAAGATTTGCCTGTTACGGATTTCAACTCTTGCGGACAATTTTTTTATTAATTAAGGTAATAACTTGTAAATCAAACAGAATAAGAAAATTAAAGGTGAAAATCTAGCGCCAAAAAATAAAAAACAACTCAAAAGATGATTTCTACGTTGTAAGAAATTAGAGTCGCCTAATTTCGGAAAACCGATCTTTTAAGTCGTTCTTGGTAAGTATGTCTACCTGAGAGTATACTCTCAGGTAGACATAGACGATCTGTCTGTCAGGTGGACAGAGACGATCTGTGTGTCCTCTGAAAACTGGAGGGTGTATTTATCGATATTTTTTGAAGGACATATACTAAGATTTCGGTCCCACAAGGTTATTGCTTATTTATTTTTCCATTTCCTGCGAATTTTGCGCAGTCTAAAATTTGTTCGTAGTGTCACAAATCTGCGACCTTTGTGTTCACCTGATTAAATATGTGTAATTCATTTCGTTATTTCTTCTTTTCTCTTCTTCTTTTATATATATATATATATTTACTATTTCTGTTATCGAGTATAATATTCTTTTGTTTTTTAAATTAATTGTTTTATATTAAAAATCATATTGAAGTATGATAGCGAATTCTTCTTATGGGACTGAAATGTTTTATGTGTATTATACAAATATATAAAATACGCATTAAATTATATGTGTTTATAAAATTACTATTATTGTTATTCCTATAGGGAATTTATGATCGGTGTTCCGAGAAAATTGAGCTCTAATATATTTATTAAAATATAAACTAAAAAAAAAGTGTTCATAATAAAAACCAATACAGAAATAGTTGTTAAATATTACAAATTCATTTTCAAATAATTTTTATTATGATATGAGCGTATGTTATTACATGTATCTATAAAAGTTTATTTTCTATTACATGGTCTTAGTTATGATATGAGTGCATATCATTACATTTATATATCTTCCAAAATATTCAACTTTTTAATGTAATTTATTTGTTGTTTTCATTTAATTGTACTATCAAATAGCATACATAATTAAACCAAAACTTCACAATTGAATAAAAAAAATTATTTTTTTAAATTGCCACTTTTTAAAAGTAGTTATTTTTTTAAAAAAATTTCGTAATCGTTTAATTCTAAGAATATTTTTTAACCCTGATAGTTCAGTACCTCATTTTATTATTTCGTATTTGTATGATTCGTAGAAGTATGTTTATTAAATTTTAACTGTTCATACCTATTGTCTATCTAGTCTTTTACTGTAACTCACTAATAAGCTACGAATACTAAGTAATATCAAAATGTCAAGGTTATTCGATTTGCCGTTCACTCACATTACTGAAATGCATTTTGTGTACGAATTTTGTAACGGGAATACTCGAGTTGCAGTGGAAGTACACAGAAGCCGACATCCAAATAGGCAGGTTCTCGAGTACCGATCATTTATTACAGTTCACCGGCACCTGTGAGAATTTGGATTAGTATCACGTCGTAATGAACAAGGTGTAATTTTGGAGGCCGAACTTGAAGAAGAAATTATAAACTTAATTACAAGAGATCCAACTACGAGTATTCGGTGAATATCAATGAGACTTGGTATATCAAAAACTTCTTTATGGAGATTGATAAAAAAAGAGGGCCTCCATCCCGTATGATTACCTCCGATTTCATAACTTAATAGTCAGGCATAATCATCTATTTTTATGTAGTTTCTTCGTTAACAGAATGTGTAGGAATTTTTTAAATCGTCTTCTTTGAACAGACGAAGCTACATTTATTAGAGCAAGTATTACAAACCACCATAACGCACATGTTTGAGCTGTTGAAAATCTTCACGTTATGTGGCCAACTACATTCAATTAATATTTGAGTTGGAACGATAAATGATTTAATTATTTGACCGTATGTATTACTGAATAGACTTAACCAAAAGACTTTTTTTAAATGTTTATAAGAGATACTTCCGTTACTTTTGAAAGATGCCCCTGCACACTTTGCCCGTTCAGTAGGACAATTTCTAAATACTCATTATCCACAATGGATTGGATATGGTGATAGAAAAGTTTGGCCACCACAATCACCCAAATTGACACCGTTACATTTTTATTTATAGGAATTCATGAAGCAGAAAGTTGTTGTCATTGAGAATATAAACAATTTTTGTAGCCGAAGAAATGTGGCAAAATCGCTTCTATGTTCTAAAAACTACTCAAAGCATGTCACTTAAAGCTCAAGCTTGTCTGCAATCAGATGGTGAACATTTCGAACATTTAATTAATTAAGTGCAACACATAATTTTTAATTTAAAGTTTAATTTAGTTTAGTTTAGTTAAACCTAAGTTTAATAATTTGTTAAGTTTTCTTTTGTATTTAATTTACTACAAAAATAAAGTTATAAATGTATCACTTAAATTTAATTTTTCATGGTTTTTATTGATCATTAGCAATAAATAATAATAACACTAAAAAACTGGGTTATGTTTAACATCGTATTTCTCGAAAATTATGAAAAATGTGAAAATACAACTTTTGTGGTATTATAGGTCTTTTTCTGTAGAATAATGAAAACAAAAAGAGCTAGTTATTTGGACGTTTTTTGAAGTTAAAAGCAATTTACTTTTACAAAATGGTAATTTAAAAAAAAAATTACTTTTTTTATTCAGTTGTGAATTTTTGGTTTAATTATTTATGTTATTTGATAGTAAAATAAAATAGCTTGAAAATAAGAAATAAATCACATTAAAATGTTGAATATTTTGGAAGATACATAAAGAAATGTTGAGTAGATTCAGTTTTATTAAAAAAAAAATTAAATTGAGTATAAAAAGAAACTAAAATAGTTAGACCCCTCCTTTAACCCTTTGAAGTACAGCAATTTTTTTGTTAAAAGAATTAGTTTCTTATTGTTTAATTATATCATATTTTGATAACATTTCTAAAAATTAAAAATTATTGATTTTTAATACCAAAATCAGGTATAACATACTTACTACCATGCATTTACCACCTATTAGATTTCTATTAATCATTTAATATTAGTGAAATATTTGTTTTGTAACAACTATTTTAACCAATCAAGTCGTTCAAAAATCATTTAACTCTATGTTTCTAATGTTACTGTTAGAGAAATGTTATACATTTTTTTATAAATTAATTAAATTTTATATAGACATTTAAAAATGTTTTCTATCAGTAAGTAATACTAAGCTTGAATATGTTCGTTTCTTAACAGGATGAACAGTAATACCTATTTCATCTTCCGAATCGCTGCTAGAACTACTTATAGTTACATTATTTTTAAATTTACTTGCAGATAAATGAACTAAAAAATCTGGATCAGTATCCAAATCTTCAACAAAGCTATCGTTATCTGATGGCAAATCACTAACTTCAATATCACTATCATTATTACCTTACACAATTTAAAACATATTATGTGTGTTTTTATTGTTTAGAACTGTTTAAACTTAGTCAGATTGGGTATGCGGACAAATAAATCGATTACTACACGGTATGTTAATACAGCTCGCTAAGTATGTGGACAGCATGTTGCAGCGATTTACAACTGTGCTTGCGGTGGAAGCTTTTCATGGATGCGCAGACACGACCAGTTATCAATTAGTTCAACACTTTTGGTAATAAAAGACATAAAACTGGATATTTATTTTTTGTACTAGAATTTATAATCAAAGGGACTAAGTACACAAATCACAAATTATATACAGATATACATGATTTCGTCAATAAATAAATAAATCAATAATTTTTTTTTATATATTATTAATAGTGAAATTTATAGTACTTATTTAATTTGAATGTATTTGAAGTTATAAATTAAAATTCTTTAAAAAATAATACAGAACAAAATGTATGAATTGAAATATCATATTACTTTATGTAGACCTATTTAAAACTAATATTTAACAGCTAATAGAACTTAATCAATGTATTAGTACTACATATTACATTAATAAATACCAAATATAGTTGTTACATTGAATCAAAAAGTATTATAGTTAAAATAAATAAAAATTCATAATCCCATTTTTCTTCCTTCAATAGATATCGCTACGGCACGTTTAGACTGACTCTTTCTTTTACTGTCCATATAATTCTTCAAATGTCTCTCGAAACGGTTCATAGGACGCTTTACTGTCTAAAATTGTTTTTAAATTAGTCATATTTTATTTTATATAAAAGGTTTGTGAAAAATGTATTTATACTCTTGAAATATCGACATCTGTTACTGATTTCGGTCTGATAATATAATCTTTATTGGACGGCATAGGCACACGTGCTCTAGATATCCAACCTTTTTCTCCAGGTTTCAAGGATTTTGTACTAAAATAAAAATTATGTGATTATTTGAACAATTATACTGTATTCTCTTGGGAATCATTTAAATTTCAGTTTTATTTTTAATATCATAACTGGACTTAAAATTATAATACTATAATATAATATATATATAATATAAATTATCAATAATAGTATAGCTAAAATATCAATACAATATCCACATATACCTTCAAACTGATTAAATAGCAGTTCTTCAAATTTTAATTATTTTTAGAATAATACAAAATGAAAATATTTGACTTACGTTTCATCATTTTCATCTTCATTAAAGTTACTCATATCATTTGAACGTTTTCTTTTTGGCATTATTTTTTGTCTTAAATCTCTCTCTTCTCTCTCTTCTTTAGAAATTGCTTTAAACATAATATGTTTTAATTAAATCAATAACAATTTATTAATATTATAATTTTCAATCACCTTTAAAATCCGTTGATAAATTAAAAATTGGACGCGACCATTCATTAATTATACGACCAGCTAGTTCACGATTCTCTTTGCTTTCTTTGGGGTGTTTGTATAAATACATAATAGCTTTACCAATTCCAGAATATTTCAAGATAGATTGTTCAATTGGAGGATACTATATAATGAAGTATAATAATTAATACAAATAATTAAAATACATTTTTATTTTAGAATTACATCAGCCAATAGTTTAATTAGTGACTCTCGCACTTGTAGTGATGGTAAACTCCTGTCCGGCATAGGAGCTAACCAATCAGTGAAAACATTCAATACATTATGTTCAATAAAAGCCAGCATCAAATTATGTTTCTTCAACTGTGATAAGCACTTTGGTAACATCGTAATTTTATTAATTGCAGGTTTTCCTTCTCGGTTTAACTGCCTATCACACTAAATTTAAAAACAATGTTTGATTTATTAAATGTTTTCATATCTACAAAATTCTCTAAAGTAAATATTAAAAAAGTCTAATTTATAACAATATCATGTTTTGAATTACAGTATTTTGTTATAGAGTGTATATTTTATTATTATTATTATTATTATGTATTATCTCATTAATAATAATATACAGGCTAACAATTAGGAAAAAAGTCTACATAGTTTTATACCATATCAGTATGAGATTAGTTAATTTTGCTATGACTTGAAATATGGTAGTAAATAGCACCACACCATAAAGATATATATATAAATAAACCTGGGATTCACCAGCAGTATAAACAATGAACCAAATAAACCATGTTATAGTCAAGGCGATTCAAGAAATACATCATGGATGTTCAGAGCATGAGAGGTAGTAGCACAATGTCAAACCATTTTATTGTAAAAACATCAAACTACATCATCAGTGGAATGGCGAAGAAAGGGTTTGAAGAAAAAAGGAAAAAATTGTTTATGAACAAATAGCAAACACTGGAAAGAGAATTACACAAACAAAAATGTTAAAAGTTCACGTGAGGAAAATAAAAGATTACTCACAATTAAACAACAAGAAACAAAACAAATATTTAAAAGGCAAAAAGAACACGGGAAAACTCTAGACTTAAAGTGATAAGAGAATAGCTACAAAAATTACTTTTGATCTAAGAAGTTTTAAAATGTGCTATAAGCTATATATATCCTGCTTACATTTTCAAAATCAACAAGGAATAAATATAAATAAAGTAATAAATATAAATATTAGAACATACAGTATTTTATTATTTGTAATTTTTTTAAATGCATATTTGATGGTCTTTAGCTCATATAAATAAGACAAAGAAATAAGACATAAAAAAGATAAAGAAGCTCATTTTTGCTCATCTTATAATAATAATTGTTAGACGTCATAAAAATTTGGAAAAAATATTTATTTATTTATTTATTTATTTATATATATATATATATATATATTTACTTCTGCTGCATATTTCATGTCACCAATTAATTCAGAAATAATATCATCATTGTCATTAATAATATTAATGTCTTTCTTATTACGTTTTGAAGGTTTTTCATCTCTCTTTCTTGACATCATAACTTCAAAATCTGATAATGCCATTTCCCTGCTTAAAAATAAATAAAACATTTATATTTTACAAAGTAAATCAGAACTATATACACACACACACACACATATATATATATATAATTATAACTATATATATGTAATTTTTCTAAACGGTGTTGTTATGTAAGAAGACACATATGTATATTTTATATTAATATAAAATACTAATAAAATATTAATTCATAGGCATAATATTTGTTTTAATATATAGGCCTATATTTGAATACTTCAAAATATTATTCCGATTTCCTAATTTCTTAGAATATTAATTCACTTATGAAACAATTTTACATTTTAAATGGAATATAAATAATAAATAGTTAGTCATTTTATTAAAAATTACTTATTTCGTTTGTTATCATCACGTTCAGCATTTATAATTTGAGTAGATCCTTCTAAATCATCATCATCATTTTGATCATCAGAGTCATCTGTTAATTCAGGAAATATTTCATTGTCTTTAAATGTTTTTTCTGCGTTTACATTGTCATTATCAGAATCAATATGCTCTGTTCGAGTCTAAAATAATTTACATTATAATTAATAATGAACAAATTAAAGGGTTTAAAATTAAATAATAATACAAACAACCTCATCTTCTTCTTCAGACTCTGAATTCGAAATATATTTAACTTTTTTTTTTTTTTCTGTATCTGAAATCATACATTAAATACAATATTAATGAAACAATTAATTACATATTATAAATTTTTTACCAGAGTTTTCTTCATCAGAGTCTAAATCAGATTGAATTTTACGTTTTATTTTCATTCTATTTAATGAAGAATTTGAATCAGATGAATTGTCTCTTGAACGAGATCCATTAGATGATCCAGAAGAAGAGCTTGACCGTGATTGTGATGAATAAGAAGAGCGAGATGATGATCTAGATCTACGTTCAACTGTCTTCGTTTCATCTGACTGAATGACAGCATTATCTTCAGGAGACAATACTTCTGTTTCATCTGACTGAATAACAGCATTATCTTTAGGAGACAATACTTCTATTTCATCTGACTGAATAACAGCATTATCTTTAAGAGACAATACTTCTACTTCATCTGACTGAATAATAGCGTTATCTTTAGGAGACAATACTTCTATTTCATCTGACTGAATGACAGCATTATCTTCAGGAGATAATACTTCTATAAGTGCTAAATCTTTAAAATTTATATATTAAATAATAATATTTTACTTAAATGTGATTATAATATTACTTTTATTTTTTAATGACAAATCGTCAGTAGTACTTGAAACATGAATTAAAAGTTCGCCATCATTTGTTTTTGTCATGTCGGATTCTGAACTCATATTTTGACTTATATTTAACGATAATTCCTAAAAGTTTAATATTATAAACTTGAATTTATTTAACTAATTCACATCTACAAATTAATTACACCAATTAATATGGTAAACCTCTACTCATTGTAAGAAAAATATTGTTCACCGTAAATCGCTAAGAAAAAAATCGGATTAATCATATAACAAAAAAAAATTCTCAACAAATTTCTAAAATTCCAAATGATTATGAAAAATATATAGGTAATTATAGTGAACACTATATAGGGTGCTATATAGTTGTTTAAACGTAACTGTTTACAATTATTATCAAGATACAACACGAATGCCTTGGTTGTTTAAAAGAAATAAAAACAATTTTTTTTAACTATTCAATGAACCAATGTAAAGTTAATCGTGATACCACTGTACATTGTTTAAAGCAATTAAAAGTGTAAATCTTTTAATTTGTATTATTCAATTATATAACTTACTACAACACACAAATCTTACAAAACACAACTTGAAACACAATGATGTAAATAAGAGTGTATTATAACTCACAAAAAATAATAAGTCAATCACTAAGCAATGAACTAATATTATTGTCGTTATCAACACGAACGCCAACATTTTATATTAATAAACCATGGTTAGCCATGACCATGATATTTTATCGGACCAACTATTGTTTGTTCCAAGGCATGTTTGATTCAAGATATAAACTTCCAAATTTCTTTTTATGTTCTGAACAATATTTTCTTGTGTTAACGTTTATGGAGAACTTATTTTACCTTACTTACCTTATTTTTTACCTCAAAAAAGTGCTTAAATTTTTCTTCCAAATAATATGATAGATTAAATGTGTATGGTTAATAATCATAAATATACATTATGTATTATCTATGTTAGTAATACAAATGTAAAGTCATCGTTTGATAATTTTATCATGGCAAAAAAAATTTTTGTTTCTGATCCATCAACCAAACATCGATTTTGGATTCGATAAACCAAAGACTATGGAATCGTAAATAATATAGTAGTAGATTTGTTCATATTTATCTATACTATATCTATAATTCATAGATTTAAATAATATTTAATATTATGATTGATTAATTACAATATAATTATTATAAATAATATATAAATATAAATATAATCATTAATATCATCAATGCGCATCCAATATTTGACTTCAAAATACAGTCGGATGGCACAAACATTTAATGTAAGGTTACTTAAGTACCCTTAGTAAGGATCACCACATTGCTACGCTTGATTCTTATCAAATATTGCTCGCAAAACACAAGTTTATCTGTATTTTTTGTATTTCATTTATTTTTCGTTTGAAATTTAAAATGTCTTGAAACTTGGACAAAGTTCATTTTAACGTTTAATATTGGTTACTAAATAAATTTTGCTAACACGATGGATAGCCCATTGATCTATAATTTGAGTTGTGGAAAATCAGTTCCAGAAGTGAGTATTATTTATGTAGATATTAATTTCCCAACAAATCCTAATAAATTATACTAATGTAATTTATGTGTGTTTTATCAATTTAATATAGAATAGTTAATTTTAATTTTCATTCATTATTACGTTTCCAGAAATGAAAAATAATTTTACATTTATTATTAAAATTAATAAGTATTTAGTGTAATTTTTTGTTATGTACACTTAATATTGAAGCGGTTTATATTAACTCATTTATCTGTTGTTTATCTATATGAGAAGAATATAGTATCTTAAATTATTTAAAAATAATACGTAAACATTTTATTATTTTCTAAAGATGAAACAAACAATTTTTTTAGCCTATTATTCTACTCAATTGTTCATGTGTCATTTCTAATTCACAATTACATAGGTAATTGTAATTACTTGATTGTTATTGCAATTATTTAACATAATTGACAATAATGTAGTGTACAAAACTACTAGTTATGTTTTTTTTTAATTATATTAGAAATATTTTCACGTTATTATTTATTCAAAATCAAGTGGTACAACTAACCTTAAATGACTGTGCTTATTTTCGTCATAAATAGTTAGAAGATAAATTGATTTGTTTATAAAATGAAAATTTAGATACATATATTTTTTACATTTTTATTATAGTGGCTATCAGAAAGAAAACGAAAAACCTTATTAAAAAAAAATCCTGGTACGTACAATAACCAGTATCAATTCTCATTAGAAACTGAAATAGTTAATTATTTATAATATCAAATTTCATAATTTTTAATTTATTTTTCATTAATGTTTACATTTCATTTAGAATTGAAAAGACGTATTGAATTAGTGCAAGATTTTGATATGCCTGGTCTTAGTAATATGGTTAAAATTACCCCAGATGGAGAGTACATCATGGCTACTGGTATTTACAAACCAAGAATTAAATGTTATGATGTCAATAATTTAGCCATGAAATTTGAAAGATGTTTTGATTCAGAAGCCATTACTTTTGAAATACTTTCAAATGATTATAGCAAAGTATGTATACTATTAAAATATAAATATATATGTTTATGGTGATTTATGTCCTAATTTTAGTTTGTGATCTTACAATGTGACCGTTATATTGAATTTCATTCTCAAGAAGGACGCTATTATAAATTACGTATCCCAAAATTTGGCCGTGATATGAAGTATCATTTTCCAACATGCGATTTATTTATTGGAGGATGCAGGTACTTAATAATTTTATATAATATAATCAAAAAACTCGTATATCAACAAATTTAAATTAAATGAAGTATATAAATATCTTTGAATAATTACTATATACATATAAGTTTTATGACATTTTTTTCAGTCGTGAAATTTATAGATTAAATTTAACAAGAGGACAGTTTCTTAATCCATTTGTATCAAGTGCAGGTGATGATATTAACAAGTTAGCTATAAACCCAGTACATAATATGCTTATAATTGGTACGAGAGAAGGAAAAATTGAAGCTTGGGATACTAGATCTCACACAAGTATAGGCATTCTGGATTGTGCTTTAAACTCAGATATGACAAAATGCACTGATGTTGCGTAAGTGTAAAATAAACCTTAATTATTTAAATGATTTAATTTTATAATTTTTTTTCTGTTATAATAGATTTCCTTCTATAACTGCTTTACAATTTGAAAATGATTTAACATTAGGTATTGGTAATGCATTAGGGCAAATACTTTTATATGATATACGTTCTAATAAACCATTCATGGTTAAAGATCATTTATATGGATTACCTATTAAAAATATATTTTTTCAAGATGAGAATGTATTGTCTATGGATTCATCTTGTATTAAAATATGGAATAAAGAAAATGTAAGTAATATTTATTAAAGATATAAATCTTTTAATATATTTTTAATATCTGGTTTCCTAGGGTAAACTTTTTGCTGCAATTGAATCCGGTAATGAAACCAAGTTTAATAACTTTTGTGTAGTTCCGAAATCAGGGTTATTATTTATTGCTAATGAAAATACAAAAATTCAAACTCATTACATACCGGTTTGTTTTTTTAATTTTTTTTTTATTGTAATAAACTTAATTATTGATAAAAAAATATATATGTTTGTTTATATATATATACATATACAATAGAGCTTAGGCCCCGCTCCAAAATGGTGTGGATTTTTAGATACACTAGTTGAAGAATTGGAGGAAACCAACAAAGAAACTATGTACGATAATTATAAATTTACTACTAGAAATGAAATTGAAGAACTTGGTTTATCTCATCTAATAGGTAAAATTGTATATTTATATATCAAATTATAAGATATTAAGAAAAATGTTTGTTTAGGTACAAACCTATTGAAAGGTTACATGCATGGATATTTTGTTGATATAAGATTGTATAGAAAAGCTAAATCAGTCATTCAACCATTTGCTTATGATTCTTATCGAAAAAATAAAATACGTCAAAAAATTGAGTCTGAAAGAACTAATCGTGTACAAGTAAATAAAAAAAAAATGATGTTTGCTTCAAGTATTATAATGTAATAATATTTACAGAAGTATTCACTACCCGTTGTAAATAAAGAATTTGCAATAAAATTAATTAATGATGAACTGGAAAATACAAAATTGCATAAATCAAAACATACTGTTAGCTTATTGAAGGACAATCGTTTTAAAGCATTGTTTGAAAATCCAGATTTTCAAGTCGATAAGAATGCTGAAGAGTATAAGTAACTAAATAATTTTATTTAGAATGTTAATTACATTTCTTTTAATCTAAATATAAGTATTTTAAGAATTTGATTAGAACTGACCTTTTAATTAAATCTATTTTTATTGTATAAATTGGATATATAATATAAAATAATATATATTTATTTTTTATGTAGGTTATTAAATCCAGTTTTAAAACGATTAGATAAATCGAAGCAAAAATTAGTTGAAGCTCAAATTCAAGAACAATTTGATCCAGTTGATGTAATGTTGATATAAAAAAAAATTAAAAACATGTTTACTGAATAAAATTATTTAAATTAATTGCAGGATGAAAACGAATTTAGTTCAGATGATAGTTCTGATGATGACACAGCTGTTGGAAAAGAATTGAAAAAAGAATACCGTTCTGCTAAACAAACCAGATTATTCAGAGAAAAAGAATTACATATTGATAAGCCTAAAATCAAACTTCCAAAATTCTATGAAATTAAAGAAGGAGAAGAATTTTCTGGATTGAATGGGAATCCTTTAATATCTACTCAAAGTTCTAAGTAATACATAACATAAATATACAATATTTAAAAAATAATTTTAATATTTTACAATAATTATAGCATAACGCTGGGTGAAAGAATTCATATGGAAAATTTCAATTCAGTCAAAATGCTATCTAGTGGTAACCGACAATTTACATTTTCAACACAAAAGGTAAAAATATTAATTATATATTTGTATATTAAGTTAAAAACTATATAATTAAAATTGTATTGATTTTCTATGTAAAGTATGACAAATTAATAATTTTATATTTTACTGTTATTGTAGGGGCCAAAACATAATAAAGCCATCATGGAAGCAATAGAACACAGAAAAACACGGAAAAACATTATAAGAAAGGGTCCCAAAAATTTGCGTAAGCCCAATACAGGTGGGCGGTTTGTTAGAACTAGTAATATGAAAAATAAGTAACAAAAAAATAATGTAATTTAAATTTATTAAATTGTAATACAACATCTATACAATAAATGAGTATTAGATTTTATTTATTGGTATCTGGTAAACATTTTTTGTGTTTGTGATATATCTTGGTTACTTTGTACATAAATATATCAATTATCCAAAAACAAATAAAAACTCCACTGATATTACTTAAAAATTGAGTGAACAAATGTCCCAGCAACCTTAAACGAAATAACCCAAATATTATTACTTAACAAAAACTTACTTTGGAAATTAAAAATATAATGTATAACATACTTAGGCTTTTCAGTAAACTTGACCATAATGGGTGAAAACTCATAGATAAAAAAAATGCCTGGAATTTCACCTTTGCTGGATAAAACAATCTATAGAAAAAATAAAATATATATCAAATTCATTAATTTATAATTTTAAAATTGAAATCCTGTAGAATATAGAGACAAAAACTCATGTTTTGACTTAAATTATTTGTGCATTTTTAAGTTTTTCTCCTTAAAAAGTCATATTAAATGACAGTTTAATTTAAAACATTTAGCAATCATTACTGGCTACTACATCATTCAATTGAATCAAATGTTTAAGCACATTAAAAAATAATATAGTTATTTAACAAAATTATTCACTTTTTTGTGTTTGGTTATTGAAAATTGGTTTGTAGAAAGTATTGTACCATCTCTCCTTTGATATAATGTTGGAACAATTTTAATATAATACTGGAAAACTGTGGCACCTACAATAAAAAGAAATAAATTGATTAAATTTCAAAAAAACAAATTGTAAATTCAATTTGCCATCTTGTATTTTATTACAAAATTGATAACATTATAACTTCTATATTTTACAAGCTGTGAGCTATTCTTATAATTGAATGATTATATCAGGGATTATATAGAAGGAAATATATTTATGTTTTTCTTTTGTATGATAAATTCATTAATACATTTTCGTTACAATAACTGTCACATGTATTTTTGTGTATGAATTGTTTGAATTTACTATAACTGGTACATATTTGTTTCATAAATTATAAATAATAATGACCTACTAATTACTATCATAATATATATGTATTTATTGAGTTTATCATTTAAGAATATGATATATAACTAGAAGAGGAGTTAGATGAATTTAGTAATATTTACATAGAATCTGATGTTATCGAGGAAAGGGAACATAATACTAATACAGAGTCTGGATGGATGGATACTATACACTATAAACCCAGTTACAAAAATAATAATACACTTCAACTGTGTAAACATATTTTGACGATATAAACTTGACAACTACGTTGTCATCCTCAACGCGAACCAACTACTATTCTGGATAGACTTCAGATGACAATGATGAGATACTGAGAAATGATCAATGGTCAATATTATTTAAGACAAAACAATTTTTTGAAAATTGTTTTGCATAATGATTTTAATTAATAAAACTAAAAGATTATTAAAAAAACCGTTAACTGTACTTAAAAATTATAGTGCGGTCTAAAACACCGCTGCGCGACTAATATCAGATTACTAATTTGGAGAGTCCCCAGAAATGTTATGAAAAGCCAAAGCAACCGTGGGATGAAAACTTTTGAACACCTCAGATGTAAGGTATTTTATTATAAAATTAATGAACATACGTTATGTAATTTTTAATCCAACCAAATTTCAAATATTTTATGTAAATGATAAATAAAAAAATTGCCTTGGACATATGAGGCGCTCAGAAGTCAAGCTTATTAACTTCATTTTTTTTTTTTTTAAATTGTAAGTAATAGCATGGTTGGATTACAAAATTGAATACTTTTTATTGGCCAAGATTAACTCCATAGTTAAATGGTTTACCATTAGAATGCACTAGGTGCACAAATTACTATACAAAAATATAAGAAAAACGGGAACAAAATATAGCCACGCGCGGAACCCTTATAGTTATAATATAAAAACAAGATGTAATTAGATTAAACAATACTCGACAATAATTTAAAAAGTGCACATTATAAATAAATATACAAAATAGGTACATAATAATACAAAAACGAATTAAAGAATTACAAGTTTTACTTCGAACGACGATTTATTGAGAATAATACTGGCGATGAAAAAACGTTTAATAATTCATGCACGGCATTTAAAAAAAAAAGAGTGTACTATACAGCGAGAACGAAATATAACTAAAAAAAAAAAAAAACATTGTAAGCGATTTATACTAGGAATTAGAAGAAAAAATTCATAAAACGAACATTTTCGCGAAACAAAGAAAAAGGCGAGACGGCGATGCGAATACAAATGAAAGCGAATGCACAATAACACAACTATATATTAAATATCGAGTAGATAAACAAAATTAATTTTATTGATTTCGCGATTAAACCTAGTCATACCGTCATATAGTATATTATTATACTGATTATAATTGAATAAATTTTAAAAATACGACAAATTCTTACGCAACAAACAGAGTTAATGAACAAATTTCTATTTGTATTTTACGCTTAGAACGTAATTTATATTCCTTTTATAAAACCATGGTTATCAATTTTATTACAATAATACTTGATACTTTTTCATGTTAAAGAACTTTGTTCTGTTCGTATTTGTTAAATAAAATTACTTTTATAAGAACCATTCAGAATATTTAGTCAATATCTTTCCGTTGTAAATGTGTCTAACTCCATAAAAAATGAGGTTTTTATGAAAAGAGAGACACTGATTTTTTTTTTTTGTATGTATTTATAAGTGACACATAGTGATAGTTTACATATAAGAAAATAAATTAGTGCATTTAAAATATTTAAAAATAATTGAGTTTTTTATAAATAAAAATCTTCAATTGCCTATACTGAAAAATGTCATTTTGATGGAGTTAATCGGCTTGAATCTGAGCGCCTCATATATTCGACTACACATCGATTTACAAAAATTAAACCGGAGTCGATTTTATTATCGATTGTACATCACTGCTTTAAGATCGATATTATTTATATCGATATGACTTACATGTTTCCGAATTTAGATATTATTTCCCTTTTAATCTGATTTTCCATATAAATATATATATATTTTTTTAGTTATAAAGAATATTTTTTGCCAACATTTTTAATAAAATGCACAAAACGAGTTGAAACATTTTTCATTATCATGAATACATATAACTAAACCACGTTTCTGTTAGTTTACAATTATTTATATTGTGATAACAAAATGGATAGCAATGACGTATTAACATTTATAACATTTTGGTAAGATATCGGGACTACCAAAATATTAATTATTAAATTTTAAAACAAAATTACATTGCGTTTTACCATACCTTTCTATAGTCTCTTAAATATCTAAACGTTCAAAGTGAATTTGAAATTGTAGTACATCAAAACAAACAAAATGCCAGTTCCTAATACAAGTTATTATGGAGCTCAACGACCATCATGTTATGACAGAATAACAAATTCATTTATAATGGGAGCTACGATTGGAATCACTATTGGAATATTATTTGGTGGACTTGGAGGTTTAAGGTATGTTTCAACATTTTTTCAACAAATATAATTTGTTTAATGTATTAGCTATGCAAAATAAATAAACTAAATGTATGTATTATTTCATTCAGGTCTGGGTTCAGAGGTCGAGAGCTCATTAGCAAAATGGGAAAAACAATGTTACAGAGTGGCACAACTTTTGGAACATTTATGGGGATTGGAGCAGCTATTAGATGTTAAAAACATTAGATATTTTTGTCTATGTATAAATATATCTTCTCATTTTTAAATATTAGTTAAAAATTAAATTTCTAACCACGACCACAAATATTTTTTTGTTTTTAAGTGTAATTAAATTTCAAAATAAACATTCAATTTTGGTTAAATTATCATTTTAATAATAAAATATATGCTTACAATTTACAGCAAATATCTAAGTTAAAAAGTAAGTTAGAATAATTGTTATTACTTATTAATATAAGCCATGATCAAGGCAATAAAATTAAAATAATGTTTTCTTTTTAAATATGAAATGAACAATTACTTATATATCTGCTAAATAACATATTCCTTTTTTACCTGGGCAATTTTTAATAAGCTGCCTTCTTACACAGAGTTATAATTTATGTTTAAAAAAATATTGTTCTTCAGTATTACAGTAGAATTATTTACCTATTAGTATATTAATATTAAAATATTACCTTCTTCGCAGATAGTTAGAGTTGAATCTAATGGATTACCGCCATTAATTGAAAATGATTCAAATTTTTGGCCAAATGATAAATGTTGTATAACATGAGTCATATTCAATAATTTTGATGATAACATATTAACATCATGGACTAAACATATTACAAATGAGAAAAAATTGTTTAAATTATATATTAACTAAAAGTTATGAGTATATTCAAAAGTATTTAATTATTAAGTAAATCAATTTTAAAATATACCCACTTAATAAGAAAATAATAACTAACCGTGCATATGATTTAAAGAAAAACCAATTCTAGGAGTTATATGAAAGCTTCCGCTAACCTAAAACAATTATTAAATGAATGGTAAATCATAAATAAGGTAATTAAGCAACATACATAATACTTACTCTATTAACTAAAAGTGTTCCATTCAAATTACAGCCTTCTTTCAATGATTTTTCATACAAATTGTTTTGATATGATTGGTCTTTACATTGATCTATATTAGAAGGAATGAAATCCCAATTTTTTAATTTGTAAGCTTTCATAACATCTTCACATGTTTGGCAACACCTTATAACAAATATTTTCTTATACAATTTACTAAATAATATTTTTATTCAATATATTAACTTAAAGTGTAAACTGACTGAATATCTGAGTTCTGAGCTCCATAACAACTACCACAAGATGTTTTATTGCCTTGATTTGATTCAGACTGAAAATTTTTTAAATTCTACGTATAGCTAAATTGATAATTATGAAAAATGTTTAATATCTTACATTTAATTGTTTTTTACTGTCAACACCTAAACAAATAATAATAACAATATATATAAATATTTAATCCAAAATATAATTAATAAATATTTTACCATTTTTTTCATCATTACTTATAGGCTGGCCATCTAAATTTAGTTTTTGCTTAAAAATGTCGTCCTGGAAGTGAGTTTCACCTGAATTGTCAATAGTGTTTAATGCTAAAACTAAATTGTTATTATTATTATTATTATTATTTATTTAATTTATATATTATTTGTTTCTACAAAAACATAAATAAAATATACTTACAATCACATGATATCTTGGGAATAATAATGTCAAAATTGATTTGTAACTTCTTGTTACGCGACGTGTCAATTAATAGTTCTTCAGTTGGAGTATTGTCAAGATATTCAATTAAATTTGACATCATCAAGCATCCAATTGTTAAAAAACATACCAATGTTACTAAGAAAGTAATTTAAAATTGAATAATTAATAATTTTAACAAATTTACACTACCTAGGTAATAAAAAAAAAAAATAAGCTTTTGAATTAAAAAATTAATATAGTCTAAAATCCTAAATGATTTGTTATATATTACCAAGACATTTTAGAGTAATGAAATATTGAATTAAATTCTTTTTAAATATTAGTGTTATACTTTTCAGAAAAAATTGAGCTGTATTTTTTTATAATTTTTATTTTTATTAATTCGGAAGACATATTTTAAACATATATACAAAATAATAGCTTAAATGTCAATGGATATTGAAACATTACTTAATATACATAATGAATTATAGTTAATAGAATGAAAAGATATTATAATGCAGTTAATGGCTGTTTTCTAAAATCTAAAATATTGATTACCAATACCACCCCATATAGTTTTTATTTGAAGTTCCTCCAGTGGTCTTGCAAATGCATCAAATTGTTTTAAAGTATTCAAATGAAAGAAATTTTTCTTCAAAGACATTGTTAAATATCTTATACAATAATTTCAAATCCGCTGTCCTAAGATAACATCAAAAACAGATATGCCCAACTAGTGTTCAAAATGTGTATTATATTGTATAGACATAACACGTCAACTATCATAAATAAACTGTATACATGTTACGAACGCAGGTAGATATGTATATACATTCATGATAAATTTTACTTGTGATAACCGTAAACAAGTACACATTTGTTATGTTTAGTTATGCTCTGTTAAGTAATTATTTCACTCAATGATAATAGCATAGAACATGTTCTATGATAATAAGTAACTGTCGTGTTATCTTTTGGGATTCAGTATCTTGTCAACGTGCAAACAAGGAATTCTTATTAAATACGAATACTTGTGTATTTTTACATTAAGAAAAAAAAATGCCGTGTATCCGGCAACACTGATAAAATATTTGTCATGAGTATTATTTTTCTTAAAAGAATGATATTATTTTTAAAATATAGATTATTATCATCTTGTTTAATTCTCATGAAATATTAAGCACATAGATAATATTGTACACAAAATAATTTTTTCTGCTCCGAACTTGATTGATTGCATTTGATCTCTAATCAAGTTTCGGACGAGTGTCGAGGACCCAGAATTTCATGATTAATTGTTATTAAATAACATATAGCGTAAGACTGCAATATTTATGCACACAACCAATAAATATCTTTAATATTACAAAAAACTATTTGAGAATAAAGAATTAACACAAATTTAAATTAACATGTTTAATTTATATAAGCAAATATTTGTGGTTGGCATTGTATCTCTCTTTCATGCTGCGTATTCAGCTGCTCAACGTAAGTACCTATTGAAGAGATTATAATAAATATATGTTTTAAATTTTGTCTGATTATAATATACTGTTTATTTATAACGTGTAATTTATATAAAATATATTAGTTCAGTTTCGAATGATTTTATGCCTTTCATTATTATAATTATGATGTAATTTTATAAAAAATATGTATAATTATTTAGTAGTTTTAAAAAAGTTTCTCGATTCAGTTGGGATTGTTTGAAAACCACTGGGTTTTGTAGTTAGTTTATTTTATGGCACATAAAACTATCACGTTTTAGCCAAATAAAGATTCTTAAACTTGATGGGAGGGCTGCTGTTCCTATAAAAGCAAACTAGTATTGTGTACAGTGGTAAAATTTGGATTTTGAAATGTTTTGACTCTACCACAATTCTAGTTCCACAGTCAGGCTAGTCACGAACCTTTATGTTACAGCACAAAGCCACAGTGTTTTAATAGTATGAGGCTAGACTAGTGATCAATCATCTCAGGTTTCCATACTGCTGACGGACAACGGCCACACATTAGTTTACAATTCATTGGTGTTGCCTAGTTTAACAAACTAACTTTTAAAATATTTTCATTCATAAAATAATGTATGAAAAAAAGAGCAATATATTATATATTTGATATACTTTTTTTTTATAGACCGCTTATATTTACGAATAACTGAGCAAGAATTTGATGGATTACCAATTGATGTAAGTAAAATAACCAGGAGACCAAGTTTTGGTTTTATTTTTATGAACTTAAAATATTCAATTTATAAACATTTGCTGTTTAATCGTTAATTTCTATATTTTATTAAAACTTTCATGGATTGGAGTATTATTATTAATGTGCTATCGAATATATCCATGTTGTCAATTTTATTCTGACGTTTCAAAATCGTAACAGGTTCTATCTTCAGAAAACGTAGTACCAGTGTGTTGTTACTACACAGTATTAACGTTATTAGTTATTTTTCCAAATTTAAAGCTCTTGCCAAATTGTTTTTTGTTCTGAATATTCTAATGTTATCATCAAAATCCTTAGAAATGGTATTTAATTGTGTCATAGAAAATAAAAAATATAATTACTTTTAATCAGCATAAAATTTAAAAATAAGTGTTGAATAGGTTTTCTTTGTAACATACATTTTAATGTTTTAACTCATTTTTAAAAATCCATGTAACACTCCAAAATAATGTTTTATAACATATTTCCATTTATTACTATTAATGCTCAATTTAAAATATATGATTTCAATTGAGATAATATTAAATATTTATTTATTTATTGTATACATTTTAGATACTTTTGCAAGGCGTGATAAGTTTCATCATTTCCATCTATGGAATATTACACTTATCCGGTGATTTCAAAGAAGTTAGAGCAACTGAAGAACTTGGAAACAAAACTTGGGAGACGTTAAATAATATACCTTCATTTTATGTATTCTATCATAGAAGCAAAGCTCTTTTCTTAAATAAATCTTAATGAAATGAAAATATTATTATTATGTAAGAAAACATTCACAACTGTTTATATTTATAATTTGGTTGTGTACACATTATTTTAATTTCCATTGTATTCACAATTTTTTTTTTTATAAAATATGTTTGTCTGTATATCTTTATTTAGATTATCAAATTAAAAAGTAAATAATATTAATTAATTAACTAGAATGCTACATTGTCAACAAAAGTTTATTACATTATTCTTTTTACATTTAAAAATACAGAATAGTATATCAGAATTCACTACTGAAATTCGAATTTCCAAATATTATTTTTTAGAAATTGTATCATATTTCCAATTTTTTTTACGTAACAAAAAATTCAGCTCATATTTTGTATTAATTGCATAATATACATTGGCTGTTGTTGGTAAAATCATTTCTGAAAACAAAAATAATTTAATTAATTAAAAATAATCATAACGTTTATAATTATTAATTTAATAAATTATTTAATTAATAAATTTTTAATTCTTCCAACCTTTATCTGGTAAAATTTGTGATAAAGTGTAATTTTCTGGATCATCGTTAATACAAAACTTTAACATGGCTTTTCTAATGACTTGTGGTGTACGTTCATTGTTACTTAATAGAATACTTTTGTATAATATAACACCTAAGGTAATTTTTAATTAGTTTTATTTTAATTAATCAATAATCATACAGAAAATTACATAACCTTCATATTTTTAAATAAAATGTATGAGAACGATCGTTCAAATCAATAAGTGATTAAATATTAAAGTCTGGATTAGTATCCAATATAAAAATATAAAATATATCTTGAGATTCATATAGATCAAATATAAAAATTATGCATTTAGAAAGAAAATCAGTCAAATATTTAACATTTAACATACCATCAGTCTCAAAATTTTTATGTTCAACACTAATTCGAATAATATAAAAATCAAATGATGTATTCATTTTTGAGGTTGAATCATTTAACACAGTATGAGTGTTGCTTTGATTTAAAGATATATCAAATGGTTGTACATAATAATTAGTTGATGAAGAAGATATGTCTAACAGTGAATCCTGTAACATATATAAATACAATATATCAAATATATGAACTAGAAATTTGAATGATTATAATTAATTTTATAATAATAAAGTTACGTTAATTATGTCAAACATTCTTATAATAAAATTGTGTAAATTTTTAATACCAATGATTGATTAAATGCAATAGTATAGTTTCAATTCCTTTCTGGTGAGAGGGGGGATTAAAATAAAAACAAACTTCGGCAACACAATAATTGATTTTATACAATATTTCAAATTCAAATATTTTTTTAATAATAAATAAAATAAAATAAATATCTATATAAGAAAGTGTTAAAGTGGTGTAAGTCAAGTTTTGTTCATTTTTCAGAATAAAAGGGTTTAGTAGAACAATTAAAATAAAATCCAAATTTACAAAATATACTGGAAAACGGATTTAATTAGTTTTGAAGAAAAATACCTGACTTTTCAACATTCAAAATGAGTTACACTAATTTTTTTTTTAATGTTAAAAATTGTTGAAAACTTAAAGTTGATATAAAACATACAAGTGTAATATGAAAAGCAATTTATAAATACTTTATCGAACACGGGGATGAACTTATAACACCTTCCCAAGTAGTATATAGAGTATCCAAGTAAAAAATTTATTAAATAGTTTGTCAACAGTGATATTGAATGTGTTAATATAAATTGACCAATGCACAATAATATTTTTAATTGATGTTTTTTTGGACCTGAGGGTTTTAACCGGGAATCCTTTTTCCTATATAAATATAATACTAATTGAGTAAATTATTTAATTTAATATTTCAATTTGACAACAATTATTATTTTTATTTTGTGCTCTACTTTTGAATAAGTATTCTGCTAAATTAGTATTTGGTGGTAGGTTAGGTCAGGTTATACATAAAATTAATCCCAAAAAGAATTTTTCCTAGCTAAGATTCAAAATTGTTACCTGTTTAATTAATGAATTATTTGCGGAATTCAATTCATCATCATAAACACTTTTTAAGCTACAATTACTAGATATTGAATTATTTTTTGTATGCTTATAACTGTAAAACAAAATAATTATACATGTTTTAGCTGGTTTATTATTTAAGTTTTATACAAATTAAAATAAATAAATATATATATATATACTTATGTTTATTTTTTGTTCCTACTAATGAATTTGACGATTGTATATCTAACGGTTCTATTTGACATGATATTTTAAAAGATTCTTTATCATCTAACACTAAAATTGAATTGAACCACTGATCAAAGATGATATCTTCATTTATATTATATGAATTAGCTGCTCCTTGAAGAAGTTTAATCTAATATAAAAATAATTGTATTATACATGTGAAAATTAATAACAGTTATATGTAATAAAATGATACAAATACCTGAGCTAATATTTCAAATTCCTTTCGTTTCTTATCAAAATTAATTAGACCATCTTGTAAAATATCAGGCGTGGCAGAGTTAATCATTGTTAAGTCAGTGAGAAAAGTTCCTAAAAATGGAATAGTTCCAAAGTTTTTCTAAAAAAAAATATTATCAACTCAATTTTAATTTGATATAACTCGAATTGTATTATACATTGTTTAGGTAAACTCACACTCATAATACTTTGCTGTTTTTGAATGATCTTTTGTAAATGTCTATCATTGTATTCAAAAGTATCTGCAAACTTTGCAGTTCCCTCTTTACTCAATAATCTACGTTGTGCAAATAAATTATTTTCTTCGTTGAAAATTTGGGCTAGTTCTTGAAATATTTCTACCTATATATTTTTATTTTAACTATAAAAATGTTTTATTTGTATTTTAAGTATAATGTTAATAAAACCTTGTATTGAGGAACCAAATTCCATGTTTTTTTCAGTCTAAATATAGAATTTGATTGTAGACCAGAAATAATTGCTTTTAATGAAGAAAAATTTTTAAGTACTCTCAATTCCTATAGAAAAATTAAATAAAAATAAAATGGTATTTTTATTACAATGTGTCATTATTAATGACATTATTGTAAGTCACTTGAGATATGTCAATCCATCGTTCTAAAATATCAGCTCTGCTAGAATTTGTGGATAATAATACAGAACTAATAACTCTTAATGAAACTGCATTAAACTGGTTGATTGTTGCAATAACTGTAGGAGCAGACATTGTTCTTTTATTTTTTGACCATACAGCTCCAAGGCACTGATGAGTAATCATTCCCTTTAATACATCCTGTAATGAAAAAAAATTAAAATAAACGCATTGTGAAATCTGAACTTATACATACCCGGTCCATACGAGTTAGTTGTTCTGCAAAATGCCTTTCGGATATATTAAGAAAATTATAAATACAACATGAACTAGCATCTGAATTTATATATGTAAAATTATCTGAAAAAGATATTTTGATATTAATTTGATATTGAATAAGTTGGAATATTAACTAACTTAAATTTGTAGATTCTTTAAGAATGTTATTGAGTTTATATGTTGTTTTTATATGTAGCTCAGTTTTTGGTAAATATGTAAATGTAAAATAATGTAAACATCGTAAACAAGTATATAAAGGTGGGTCACGGAAATCTTCTGGGTACGAATCTAACCAAACGTGAAGGGCAGATATGACAGTCCTAAAACAAAACATACAATTTATTAATAAAACACAGACATAAAATAATATAATAAAATGTAATGAATTACTTTTTATGTGAATCAATCATTGATTTTGGTAAGCTTTCTTTGTTTTTCATTAAATATTCATATCTGTTACCATTAAAAGATATAAGTATAATATAAAATAATAACAATAATTATGAAATTATACCTTTCGATTAATATAGATAAAACTTCGTGAGTTGAAGCAAAAGTTCTGTATGTGGCAAGAAATATATTAACAAATGTAGATTCTAATTCGCCATTATCTGTTGCTAAACTATGAACTAATTTTTCAATTGTTCCAGCTTTAATAAACTTTATTCTAATAGTTTCCCATTCCAAATGAGATCTTAAATCATCAGATTCCTGCAATAAAATAAAATATTTTTTTTACAATAACATATTTTACCATTGCGTTGCAAAACGTACCAATGTCAATTGTTTTATAGGATTTTGATATCGTACTTTTTTCAAATAAATTGAATATATTAAACCTTCTTCTATTTCTTCACCGCATAGTTTAAAGTTTAGCTACAATAAATATTATAACAAATTATAACCGATTCTAGAAAACAATTAACATCCTAAACATTCACAACATACAAAATTGTATTTATAGTATTATTATTAATATTTCCTAATTCACAGAAGTGCCCAAAATTCTATAAATTAAAAATAGAATTAGTTAATTAATCAACTGGCAAACTGAAAAATTTCCAGACCCTTAAGTATATGTCTAGAATATATTATATTTTCGATTCACAACATTAAAATCTATTATGGAATTTGGGTCCTGCCTAATCATCACTAATCTAACTACAATATTGAATACATTAAAAATAGAATGTCGTATTTCCTAGTAATCAAGACACACCATTCTTTCACCATTCCAAATTAAGTGGACCCTTGTCTCCAATGAAATAAAAACGACTTCAGGTCGACGTCGTGCATACACCAAATATTAAAATAATTCCGTTTTATACTCACCGAACTTTCGGGATCAAAGTTCATGATAAATCATAATATATCATGTTTTGAAAACAAAACCGACAACTCTCCTGGATATAGCGAAACACACAACTGTTTAACGATCAGAACTGTAAATCGTAATAATGAAATGATAAAATATTAACATGGTAGGCACATTTTTATTATTTCATTGACAAAATTATTATTTGACACACGACTGTTTTCAGAGTTACTATCACAAACATAAGATTAAAATGTAGGTAATAACCACGAGTCTATCTAATACTGTGGTAACCCCAAAGATGTTTATGGTTAAGTAACAAATACAATTTACTTAACACAGTTTAACAGCTGTTATCAAATTGTTATTGTCTTAATCAAATATATATATATTTATTTTTTATTTAGTTTGTTTATAATTCTCATTATCGACGTTTTTACTTTTCTATCTTGTGAACGTTTTAAATGTATAATATAGCTTAATAATAATTGTCTAAAGTCTATACAGTATACACAATAATAATTATTATATCAAAGTCCTAAACTTAGCATAGGATTTATTAGTATTATTATATATATTAAGTTAAGATGATTATTGTAGTCTTTTGATACATATCACTTTAACGATAAATACTTTTATATTAAAAAAACTAATAAGGGCATATTATACTAATCCTGATACAAACAGTTTTATGTTTTATTGATTTTAAAAATATATGGGAAAATAATGTGAGGTTGCAAAAAGTCTCTATATACTCAGCTAATGGATTTTATTAAATGGAAGTCATATTTATTTGTAATCTGGTTTTTATTAATAAAGGAATCAATACAATCAGGTAAGTGTATTATTAGTTAAATTAATTTTTTTTTTGTTTTTTTTTTTTGTTGATTATGTAGTTTTGTTGTTGTAATTTTAATTTGAGGTTCAATAATTTAAAATTATTTAACATTAATGAATTTCATAAAGGGATTTCTTTAGATATTCACATGAAATATATTACCTGTGGCCATAGAAATGAAAATAGATTTTATTTAGCATATGTAAAAATATCAGCGTTCTAATTTAAGTAACCACCAATGATGGTGATGGTAGGAAAAACTGATTAAACTCAACATTTATTGACCTAAAATGTACCTAAATATTATTTTTGTAATCATAATTGATAAACCAATAGTTAGGTAACTAATTAAAATAATAATAAAAAGCAATTGACAAGATAGTAAGTTTAAACATTGTATATTATATAAAATAAATAAATATTAATAATAAATACTTAACCAACAACAAACTTTTAGTGTTAACCAATTTTTATAGCATTACATTAGCTAACGATTACATATATCATCCTAACCCATACATCAGGACAAATGTGTATATAAAAAAAAAAAAATACTAAAGTAAATCAAAATATCAAAAAACTATTATGTATTAAGTATATGTTATTATAATATGCGAGTGTAATGTTTCATTTTAGGTTTTTCAAAAGGATATTGTGCGCAATACAATGGGAAGATATGTAGACAATATTTAAATGCTTCAATTTTAATATGGTTTAATAACACTATAGAAAATGAAGGAAGTCAATTAAATGAAATGATTACTACTTCATTGTGGGACGAGATGTTGCCAAATTTTTCCCAATTATGTAGACCTGCTGCAGAAGTATGTAACTATTTTAATAATATTTATACATAATATAGTATAGTGTAGCTATATTATATTATAACTATGTTAGGTATATGAATATTTTATTTTCTGACATTAATTGTATGTTCTTTTTAGAAATTATTATGTCTTTATGCTTTCCCACATTGTCATCAAGAAACTTATTTGCCTATTTGCTATGAAGATTGTATTGCTGTACGAGAGCTATTTTGTTACAATGAATGGGCATTAATTGAATCGAATAAGCAAAGAAATATTTTTTATAAATCAAAAAGACATTTTTCTTTACCACATTGTGAAAGTTTACCACACTACATAAAGAATGGTAAACCCGTATGTTCAAATGCAATGTTAACAGAAATGAAATATGATAAAATAACCAGTAAGTAATTATTTATTTTTATTATTTAAGTGTTCTTGCAAAAGATAATAAATTATTTAATTTATTAATTAATAACATAGTTAAACATTTAATTATTCACCAAGTGCACAATAAATAAGAATTAGATACAAATTCATTTTAAATATTTAGCTGATTGTGTTCGTGGTAATGGCCGATATTATCAAGGATATGTTAATATTACTAAGTCGGGTTTGTCTTGCCAACGATGGGATTCTAAAATGCCTCATGAATTTGTAAGGCCACCAAATGTTTTTCCGGAGTTACAAAATTCAGAAAATTATTGCCGAAATGCTGGAGGCGAGGAATCATTTCCATGGTGTTATACTATGAATCCTAATGAGAGATGGGAAAAATGTGATATTAAACTTTGTGGTATAACTTAAATAATTATTTAATTGTAAGTTAAAGTTAATGTTATAATTAATTTTTACAATATTATTTCAGATAGTAATTTAACCCAACTAGTAGAAACTAAATTTGATGATAAAATTACAATTATTTCAATGATTTTTAACTATGTTTCAACATTTATTGATCAGACACTGACAATACATTTACACATATTTCTTTTAATAGTTGGAGTTTTTATTTTTATAATTTCGGTTGTAATAATAATATTATGCTACAAATTGTTATTCAATAAATTTCCTTATTCAACAACTCAATCTGGAGTAAGTAGTTATATTATTTAATTAATTGTATAGTAAAAATTTACATATTGACTATTTACTACATTATTGAATATATATTTGTAGGAAGTTGATATTGATCTAGAAAAATTACCTAATAATTCAACATATCATCAACATGGAAAAAGTTTAAACTCAAAATTGGAAAAATTAGAATTCCCTAGAAATAATATTATTTATATAAAAGATTTAGGACAAGGTGCCTTCGGAAGAGTGTTTCAGGTTAAAAAATAAAATTATACATTTGAACATTAATTTTATTACCATTGTTTTATCATTTTCAGGCTAAAGCACCTGGTTTATTAAAAAATGAAGAATTCACATTAGTTGCTGTAAAAATGTTAAGAAATGAAGCATCTAATGATCTTCAAGTTGATTTTGAAAGGGAAGCAAATTTACTCTCAGAATTTAATCACCCTAATATAGTCAAACTATTAGGGGTGTGTGCATTAGGAAAGCCAATGTGTTTACTTTTTGAATATATGGAACATGGTGATTTAAATGAATTTCTTCGTTCATGTGCGCCTAAATGTTACAATATACATTCAACTGAAATGAGATGTGATGATTTTCGTGATATAAATTTAACAAACTTAGATATGTTGAAAATAGCCCAACAAATTGCTTCTGGAATGGTTTATTTATCTGACAGAAAATTTGTACACAGAGATTTGGCTACAAGAAATTGTTTAATTAATGACGATATGGTTGTTAAAATAGCCGATTTTGGACTTTCACAAAAAATGTATTTACAAGATTATTATAAAGGAGACGAGAATGATGCAATTCCAGTAAGATGGATGCCCTTAGAATCTATTTTATATAATAGATATACAGTTGAATCAGATATTTGGGCATTTGGTGTCTGTCTTTGGGAAATTTTTTCTTTCGCTATTCAACCTTATTACGGCATGTCACATGAAGAAGTTGTGAATTTCTTAAAAGATGGTAACATTATGAACTGTCCTGAAAATACTCCAAAACTAGCATATCAACTTATGAAACAGTGTTGGAGTCAAAATCCGAATTCACGTCCAACTTTCCGTACAATTTATGAAACTTTAGAAAGTGTTCGACAAGAAGTTGTTTCTCGTATAAATACTTCGATTTAATATCATTATTTAATTTCATTTTGTGGTTCAAATAAGCAATTTATTTCATGTCTTGATAATCTGTACAATTGTATATTTTAATTTTATAATTATTATTATTTTTTACTATGTATATTATTAAGTTCTAGTCATATTATTGTTATTTATTACTATTTATTTACGTTTTATAATTTTTGTAATAAAAAAATAATCAAAGCTTTAAATTAAAAATTATTCATTATATATTTTTCGTATAACCTGACTAATATGATTTTTTTAGTTATAAAATAATGGATATGCATAGGTTTTTTGTTGTGACAATAGCTGATTGTTTTTCTAAAATGGAAAAACCACTGATGTGTGAAAACCTTGACAGTTCTTCACAATTAAATACAATAAAACTTAAAACTGAAATAATGAAAATTTAATCAAATACGTATTTATTTGTGATGAATTATGAAACAGTGGATTAAAATACTATTAATTCAAACCGACGTCTTTCGATTCCTAACTTATTTTTTACAATGCAACTATACGTTCCGTTATGAATCCAATCGACTGAATAGATTTTAAGTTTAAGTTTTCTTTCTGTGAATTCTATATTGCTTAAAGTCCATTGAGTTATAGGTACAGATGATTCCATTTTTCTCCATAACACCTAAAAAACGTTTAACTCTCAATTAAAGTTGTTTACATATTATAAAATATATGTTTCACATTAATCTGGATTTTTTTTAATACTTAATATTAGTAGTATTACTATTACTATAGCAATTAGATAAATGCTGGTGGAATTACTAAGGTTCACAGTATAGGAACAACTTAGGAATTATTGGTAATGCGAACGAACATGATGTTAACATATAAGATGTAAATATTATTTTTATCTTATCAGTGACAAGTAAATTCAATTACGAATTATTACATGGGCAGATGAACAAGACATAGTATAATATTGTTCACGAATAGCTCAACATATTTACTTTTGGCGTTGGGTATCCTTTAGCGGTACAATCAAACACCACTGAATCATTTCTCATGACCATCATTGTTTCGGGCTGGTATTTCGTAAAAAACGGGGCAAATGCTACTTTTAAATCAAACGAATACGAATCATTGGAATTCATACACGTGTATATAGCGCTGTCTGATGTATCAAGCTCGTAAATTTTCAATCCACTATTGATTTGTTTGAAATGTGGTTCGTCGGCTCTCTTATAAATTAAATCATTGATGTTCACACCGTCCTATAATGAACACACACGTATAGACACCATATACATTTATAATTACAGTCTACTAATGTAAATATACGTAAGAAAGACATTGGTACGAGCCGCAATAAATTACCTACATTTTTTTTTTTAGTTATATTTGAATATGCATGACCTATATAATATAATGATGAATAAAAAACATATTAAATATAATATGTACTAATAAAATATTATTTTTTACAAAAAAAAAAAACAATGATCTTTTACTGTGATATAAAGTAAATGATTTAAATCGGTAGGTATCGTCACGCACACCGATCTAGTAGATAAAATTATAAATTATACGTATTATATATACTGTTCAGAATGTTACTAGTAACAATCGGTCACTTCTTATTATAAATTCTAATTAATTTTATTAGAAAATTACAGATATACATGTTATATTTATAGACTATACATGTCGAAACATTCGTTGGAGATCAATATTTATTAAACATCTTATCGAACAATATTACGATCATTGTTCTATTACAACATATAGTCAGAACCCAGTGTGTTTACCTTGACACGTTATAATCCTAAGTCGTTACTCTTTATCATATTCCACTAATAAATGGTGAAGGATAAACTGAATTTCGCTCGAAAACGTTTCTTCTAATGCAATGATTTATCATTATTTTTAATACAGCTTTATTTTTAGCGATTCGCTACAACTTTGAAATGCACAGCGTTCACGGCTCGTTACCTTTCCCTTCGAGTTTTGTTCATACCTTAAACCACTGATTATTCATGTCTGGTAACGGGCAATGTAAATGAACGTCATCGAGTTCGTTCACGAGCAACGATTCGTTTGCTATGGGATTAGTCACGTTAACTGTATTGTACACATTGAATAAATAAATTAATGTTTAATGTTGTTCGACAGAATAATGTTGGCCAATGATATCACCTCTGACAGTAACATTGTAGTATCTCTCAGTTACCCCGGCTTCGTTAAAAGCTCTGCATATATATACATTCGAATCGCTCGTCGTAGCGTCGTAGATGATCAGTCTCGGAACATCGTTGATAATCAAAACGTGTTCTAAAAACGAATAATAACAATTGATAATAAGTACGTTTTCATAAATACTGGTTTTTAAACTTTAAACGATCTGATTAAAAAAAACTTACCGTTGTAGTGTGAAATCGGTATACCGTTCATGATCCACACCATTTTAGGCATGGGTGTTCCATGACCCATGCACGTCATCGAATAATCGTCTCCTTCATTTAAAATAACAGTTAAATTATTGTTGCCCTCGACAATCGTGGGCTTGGCTGAAAACGAATCACGCAAAATATATATTACAAGATTGTATTATGCAAAATGTTAAAATCGTGAAATACTTAAAATACCCACTTCACTATTAAAGTTATGCAACGTTGTATATAATACGTGAATAGTAAAATATATAATAAATACATACAAACATAAAGTTATCGCTATTTCGTTTCAATAGTACATATCTTTGGCTTTATTAATTGTCACTATACATTTTGAACGTATAATCAAATATTAAATTGTATAATATTGCGCTTCGTATTTATTTACAAATTAGCAACAATTTTGTTTTATTTAATTTCATTCGAGATTATTGTACTCCCAACTTAACTATTTAACCTACATATAGTAAATTATTATTGTTTCATATCCAAAAGTATTTGTTTGCCGATTACAATCACCAATTTGAAAGATATAAGTATGATTATAAGTTGTCACGGAATGTACTCGTAACTCGTAGGTCGAGTTATGTTATATTATCATTGCATAAAAGTGATACATATTACTATATGCGATATGACATATTTATACATTATGTATATATACTTATAAAATAAACACTAAAATTAAATTAAAAAATAATTATTCGTTTTACATATTACGATAACGAAAGTTGTAGATTCCGAAATTCCAACAGTATTTTGAGCATTACACGTATAAACGCCTGTGTGTTGTACCGTTACGTTACGAATCAACAATTCGATTTCTGAACTTTGACTGGAACACGTTTGTAAACTGTTAAGTATAAAATAAATGCGAATTTTGTTTTATATTTTTTCAATACCTAAAATTCCAAGTATGCTGTGGATAATTATGTGCTTTCCATGTAATTATAAACGGAATCAATGACTCGACTTTACAGTTAATACGCAATTCACCGCCAGCTACAACGAATCATTTTTTTCGGCGTTGTTATGTACGGCGCATCTGTACACATAATAGATCGATTTTATAGTAATTCTTTTTAACTACAGATTAAATATAGATAATTTACCTGGTTCGATAGGCGTAACACTTGTTTTAGTAATACGTCCGAAGTAATTATCGTTATTGTTCATACCATGTACCTAAATTATATGACAATATAAGTCATCGAGTATAATTAATGTTATGTAAAAGACAAAATGTTAAATTTTTTAACCACGATAAAACCTTACATACATTAGAAAATTTTCCATTTAATTTACAGTTCGGCCTATCACTAACTAAATAATTAACTGTTAAACTTAATATTAAGTTTAATAGAAAACAAAACACGTTTATATATAAGATTATATTTTACTTCAATTAGATGACGTATACAAATCTACACGAAATTTTATTGTGTTGCTTTATAAAATATCCCTTATAAATTAAATACATATTTACCTGAATATAAAATGGATTCTTATTAGGTATGAATGGACCACATAATAACATATTTTTACCAAGTTTTAATATTGGTAATGATACGGTTTTGCCATTACTGTATAAATCTTGGATTTTACAAGATATGAATTTCTTAACGTCTGGGCAATCAATTAATACATAGTTTTTAACGTCTAAAATAATACACCAATTATATTTCAGTTGTACGGTGCAAAATATTACTAACATGTGTTAATATATACTATATCTATTATACGAAACATTAATGTTCGTATTTGCGGTGTTTTCATATCGTAGTTCATTCGATTTAAAAAAAAACCCCGTACCTTTCAGTGGCCTATGACTTGTTTGAGTTAAATTTTTTGGTTTTGCTGTAGCGAATCCAAAATCAAAATTCTTAGTGCTCACTCCACAAGCACGAATAGTATGAGCAGAATCACTGGTTACATACAAAGTCCATTCACCGGGTATAGGTTCCTGAAAAATACATCATACCTATTATATTAAACCAAAAGAATGATCTTGTGTTTTCAATTTAATATATTATTTCCATTATAATGGCGTGAATGTAATTACACATGTATATATGTTAATATGTTATAAAAATAATGTAATTAATACAACTGATTGAAGAATAGTCTCCTTCGACACGTTTTTATTAAAAATTATATTGAAGACAGTTTATTTAAGTTCAAATGTGTTGTACAAAATATACATGTGAATGTAATTTTTTTAAATTGATCAAGCAAAATAAACGCCAATAAAATACTCACCATAATATTGATTATTTTTACATTTTTCAAGTCTAAATTGGTCATCAATCCTGTAGCCTCGTCCATTTTTTTGCCAACAGGATTTACCAAGTCAATATTTGAGTTTAGTCCCGATACAGAAACCATAAAGCTTTTTATGCTCTCATCAATATTCAGCTTTTTAGGAGACGGGATTATTTGACTTTGTGGAATATTAACTGATAACAAATTCACTTTGTCGATGTCCATTGATGTTTTAACGAACTCTAGTACTTTTGATACATCTGATTTATATATATCAAACACATTACCAGATCCAATTGACGCTATACTTTCGTAGCTCTTATCTGATGACATGCAGTTTTGTCCTGTACTTAAGACGACGACCTAAAAGAATGCAATTACATTTTTTACAAAATAATCGTGTATTAAAATAATAATTATATATTATGTGTTATAAATATAGATAATAGGTATATAATATAAATTGTATTATTATTTCGTAATTTACATAGATAAGTTAAGTATACCTAAGTACAAGATCAATATTTGGTAACATAATAAAAATTGGGTTTGATAAATAATTGAAACATTATGCATACATATTAAATACGACGATGATATTTAAAAAAACCTTATGATTAGCATGACTCAAAAGTCTAAACTCATTATTTGCTGATGGTATATCATGAGACAGTTATTTTAGTGTGAAAAATTATTATACAAGTTTAATTTAATGTAACTGATCGGTATTCCGTTATAAAATAGAAATATATGTACTTATGCCAAAATAATTACAATTAATATTTCCAAATAAATATAAGCCAATGATTCATTAATGGTTTACCGTCTGTAAATTAATCTATTATTAGTACCTATATAAATGTTAGACTAATACGTGATTATACTTAACCTTGTATACGAAACATATCTCGTATTCTTTACAGTGAATTGAAATATTAGTGAAAATAAAACAATATAATAGACCAAATGCTCAAATATATTAAACAATATATTATTTTATGCGCTAATTACTTGAGATTGTTTTCTTTGAATTAATTCAAGCGCTTCGTTGATCATATATGAATCTTTTGGTGACGCGTCAGTGAATAAATATATGTAAGAATTGTGTTTTACGGCTTTTAGGGCTCGAATTACTGCCGATATACTCATTTCAGCACAGTCACCTCCTCCAGTTATCTGTACTTGGTTGAGTTTATACATAATTTCTTTTGGATTAAAGGTTTCCGATACAGGCCCTACATCTGTTTAAAATAATAACAACAACAATAATAATAATAATAATAATAATAATAATAATAATAAACAATTATAATAATAACAATAAAAATAATAATAGTAATAAATAATTATTCTTAGAAAACAAATTTTTTTTGTCAATATTTGTAAACTGAAAACTTTGTGTAATTTGTTTGTTAAAAACATCACATTTGAAATTAACCTTTAATATTTTATATATGTATATAGAATCGTACTAAAATCCATTAGATATACGTATTCTATTTATGCAAAAATTATTATTTTTAAAAAGAACTTGTGAAAAAATATAATGCTAAAAATCGATATATTCTTTATAAAATTAAAAATATAATGTTACAAATATAGTATAATTGCATTGCACCTGTATTATTTTTGAAGTTTTGTACTTCTATAATATATTTAGATAGGATAAAAATAAATCAACATTTAATTTATTTATTAAAATATCATATGATTCAAAATGTATTTAAAATGAGTCAAAATTAATTTTCGCCAGATCAAAATAAAAATTGCTCTATAGGTTATTGCATTTGCCGATAATATCTTGTATACTTTCTTAATTTTCCTGTAAGACTAAGGAGGCAGAACCTATGTATATACTACACCTTCAAATAAAATTCGTATTGTATGCCAAAACATATAATTAATAATTATATTGACTAGGTAACCACTAATTAAAATTGGTCTAAATTTTTTGTATTTAAATTATAAAAAATAATATTAAATTTCAATGTAACGTTATGTAATAAATAAAATCAAACTTTTAGTATGAACAATAAAAAACTGCGTATATTTCGACTATACCTGGGTCGTTAAACGGTACAAAAACGAAATGCTTAATGTCAGTATCATTCCGATTCTGAACGTACGTCATGATTTCCTCTGCGTGAGATTTTAACTGTTTGTAATCGTCTTCCATCGAACCTGTCGTATCGAAAACGAAAGCCAAGCTCCTGTCGTCTGAGATCTGCGCACTGGCGACATTTTTTGCCAGCAAGCAGCTTATGATTAGCAAAACTAACCAATTCATTGCTTGAATAAGTAGAATTAAATCTTTAGTTAATTATTAAGTAAGTATTTATTAAGACATTTTGTTAGTTTTTGTTATTTATTTTTTATTTTGACCACCTTTCAGCTTCTTTTAAATGTACATGCTATTTAAAAATATTGTCTATTTATTGACGATAATATAAAAATACACTTATTTTAAAAATGCATGTTAATTACGTAATATTATTATATAAACTCAATCATTTAACGTAATAATAACATTGACGCTGTGTTTATGTTTTTCTAGGAATTAAATCAAAATTATCTACACAGTCACTATAAGCATTAATTAGTACGAAATGCATATTTAAAATTTTTTATACAACATATTTAGTTTTTATTACAAAAAAAAAAATATAAAATGCATGTATGATATGTTATCTAAATGAATAAAACAATATTAATATTAAATATTTGTATACCTACCTGTTACTTGACTTAAGTTTACAGATATACTATATACGAGACTTTACAACTCGTAATATTTCTTGTTGACTTGTACCATAAATTATTCTTTCATTTTCGTGATATGATACAATGGTCACGTGACATTCTCAAGTATATGAGAACAACAATTGAGATTTGAAAAAACTGTTTAATTATTTAATATGTTTTATACAAAGTATTAAGTAAAAATCGTGTAATTTTTTTTGGGTAAAAATTATTCATGAATTTAAAATAAAACGCAAAAAACATTAAGGAAATTATATATATGTTATAATCTTAATGCGTCTCATTGTATACAAAAAAATAAGGTTTTGTAGTTGTATAAAACTAAAAAAATATAAATACGTGTATTATTATAATAACGAATAATAATGATTAGTTTTTAATAATATTACAGGAAATCAAAATAAATTATATCATAATATTTTATAATTTACCAAGATCTTTTTTTTTTTTCGTAAAAATTTAAATTTTATACAAAGAAAATAATTCTGTAGAGTGAAATAACTAAATAATTTGTTGAATACTTACTTATTTCAAATAAATCTCTCAGACGTTTTTAATGTCTTAAACGGTACACAAAACGTAGTGAACTTAAATTAAAAGTGTAACTGATTTATCTGTGATGTTGTTCTTCGTCTCATGCTCGCAATCAACTATCATATATATATAGTCGGGCGATAACAATAAACTAATGCACTGTAAAATTATTGTATCATTAATTAAGGTCAGTAAGTCGGAATGATATGTATATAATTTTTTCCCTCCTATTTCAGTTCAAAGGTTGTGTTTTGTCAGCACAGAGTGGTAATATCAATTATATTACATTCATAATACATACATAATTTGTCAACGATATACATGTTTAGTATGCGTACACGGATTAATTAGCGAAACAGATCGAAAATATAAAATGCATAATAATATAATATGTAATGTTTTTGAATAAAATTTGTTGTTCGAGTATTTTCATATTTTACAATAAATACACAGAAATACATAATATATATGTGTATATACACACACACGTGTGTATAAGTCTGTCTATATATTTTTTAATCTAGTCTAAAAATAAAACTACTTTACCTAACCGTAGTCGTTTACGAATATAAAGAAAATAAAACTATCGACCAATACAACAGATTAAGAATACTTAAGGCCTCTACTAAATCCGTAGGCATACACGCGGTGGGGAAATGGTTTTTATTTTAAGACGGACACGTCGTAGTAGTCGATCGCTGTTGTCCTCCATTACTAAGTATACTGATGATTAACCAGGTGTAAGAAGACGCCGACGTTTAACGGGTAACAGCGAGCGACGCGTTCGGTTTTTGGAGACTGCGGACTGCCGCCACACTACCGTCCGGTCGTAAACGCCAGTCGTATCAGTGATCGGGGTGATCTGCGATGTCGAAGTCACCCCGGAAGGGAAGCTGACGACGACGTCTGCGTGCGCGACGACGGTCTGATTGTCGTATGCGGTAGACCCAGGCGCAGCCCGGGGTGGCCACCCTCATACCTTGCCGTACTTATTCACCACGCCGTACACCATGAGGCTGAGCAGGAACACGCCGGCCACGGCCACGAACTTGGAACACGCCTCGAAGTCGTCCTGGCTGGTGTCGTTGATGGTCGCCCTCAGGTGTTCCTGTCGTCGCCTGTTGGCCAGCTTACGCGCGAGCTCCGGAAACGCCAGGCTTTGCGTCAACGTCAGTTTGTGCAACGAATCCGACAGGCTGTGCATGCCCACGCTGCCCCTGGTCACCATGCGCGAATTGACGAATTCCGGATCCGTGCTTTCCGCGTACCGGCCTGTCCACGTCGAACTCCGTCGTTGGCCGGACGTGTAACCGTGACCATGGTTGTTGGCCACCGCGGGGGTGTCGTCCGTCATGCTCGTCGACGAAGATGCGTTGGACGACGTTAGTGTGTTGCTGCCGTCCGGAAATTCATTATCCTGTTGGTCACACGATACGAATAACTGCAGGTTGTGCGTTAGACTTTTATTGTGGACGTATTTTCGCGGTATTATAGACCAAAATCAAAGTATTCTCGGTTATTATCGGAAAAAGTATAATCTAAATAGCTGTTACTACCGAAAGGAGCGATATTTTACATTCTCGACGTTGGTTTTCTCCTCTTTATACACCTTTTAGTTACAAGAACTACGTCAAAAGATTTCTGTAATATCTTTTAATTGTTTTATTACCTATTTTGTCGATTTGTTCACGCTCAACGTCCTATATATATATATATATATATAATGAGCTGCGAATACTAATTCTGTAAAAATATCAGTACTGCAGTTTGCTCGGTAAATAACCTATCGTTTAAATGTTCGGTATTTACCGAAATAACGGTATTTTTTATGCTTGAAATACCGTCGTTATACCACTGATAAATTGGTTATTTGTATTATTTATACCAAATCTCAGGATTTAAATTCCAAATATATTATATAATATATGTATAAATATTTTAATGATCATAGCTAGTAATGTTGAGACTTGTTGATATAGGTTTTTTGAAATATTGAGACAAATTAATTATTTATTAATTTCGGTGGTTTGTAAAGAATATTAAAACGATATTATATTGATAATGATACCGAGTTTAAATTAAATTGTTTTTTAGTTTTCATTTGGTCACATACGATGATATTTGCATCGATGTACTTCTGTATTTTTGACCTCCGTTGGCGTATAATTGATAATATTCGCAATACAATGGTGCATATTTTGACGTTGTAAGTCAACAAACTTTCTAGTAAAAATATCCAAATCTATAAACTATATATTAATATTCAACGAACTGTGACAATAAACATATTTTGACAAATTTGCAAATTTGTTTGCGTTTACAATTGAATTTTTAAACAAGATAAATTAATACATAATTAAGAGAATGCCCATGACCCATAATTAAAAAAAAATAAATACTGTATCGTGCGGATGAGTGTCCAAAACATTACAATTATGTATAGGCAATTACAAACCAATGTTTTATTTGCGAGATTTTTTTTTTTTTTTTATATCTTTTAACCTTTCGTTGTGCCCGTTATGAAATGAACCCGAATATTTGTACGATTTTATTACATTCTAAACAGGGTAAGGAACAAATTAATTTTCATCATATACAGAATCATTTGTTGAAGCTAATACTCGTGTTATTTTTACGAACTACCACTTACCAGTTATGTTAAGACAAATGTATAACTTATAACAAATACTTATAACTTTAAAATAATAATTTTTTATAAAGTCAATTGTTAAAATCCTATACATATAGTATAGTATTTGACTTTATTACAAATGCAGTATACACTGAATTATTGGCAGTTTTATAACAATTGTTATTACGTCTTAAAATGATAGGCAATAGCAAATTATTAAGTTAAATTTTAAATAACAAATGAACCAAATTTGATTAATTATCTTTTTTATTTACTCATGTTTATAAAAATAATACTTTGTTGTTGAAATAATAATAATAATAAGCTTGCATTGAGATTAATTTAATACAGTTGAACCGGGAAATAAAGGTTTAAACAATGTTAACCTGAACGAATTTTATTAAAAACTATAGTAATAATATACACGGTGGTGTGATTGATATATGTTATATATGCGCATTTACATATTTTCATGTATTCATATTCTAAATTTGTACATAGGTAAATAAATTAAATTATAAAGCATATACCTTTTATGTAGATTGACAATATTCGACTTAGAACATAACATATTAGTCAACACTTTTGATGTCTTACTTATGTATTTTTAACACAATGAAATATTCACTTCTTCGTATAAAAGCTAAATTTTAAAATTTGATGTCATGAAGTTAAATATTTCTTAAACAAAAATTAAATCACAAATAATTTTCAAAACGGAATAAAATAGTAATAAATTAGTTGTTATTAAAATTTAACATAATAGGTAAAATACTGTGCTTATAAAATAATTACAATCCAAATTTAGGTAATATGAGATTTCAGCAGTATAATTAAATTCTATGACGTATTTTCAATCAATATTTTATTAATTTTAAAGTACACGAAAAACATACAGCCTATTCGTCATTAGTAAGCATACGTTATTAATTATTAACCTATATATATTATAGATGTAATGACATGTTACTAATTTTTAGACATTAACCCGGCTTTCGGGAGTTTTTAACAATAACTACTTTGTTAAATAATTTCCTCAAATCGGTGTAATTAATTCAACTTCAGAGGTTAATGTTTAAAAGGGTTTAAAATAGAATCATTGATTTTATAATAAAATTATTATAAATTTGTATATTATTTTTCAATGTAATAATCAATCAATAATATCATTTTTTTGATAAAATTATTATAAAATCAATGCTATTTTGTATTTAAGTATTTAACTTTTAATTCATTAAATCGTATTAAAAACATCATACTTTCATTGCATTGTGATCTCGAGAAGAAATTATCTTGTTGGAATAATTGAAACGTGCACGGTCGGGATGTAAGTACACAGAACTATATCGTCTGGATGTCGATGGACCAGGAATTTCATATATGTCAATTATAGATGAACTTGGTTTGGCTACTGATTGTTGGGTATGGTTAGCCTATAGATTAACACATGTAGAAAATTACAAATACATTAGGCAAATTGTTAGATGATATTCGATTATTTTGTAAAAATTAAAATTTTACGTATACCTGTATAGATTCAATACCACAGTCTCCACTATGTAACGTGATATTCTTTACACGACTCGGTAAACTACCAATTTGCTTACTAGGCCACATTTGAAATATCGGCACTTCCTCCAGTGTTTTTTCGTCATATTTTCGTTTTATATGATAATTTGTATCATTAATTTCAATTTCAATACTTGGTAAATTTTTATTTTTTTTTGATTTATTCCATTTTGTTTTATTTTCCATTAGTGAAATCTGAAAAGTCAATACAAACGAAATAAAATATTTATTATATACCTGCCTATCATTAATACGATACCTTGTGGCAATTTACAAAATTACAATTTAGATTTGAATAGACAGAATGTGTAATATGAAAATAATATACTAATACTAATATTTTTATTTTAATATTGGTTTTAAATATATTGACATCTCACAATGAATATAATATTATAATATTATATTTTATTATAGACGGGTTGTAACCTTACATTATTATTATTTATTTCACGTATTTAAAAAAACGTAAAACGTAACTTCAAAATATAAAGTATTTATATAATACATAATGCATACATAATAATGGTTATTGATAGATAATAAATTATATTTTTATATAATTTGATTATAAAGTATGCATAGAATTGATTTATTATTTTACAAATTAATAAAATATATTTCTGTTATAAATTTTTTTTTCGTGACAAAAAATAAAATCGTGCAAAAAAGTTTTTTCGATAAAAACAAATATAAATAAATGCAGTTTCAAGCTAGCGTGTGAATTACCAGTCGCGTGTTTTGTACGTTAACCTTAATTGTATAAATTAGCTTGTTTTTTTTTCAAAGTTATTCAAAAAAGTTTATTACCAGCATTGTGTTTTTAAAAGTATTTTATTATATATATATATATATAACCCCTTCGAGATTATTAATTCATGCTCATTATTTGTGTCCTTCTGGCTTCTTTTAGCCTTGGTATTTTTTTATCGATTGCAGGCGACATTACATTTCATCATCATTTGCAACCCTTTTCACGGTAGTATTATAATGACTAATTGTTTATAAATCCATTAGACAATTCAGTGCATGTACCATGGAAATAATACATTAAACACAATCACGTTACATCAAAGCTTACAATGTATTATTTCGAATAATCCGTTGAAAATGAATTGAAAAATCATATTCATTTTTCTAATTTTTTTAAAATATGATTATTGATTAAGATCGCATTGCCTGTCGAAATTGTTTTATTCCTTACAAGTGCTCCGATATACTACTATACTATCTTCGATCCCACTTTTAAGTATCAAATTATGAACAAATGGTGATCTATTTAATGCATTTTCTCAGAAGTTTTATAAGTGTACAATTTTTGTCACAAGAAAATGTCGACATATACAATTTTCATCAAATCGAAATAAAGTTTTTTTTATAATTTTAAAAATAATGTTTTGAAACATTTAGCATTTTTACCAGATAATTTATCTTTATATTATATATACATAATTTTTTGTTGAAAAAATTCAACAATATTAAGATAACTATATATAATATTAAAAATATAAAATATAAAAATAAAACATAAAAGATAAAATATCTTAAATATTTTATTATAATCAATTATTTTTTAATATAAATTAATAATTTTTAATTATAAATATTTAAAAGATAAAATATATATAATATTTTAATAATGTCAATAATTTCCAGTTTTTACGTTTAAAAATGATTAAAATTTTAACGTTTTAGATCGATGTGCTGAAAATGTAATACAAAGTCTACCATATGTTATTTTAACAGTTCAAAAATGTAACAAATCGTTAGTCAAAGTTAACAAAACTAATCACAATATAATCTATTATAATATAAATTATTACTTTAGATAAATATTTTAAATAAACGTGTCAGAATATTATTTTGAATTTAAATTTTAATACATTTTATAAGAACATTATCTTCAAAACATATACAAGTTGAAAGATAAGATAATTTTAGAATATTGTAGTCACAACTAATTAAATTGCCGATAGGTAGATAAATAATGAATATAATTACCAAATGGTTTATTACAATGCAATTAAAACAGAATGAACTAAGAATAATAAATTAAACGTACTCGTACTGTATAATGTGGTTACGTTTTTAATTTTTGAATATACAACAAGGTGTGGGTGTGTTATTATTATTATTATTATTGTTATTGGTTGTTGTGATTATTATTACCAGTTTTTTCTAAGGATGGTTTTCGATTTTCTCAGGATATTTTTGAGAGTGAAGAAAAACTATTATGTAATTTATTTATTTTATTTTATTACAATTTAAATTAATTTTTTTTTAAATTCATTATTATATTTACGTATAACAGTACTGTACAGAAAAAATGTGAAATATAATTTACACGTGAGACGAGTCAAAACACATTTACCATTATTTAATGTATACGTAATTAATGTGTTGATTTGAAAACAGTTATTCGAGTCGTCTAGAAGTATCATATCATCAAAACACACCCCGTGTTCACTGCTAGATACGTGAGTATGTGTAATAATTTAAACAATAAAATCTAGTTCATAACAATCGATAATCATAAAATATGTTACGTCTTGACAGTGTTTAATCGGTTACCGTGCATAGTGTGCAAATATCATATACGAATTATAGTTATAATATAGCTAATAATAACAACCGATATTAGTTTAAAAAAAAAAAATCTATAATTACATATATATAAATATATATATATATATTTATATTACCATTATGTAAATTTGCAAATTTCCAAAGTAATTCAACAGATACGACAGAACTGCCAGAGCACGTCCAACACGTATACTGAAATTCTACATATAATTTATACGAGTGGCGTGTGGTATATAGTAACGGTATATAGTTTACCCATATCGTCTTGACGACGGCGCGTTTGTCTCGCTCGAACAAGATATGAAACTAGGAATAATTTTTTCTTCCATGTTTACACACCGCGTTATTGTTCTGTTATTATTCGTGATATTCTATACCAAAAATGTTGGTACCGTGTACAAATACGATAATCGTTGTTGTGTACGATAAGGCTTGATAGAAGAAAATCGGTCAACCAATTAGAGTCGACCACATTACTTTTGATTATATAAAACGAAAAAATACACGACGCGTGTTGTATTTGAAAAATAATTAATTGTCTTATATTTTAGTGCAATTATTTTGTAAGATAATGTGGAATAGAGTATTTCTTCTTACTTTCTAGTCGCCGCTAAACTAAATCCATCGTTTGTTTTATTGGTTTCCTTTCGAAAAACTAATAATGTTTATAAATCGTATTACATTTTTTATTTATTATATATTAACATTAGTCATCCTAGTATATTGCTCGTAAGTATAAATGTATTTAAAAACAAATATATTAGTTGCGATTTGCATAATTGATAATAAGTAATATGTAAAATATCTGATCCATTGTATGTTATTACTTTATTCATTTTTTATATGGAAAATAAAAATACATTTAATCACATTTAATAATGGAAATAACAATCAAAACGATCATTAGACATTTTATCATAATTTCGTTATTTAAACCGTTGATGTATATATACAAACTTAAATGTCCATAGTAAAAATTACACAAACGACACAGTTATACTATATAAACAAAAGTGATTAAGCTCTCACACTTTCCAACACTGTTTCAGATTTGACTTTATAAGTTATATTTCTAATACACAATTTGTCATTTTCATTGTTTTTTATTGTATAAATTACAATTTCTGAGCAACTAAAAAAAAAAAAAATGGCATTTGTTCTTTTTTGTTAATTCATTTCAAAATAGGACTTCATACTCAGTAAATCCTAAGTAAAACAAATCAGTATTTGTGAATATTTAATATTACCTTTAATTCGATTAGATTATGTTTGTTATCCTTAATTTTGTTGAGATCTGTATGATGTATAAGATATTCAATTATCATGCGCACAATGAATTAACCCAAATTATTTGTAATTTATTAATTAAAAAATGAAGGATTAGTAGAAATGAAATAAATATTTATTATTGCAATAATACTCAATAATATATGAAGATATATTTATTTATATACTTCAATGAAACAAACTATTAATCTTTATTTTAATTGCAATTAAATATGTACATAATGTATTTATTTTTCATTTTACAATTACAGTTCAAGAGACTACTATGATATATTGAAGGTATCACCTACAGCCACACGAAATCAAATAAAATCAGCATTCAAAAAAATGGCTTTAATACTTCATCCAGATAAAAATCTACATGACCCTAAGGCAACCGAGAAGTTTACTGAATTGCGAACTGCATATGATGTTTTATCTGATAATAATCTAAGGAAAGATTATGACAGATGTGGTGAAAAATGTGTTAAAAAAGATAGTATGGCATCTGGTCATGATCCATTCGCAAGTTTCTTTGGCGACTTTGGTTTTCATTTTGATGATTCGCCAGGCCAAAAAGAGATTCCTAAAGGCGGTACTATAACATTAGATTTATATGTTTCTTTAGAAGAATTATATAATGGTAATTTTATTCAGGTAAATAATGTTATTTCTAATATTGATAAAATTTCGTTTTTTTTTTTTGGTATGTTATAAATGTTAGTTGGTTTTTAGGTTACAAGAAACAAACCTGTTATAAAACCAGCCCATGGAACAAGGCAGTGTAATTGTCGACAAGAGATGATCACAAAACAATTGGGCCCGGGACGTTTTCAAATGATGCAACAGAATGTATGTGATGAGTGTCCTAATGTCAAGTACGTTTGATTTATTTTAATTTTGTGTGTCTTACTTAAAATGAAGTAATTAAATAATTTTTTTTTTTAATTAATATTTAGTTTATTTAGTTTTCTGAGACCCACTCTACTAAGAGTGTAAATCCATGCACATCTCCTCTTGGAGAAAGCGTGTACTATCATGCATATAGCAATATATACATGGATAAATAAATCACATGATACTACTCACTTGTAAGATCTTGGGATCATCTCAATGAATAAATTTTAAAAACAAAAATATTTAGCTTATAAAAATATAAGTATTTAGTTCAAACAAATGTTTGAAATATCTATGAAATATATTTTATATAGCTGTTATTTATTATAAGTAAAGTGTTTAATATATATTTCAGAATGGTTACCGAGGAAAATACTTTGGAAATAGAAATTGAACCAGGCATGAAAAATGGACAAGAAACTAAATTTATAGCTGAAGGTGAACCCCATGTTGATGGAGATCCAGGAGATCTTATTTTTAAAATATATACGACACCTCATTCTGTATTTGAAAGGCGAGGCGATGATTTGTATACTAATTTGACCGTTTCACTGCAGGTAATTTTTAATTTATGTTATATTATGTTTTCGTAATATAATTTAGTTATTTTTAATTGAAAACGTGTGCAAATAAATTTGTTTTTTATGAAATTTTTATTATTTGTTAATTATATCTTAATGTGCATGTTTTTCAAGTTTTAAAATAACAACTAAGTATTTCAAATTAGAAATAAAAATAATTAGGTAGATTTAAACATTTACCAATAATTTGTGGTATTTAGTATATATTCATTGTATTTAAATTAAACTATTTTTTTTTTTTTAACAAAATCGTCTACTAATTATTTAAATTTTGAAAAATATTTGTAATAAATGTATTTTACTTACAGGATGCGTTAGTAGGTTTCCAAACAGAAATTGTGCAACTTGATGGTCGAAAAATTCATATAGAACGTAACACAGTGACATGGCCTGGAGCAAAAATTCGTAAAAGGGGTGAAGGTATGCCATATTATGAAAATAATAATATGCATGGTGATCTTATTGTTACAATTGACATTCAGTTCCCTAAAACAGACTTTATTGAACAAGACAAAGAAGGTAATTATATTTATTATATGATTTTAAATACATTAAACCAATGTGTGGTTTAATGTATTTAAAATAACTTAATAATAATTAAACTTTATCTTATTTTTAGATCTCAAGAGAATATTAAATCAAAGTTCCATCAATAAATTATATAATGGTTTGAATGGGTACTAAATGTGCATTACTACTGTGGACTTTTTTGTTTATAATTCTGTGATGTATTTAATCAGTGGTACCTTATATTTATAATACTTACTCAAATAAATGTGTGCTTGTTAGTTTGAATTATGTGTACTTGATTAATTACTTGTAAGTACTATGTATTGAATAATAATACGAATTAATTTTATATATACACCATAATATTTTCTAATTATCATGTAGATTTAAAATTGAAATACATAAAAACTGTTTTAATACACCTCTATTATACAAACTTGAATAAAATTCATAAATCATGATTTATATAGATATTTTATGTGTATGTAAAAATCTTAGAAAAGTCTATATCATATATGTACGTGTAAAATGTATTTTCAATGACAGTAATTATAATATTTATATAGTAATATTTTATATAAGTAAATTACTTCAAATTTTTTATTTACCTGTATTCCATACCTGATTCCATAATAAACTATTATTTTTGATTTAATATTTTGTATTAATGTATAATAATTGTCAATACGAGGAATATTTGTTTTTTAAATAATACAAATTAATTTATAAATAAACTATGATTTGTTAACAATATTTCGCTTTTAAAATACAACACATTAATTTTCTTTCTTTCTAGATTTTAGATTTATCTTCTAAACATTTTAAATATTTTTCTTAGCCACATAATTATTTGTTGTTGTACACTTTTATTCCAATTTAAATATATTTTTAAAACATCACATCTCACTAAACAAATAAAAATAAAGATATATTTTCATAGTCATCTACGAGTAGTTAGGTCTTTTAATAAAATATTATGATTCCAACGCTATAGTTAACAGTTATTGTGTCTAAAAACACAGAAATATGTTTTAACCGGAGTTCAAAACATTAACTCCGAAACTATTCTAATCACATACCCCAAACAATTAAACTGTATATATATATATATATATATTAGTTGTATAAGCAATGAATATAACATGTTAACACAAATTTTGCTCGTTATCAAAACACATTACTATAATTAATACAATTTGAGCATGTGCAGTAGTACTTGATTGCATTATATAACTATTATTTTTATTATAAATACTGTTGACATTTTTTTTATTTTTTTGCTCAAGCACTTGTCACCAAACTGTTCAATTGTTTCTCTGCTTCGGCAAAGACGGCTTCAGCACTCTGTTCAGCTGATATGATCACAACCTTAGATTTATACGCCTCGATAATTGGATCGTTATTATCGTGAAATGTTTTCAATCGCTTTTGAATTGTTTCAATGTTATCATCCGATCGACCACTTGTCTCTGCTCGTTTGAGCAATCTTTGGACCATTGTTTCATCTTTAGTTTCCAAATACAACACCAAGTCAACCGGTTTTATCTAAAACAAAATATTCAGTTTTATTTTTGTATAATGTATTATTATTTATGAATACTTATTACTTAACTATGACCTAGTATTAAATAGCTCAACCTAATGGATACAAATGTTGAGTTTCAACTTTGAAGATATAAGTTGGAATTTTTTTTCAAATTATTGAAAAGTTACTAGTTAATTTTAAAATATTTAAATAATACATCTAAAATGATAATTTAATTATTTAATTTTTTACGTTCAAATAGAAAAATCAGTGACAAGTTACACATACATATAATATAATACAAATACTGTACAAATTCGTATGCTGTTTGTTATGTAGGTACATACTATATTATATAAAATTAAATTATGTTTAATGAATTATTAATAGGCGATTCATAGAAAACAAAATATATTATCAGTTATAAACAAATGAATTCAGTTCAGTCTTATGAAGTTAAACGAATGTAACATACATGATTGTCGAAACATATTGAGCATCGTACAGGCTAATAAAAATGTATAAAAACCATTAAACTCACAGCAGTTTCGAATTCCTCGCCTTGTTTTTTTTCACGGGGATAGCCGTCGATTATGAATCCTTTTGATGTTGCCAATTTACTTTTGATCTTTTCGTCGAGTAATTTCATCACAACAGACTGTGAAATAAACAAACGTTCGCCACACACTTACAAACACATCAAGTACATATTTCGGACGGCTTACTGTGGGGACGAGAGCGCCTTCTTTCATAATTTTTACCAATTCTTGTCCCCGTTCCGAGCCCGAACTCACTTCGTCCCTTAACAAATCGCCCGTAGAAATATGAGTGAATCCGTATTGGGCTACGATTTTATCGCATAGCGTTCCTTTACCGCTCCCCGGTCCACCTGTATAACGGTTCATCTCGATTATTATGACGTGTACATCGAATTTTCAGTTAATCGTATGATTATTCAATTTACCGAGAATCCAAATGGTTGGTAGAGTGATTTCAGACATTTTCGTTCGGATTGATCAGGTATTGATCAAGTACCTATATATATATATTTTTTTTTTTTTAAACAAAAAAACAGTCAATAGTCAATAATCATTAACTGTTTTATTAAAACACGTTAGCTGAAAAACTACACACCTAAAAATGTTTTAACATTTTTATTAACAAGGATAAACAATATTACGTGAAGATCAAATTATTATTGGCGTGTTTCGTTCACGACAATAAATTAAATGAACATTTTGATATAGTTGTTTCGCAAAAAAAAAAAATAATGTCTGGGTAAAGTCCGATTATTTTTATATATGAACATTTAAAAATTTTATTCAAATAGGTAATTTATACCTATTTAAATAATATATATAAGGTAAACTTTTTTTTAAATTTAATTTTAAATAATTATAATTTTCAATTTTGACCTATATTTTTACATTATATTAAGTATATTTATTTCTAAAATCTGTAATAGGTATGTTATTAAATAAATTTATATATATTAGGCATTTAAATATATTATTGTACATTAAAATAGTATTTATTTTTAATAATGCTTACTCTGTTTTGTAATCTAATAATGTCTTTGTTAATAATTAATTGTAAGTTATTACTAATCTTGCAATTCAATTAACACGAAAAAATCGTGTTGTTATGTGCACGGAATGATGTTATTTAAAAATTAAATGAATAATGTATATATATACATATATATGTGACATTTCATTGGTAGGTATGTGTATAAATAGTTTAAGCAACAACACGGAGACCGAGTTGCAGCGGAACTATTTGGTATGACAATATTAACGTTCGTCTCGAAAGCTCGAACTGTTCAGAACGCCAAGGACAAAACACGTGAGAATTAAATCGATAAGAACAAACGCGCGCGGTTCGTAATCGACGACGTGGTGCATGACGTTTTGTTATCATTGGTAACATTAGCTGCGTGTCCGACGCGCGATGCAATTAAAACCGATCGAACGCGTTTTCGACGAACCGTTATCACAAATATATGTCCCGTGCCCGTCGTGTTTTCAAAAATCAAAAATCGTTTCGGGCGTACAAAAACGTAGATTCTAAAAAAAAGAAACGTTGCCGGGGTCCCGCGGGCCGTAACCGATCCCGGACGTAGAGTCGGCGTGTGAAACGTTATGTGCGCGTACGATTATATTAGCGACGATCAAAATCGATGGGCGCAACCCCGTTCTCGTAGTGACGGCGAGCGAGCACGCGCGCACGTGAAGAAAACGTAAGATAAAAAAAAAACCCCGCGATACGAACGACGCGACGTGTGTACGCGCGCACCGCAATGTTAGTTCGATTGTTTTGTTATTATTATACTCACTTACGGTCAATGTGTCACGATGAGGACGTCCTCCTACGGATGAGACGACGCCGACGCGCGATATCGATATATTTTGTACGCCGCGAGAGAACGCGACGCAGAACGTACTGTCCGCCGGGCGGGGGGGGGGCGGTGCGGTATACACGCACATACGTATATATATATATAGCCTATCGGTAAAAATCATGCGCAAACACCGCCGCGTATCCCCCGTGCACACGCGAATATAAATAATTTTTTCGTTTTTTGTTTCGGTCTTTTTGGCAATCGGCGAGCGAAAACCCTGCGGTGGGGGGGCGGGGGGTCGGTGGGTAGGGGGAACACGTTCTCGCCCCCACGGCCGTGACTCGTTAAACGACACCGTTTTATTGTACCGTGGGCTGCTCGCGCGTATTGCGTGTACACCCGGGGTTAGAGGTGTTTTTTCTCCGTTTTCACGGCGTCCGCTCGCGTCGCACGACAAAAACACAAAAAAACCCGTTTTCTTTTATCCCCCTCTATCGTGGCGTTGAATTTGGATTCCGAACCATCAAACCTGGACGTTAACCGATTCGATGTCATAGCGTTAAGTCAACATACTACATGTCTTTATGGAAAAGTATCTAGATTACGTTGAATTTCGTTCAAAGGGTAGTGCAAATTTTCGGACTTCGATTTTTAACGTGGCAATTTTTATGGACGCCAGATTTTGAAAATCTCTTAGGGGGGGTGGAATAAATATGAATTGTAAACGTGTATATTTATACGATTTTAATTTCCTGCACTTTTGAACAACACCTATTGATCTTACAATGTTTGTTTAAAAGCGTACGTAAAATGACTTTTTCATTGTTAAAATTTAGCTATTCAACCCAGTTGTTTTTTCTCAATGTTAATTTTTAACTTATATAAGTGACTTTTATATTTGTTTATATTAACTTAATTTAATGAATTGAAAAAATCGATTGACTTGCCTATTATATATTAAATGATATATTAATTATTAATTATTATATACATATTATATATTATATTATTATACGTTAACTTGCATATTATGTAGTAACGGGATTAGGATTTTTTCTTTAATAAAATAAAGACCGCGGCATTTGCGTCCATTAGACACAACTATTTTAACATTTACAGATATTTACGTTTACAGATATTTATACAGAGTTATATTGGTGTATACGTTAAATGTTTCTGTTAAGGTATCGGTCTTGATTAGGAAGTTAACGGTCCTGGGATTTGGAATTTATTGTTTTGTCGTTTACAGCCGTTATAATTACATCAATAGTAAAAATCATCGCGCATCAAAAAACGTATTAAATATTATATCGTGATAAAATGTACAATTTATTCTAGCGCGTTATTGATATTATTTATGTGATTCGTTGCACTTGTATTTTGCACTTAGTTGTAGTTATAATATATATATATATATATTTTTATAGATTTTATATGTAACTTGTGTGTGTATGTGTGTGTGTGTGTGTGTATGTGTGTCGAGTCGCCGCGATATGTGTTACACGAAATGCCAAATGGTATTGATCCGGGTCATGACGGTCGGTCGGCTCGGTCCTACGGGCGGGTCTTTTTGTATCGTATTATATATTATTCGCTTTAAAAATAAACCGAACGTAGCAAAATGTACCTATGTTTCCAGTTTTCGTTCGTTCTTTAAGTATAGAATTAAAAAATTAATTCGACTAGACCGGCTCTTATATATTTTTAGTATTTTTGTTATTTTTACATAGTTGCATAAAAGTACTGAAATAGCCTACGTGAAGAGCTCGGTTGTAACATTTGATATGAAAGTCAGCGTAGCATATATTCGTATGATATAAAAACAGTGAGGCGTGTGTCCAATTTATAAATAGTAGGTTTTTTTTTATTCATCTCGTAAAATAAAATTTCTAAGATTTCACGATTATTAATTTTATAGTGCGACAATAAGTACTCCACAAACTTTATCATTACTCCGGTTTGTCGATAAGGTACCGCTACATGACAGTTAATTTTTAATCAAATTTATTAAATTGAAAAATGCACGTACATACATTTAAATCGGTGTATTTGTAGGATTAAGTTTATTAATTGGATTAGTGGTTAAAACTAAATGATATTCAGCGTTAAAAATTGTTTTTTTTTTTGAAATTCTGAATGAAAGTTAAATCTAAACGTAAATATGTGTATAAAAACAATTTCGTGTACTATACAAATTATACTAATATAACAATTTGTGGATTATAATATGATGTAGAAGCGCACAATTCCCGATATAGCCATATATGATCTAAGGATACCAACATAATATTGAAAATAATCATCGAAAAGCGTCGAGTAAAAACGAATAATATGCTTCGTTCGGATAGCTCTAGATAACGGCTAATAGACGACATTTCGAATATTTTCGCGCGTATGTAATATTAAATATGACGTAGTGTGTTCGTGTGCTACTACAGTCTACGGTAACGTGTGTGTGAACGCAACGCGTGTGCCTACAAACACACGTGCCAGACGAGATTCGGTCGAACGACGTGCTGTGAATAAACATGGCCGTAGGAAATAAATCGGGTTATGTCGAAGACGGACACGCAATATTGATTTCACTGTTGTCGAAAATAGATTGTTAAATTTAAATTCTATATCGATCCGCCCGAGAAATCGGCGTATTATGTGTCACGTGGTAACTATTGTAACAGCGATGGACATCATTCACGCGCATTATAGCTGACAAGAGAAACGTACGACGGCTACTAATGATTGATTCTCGTACGCGGTTGTTTTTGTTTAAACGGGTATTCGTGCACTCTGTTATACGTGTATACACGTATTTTGTACGTACACGATAAATGGGGGGAAAAACAAAAACGGAGACGAAAATTGCTACGTTATAATATATTGTAATCGGTAATCTGAATAGTGAATTGTGATATTTAAATTTACTAGAGCGTACGCAACGGTATCGGCTTAGCGAATCCTATTATGACCGACGCTCGGGCGTTATTCTATACACCTGCAATAAGGTCAGTTCCGCCGTGTAAATAATAATAAAAAACACACACTCCCCAGTATTCTTTAAACCTCAGTGTCCGCCGTGTGTTATGTAACCCGATGTAAACTGTTTTTACAGCGCGTAATATCATTGAATATTATACGCACACACACACACACACACACCATACATGTACTACGTTACGAGTGCCGTTTGGTGTTGAACGAGTCGAGAAACATGTTTCTCTGTCCAAAATGATATGGGCAAGTAAAATATATATTATATTTATATCCAAAGAACACGTTTAATATGTGTGTATATGTATACTATTCGTGTTCGATTAAAATATTGTACGTACGTTTGATATATTGTATTTTATATTTGGCCGATGAAATAATTAATACATAATATTGTATTTGTTGTATAAGACACGCGCGTTTAGTAACGTTTGCACTCGTACGTAGTTTTTACCCTGCGTTATGTGATACACCCGTTTGAATAGAATGTAGGATGCGTGGTGGAGAACGTATTTTGTAATAAGTGTGTTTTACCGGAAGAGTATGGAAATCGGCCGATGTCGACAACCATTAGCCTCGTTAACGACAACGGTTAATTTGAACTAGGTGTTGACGTATGATTGACGTACTCATCGGAGGCGATCGTATTAGTTGTTATTTTTCATTTTCACATCCAATACCTTCCAGACCGTATAAACTATAGAATTGTTGGTTTGGCAATCGAACGACAAAAAACATAATTCATAGTTTATTTACTTTTTCGTAACAATTACGACCAGTGCTAAGAAAATGTTATATATATATATAAAACAAAAAACAATTTTAACAACGCGAAAATTGATTTTCAAATCCAATTCAACACGAGTTTTCACGAATATGGGGTTTCCCTAAAAATATAATTGTTTAATTGACCTAACCTATCCGCCTTGATGATATGACGATAATATTTTATATCGTCCCGGACAAATCCCAATCATCACGCCACTGTACGTATAATTGTAATGACCCGTCGAGAGTTTAATAAATTGGCACTAGTAACAGATAATGTCCAGGTATATCGATTGGAGACATGTCTCTGCACGTGAGCCTATTAGCACGTGAGCTGTTCAAGCCTTCGAACAGGAGACGTCGGCGTTCGAGGTCGTACCGCGTTTACAACTCGACGTGCACTTGATGGACCAAAAGTTGTGCTTAAGCTTCTAGCAAACCGTTCGGGTCCAACCCTAGTCTTCATCTGTATCGTTCATGTGCGTCATCAGTAGGACGTACTTCGAGAGGCGTACGCCTCGCTGCTCTGCTCGTTTCAACATCAGCTTTTACCGTCGGTCGCCCGGTCGCTCGGAACTCCACGACCAATACCCGGGGAGAAATGTCGCCCGAGACTCTAGGCCATGCTCGAGCGTAGGACTCAATTATATACCGAAATATTTTTTTAAATTCAAGTACTGTTGGGACTCGACTTGCAATCGTTTCGGCCGTGACCAGAAATCCAGGAGACCGAGCGAAACCATAGGGACCTACGTGCTTAACCGTAGTTTCGCCGGATGATACTAGTAACAGTACAGTAACAGTATATTTTAATATAGTTAGTATTTATTGTTACAGTCACATTGGCTTGTTACGTTCACAGACATGAGATCACAGTACAGCCGTGAGCCGTGTCCTCTCGTGTATATTTTATGTTTTTTTTAAAGTCCATCAAATTTTCATATTAAAACAACTCACCTTGCTATCGATTTTTACAACATCGCCGAGAACGGAACCGTTATACTATTCTGTGTCTGGGATTAAAATGACTTTTCAAGTAACGTTTTATACGTGTAATATTTAATTAATTGGTATTTTGAATTAATGTTTGTTATCTTGACGCCGTAGACATCGGGACATGGGTAGTATACATACGTTCGACATGATATATTGCGCGTTTTCATTACACAAAACGTGTAAATTGGACGAGATAGTGTGTCGAGAGTAACGTTCAATGCGCACGCGATTCCTATACACATGTTTGCTTTATTATGCGAATCCTTTAAGTAAATGTGTAAAATTACGTATAAATATCTGACCACCGACGTTCGTACAACGCACAATTTGAACGAGAGTAATATAAAATCCAATTAATTTTTTACAAACGTTTTCTATATAAACACACACATAAGCGTATAACGAGTTTAAATTTTTTTTTTTCAGCGAGTCTAATGACGAATTTGTTTCTTCTGTACGGGATTTATATTTTTATTATCGGTCAGACTGCACTGAGCTCGCAGTAAGTAAATAAACTGTTATTATTTTTAACTATATACGTATATTTCTAATAAGTGATAATTGCACCTGGAAATGTAAAAAGTAAAACGTGTACACCTGTAATATATAAAGATCATGAATACCGAGTTGGTGTAGCTATATCTATTTTCTTTGTTTGTAACCCATTATGAAACTACAATAATGACGTAATAATTTTAGTTTGAAAATGGCATGTTAATTATTATTTCAAGTCAACGGTGTAAATTCCTAACAATATTTAAATACTGTATAAGTTATATAAACGTTACGTTTATAGAACAATAAAATTATCGTCACGTCATAACAATAATTTTTAAATCGTACATTTTTTTTATCGAGCAAAAAGCATTCAACTTTACGATACAATTTGTGACGTTCAAATCAATTAGAGTTTCTTCGTTGGCAATAAATTATTATCATATTAATAATTATCAGGGCTGTGAATTTAACACATTTGCATATTTTTTTTTTTGATACTTCTTAGATGAAAATGAGTTCGGTACAAATTTGTTTTATATTACTATAAAAACATACACGAAAATTTATATTCTATATTTTTGCATATTTGAGGGTTTAGAGCATATAAATGCATATTTTCTTGTTTTTTTAAATCTTTCTTTTAATTTTTGATTTTGTTATTTTACAATTTTTTTAAAACTATTTGTACGCTTTGGCAGTTGTGTTAAATTTTTTCAAGTAAAATTTTATATTATTATTTCACACTCGTCAACAGTGTATTGGATACGGAATGAATGTAATATAAAATATCTTTAACCCTCGTCCGACGGCATAGGTACAATTGTAACTTTTACATGTTTTAATTGCTAGAATTTTGTTTTAAGAAGTGTCATGGATCTGAAATTTCGTGACATCTCTATGTTTTATGACTACATTACGTAGGCTAAATTTAAAATAAAAATCTTTTCATGTTCTAGAGATAATTGTTCAATTTTTTTTTACAACCATAAAAGGCGGCATAGACACAATTGTACCTACATATATTTTGCATGGAAATGAATAAAAAATAACTTAATTCTTGTGTTGATTGATATTTTATTTAATTAAAAAAGGGTATTATAATATATTTTATTATTAATTTATTAATTTTCACAAGTAAAACATGTTGTTTGTGATACTGAATGTTCGTCACAAACAGGTTTTATACAACTCACACAGCTTTTTCTAGTTTTCTCGTAATATGATATCGCACATTTCTGGACTTATGATTGACTTGAACAGTTCTTTTGGTGTAAATAAATTGCTAATTGCTATAAGCTCACTCTTTTGTCGAAGAATATTACGAGATTTTACTTGTGAACTTGGCAATGGATCACTACGCCATTCAGTTCTATCCTTGGCCACACAAATGTTATCAAAACTTTGAGACACGAGTTCATCTCCAATACTTTCTTCCGAGTCATATTCATCTGCATGCTCTATAATTAAATATTGTTCAATGTCTGATTCTTCTGCAGTAGAAACATCCACTTTTGGTACATAGTGTTCTTCATCAGATTCGACATATGGATCTTCCTCATATTCAGAATCAGATTCTTCAACCAATCGTCTTATTTCTTTAGAAGTATATCTGTAAATAAATAGAACAATAAAATAAATGAGTCATCCTTCATTATAAAATAATAATGCTTGCCAAAATAGTAATACTAATACTACTACTACTAATAATAATAATAATAATAATAACAAAATATTATAAAAAAAACTGTAATATATAAAACGTAATACAATATAATATTATTTTATATTATTATAAAATCATACATATTATATATATACAATATATACAAACTTCATTTGTCGTATCCTTGGATTATAGAGAATATTAGATTCGACTTCACTATCATTCATAATGTAAGTTTTTAAATGAAAAATGAACTTTAATAATTCAGAATATTTAGTATTTACAGCGAAATAACTCAAGAAGTCAAAAAATAAATCAATGTGCTTTTATAATAAATAACATATTTTTACTAATTCAACAGAATCGCTATATCATAATCAAAATGGCAATAAAAACTCATATCAATAAATTTATAAATAAATAAAGTTACAAATTTGTATGGATATACCTATAATATTAATGGGTAGATATATAAAGGTACAATTGTACCTATCCCGCCTGTTAAAGTTGTAAAATTATGCAGTCGGACAAAGGTTAAATACACTTTAACGAAAATTGTTTTATTATTTATTATAAAGATAATAAATTCTCAGAATAGTTCATAATATTGTTGTCTTGTCAAGACTAATGTTGTAGTTAACAGACATATGCGGGATTTCCTTAGTTTTTGTCTGCCACCCGATATAATATATTTAGACTGAAAAGAACTGATAATAATTCTCAGTAATTTGTTTTGGCAAACAATAAATATACATAAATTCATCAGTCGATTACGTTCCGTTCGTGTGTTTTCGCTTCTAGTGTGTGTCAGTTTCTGTTTTTTTGTAAATAAAAATAAATACGAAAAAAAAAATGCCGAAAGAAAAACAAACTGTGTTTGTATATTTATGTATATTATAATTTTTTGCTAAAAAAATAAATAAAATTTGTATATATTTGCGTATTTCTAGTTTTTAAATGTATATTTTTGCATTTTTAAGGCTTTTTTAGTGCATATTTGAATGCATAATGTGATATTTATTAACGCATAAATGCACGCATATTCGATAATTTTTTAATGCATTATAAATTCATAGCCCAGATAATTATTTATTCGATCACGACGCGTACATTTTTTGTTTGTAAATATTTCGATGTGCACGAAATTCGGCGACTTCAGTGTCTACGAACACTGGACAGTCCCCCGCGGCGCTGCAACGAAGTAATTGGACGTCACTATACTTATATATTTATATGCATGTGGCGGATCTAATGAAGGTAGCCACGTGATAACGGATTGGCACACGTAACATCATGTCTCGTCTAAATTTTATTTTGTTTTTTCTCTGACGTGGAGGTTTTACGTACGTCGGAGTTTTCCTTCGCACCGACGTTCATTCTTCCAAATAATAATTATAATTTTAATAATAATAATAATAATAATAGTAAAGAAAAAAAATGTTTTCGTCGCGTGTCGGTGACCTTCCTTCGTACGTCACACGGAGTTCCTCCGACCCGAATCGTAACGAAACTTAAACCGACGATGTTCACACGAACAGCACAGACAGTGCCATGTAATCATGAATTAACGGTTTACATTACGAACATCGTCTGTCCGAAATTACTCCATGGAAAAAATGTGTTTTCGATCCCTTCGATTAAAAAAAAAAAAAAAAACCATTGGAACGAACAACAACGACCGACCGCGTGTTTGTCGAATTTAAAAATCCGACGGACTTCCGAACTCGACACGGAACCGACGACAACACGTTCCCACGCGCGTCTACTGTTGGTTTGTGCGGTTTACAGGAATTCCCGGCATTGTAATCGTCCCGCGCGGCGTCACAGACGCACGCCTTCGGCCAGCCCGACGTACCGGTACAGGCCTGCGCGCGTATCGTCGTCCGCGTGCCCGTCGCCGGCGTCCGTCACCGTCACCGTCACCGCCACCGCCACCGCCACCATCAACACCGCGAGCACCGCGAGCACCACCGTCGCCGCAACGCGACCGCTGTCGACGTCCGGTCGCCGCGGGCTGCACAATCACCTGCTGCTGGTCACCGGGCGCGAGTTTGTCGGCGGCGAGTGTTCGATCGCGGCGCGGCCGCGCGACCTGCGCAACCTCGACTCGATGTTGCGACGGACGCGGTCGGCCGCCGCGACGGACGCCGCCGGCGATTTCGTCGTGGTCCGCGTCGGCGCCGGCTGGCGGCTGAACGTCCGGCTGCTGGACGTTCTGGTGGACCGGCTGGGCTACGTGTCCGTGTACGCGGACGAGAAGCACTACAGCAAGACGATGGCCAAACACTGTCGGAACATCGGCGCCGGGTGCACGATGCTGGTCAGTCTGATGCCCGTTCTCGAGCAGTTCGAGTCCGGCGCCGTGGCGCTGCCGGACGCCATGTACGACCCGGACTGGATCCAGACGCCCGCGCTGCCGCCCATGCCCCGCGGCCGCGACGGGTCCGCGGACAAACAGATCGAATACCTGACGTGGCGGCTGTGCGTCCGGGACAGGCGTCGTAATTTGTATTACAGCCTGGACGAGGACTCGCCGCCGGCGGCCACCCCGAGGTACATTCACCCCGAGACCGAACCCCGTCGCTCACCGTCCCTGTCCATGGTCATTATTTTTACTGTACGCTAGACCCACCATAACCCCGCCGCCGCCGCCGTTATTATTGTTATTGTTATTGTTATTATTATTATTATTATTATTATTAAATTACTTAACGCGTTTAATTTCTAAATTATGTTAAATTGGCAACGATATATATATGAATGTATAGTATTGTTTGTGTACAGCGCGTTAGCTTATGTTAATCACAATAACATTGAAAACTATACAAGACGTTGTGAGATCTTTTTTTTTTTTTTTAACGCCGACCGGACGATTTTAATTTTTAAGTAAGTTAAGTTACCCTTTTGAACGTTAGCTTTTGCGGTGTTAGAAAGAAAAACACGATTAGACTTTAACTTAACTCGTGTACAAAAATGATCTTGATTCAACGAGTTGAAGAATAATTGTAACCTTGTAAACCGTTACGTGAAAACGCGTATTGTTTTCATGCGATCCTGTATGTTAGCATGTTTAGGAGTGCGTGTTTCGCGAACGTGTTTACACACCGAGACCGTCGAGCGCGCAGAACAATAATGACGCGAACAAATTATTAAATGTTTCGTTTTCGGTGGATTGGTTTCAATAATATCGGTCGCCAATCCGGTACGGTTTAGAAGAAGCCGTTTGCCAACTTACGTCAGTATCGCACCCAGGATTTTTTCAAGGGGGGGTCTAAAAAACTACATTATGAAATGTTGACAGAAAAATATGAACGTTGTATCAGAATTTGGATTTTCATCAATAAATTTAAAACTATTACACAGGTCAAGGGGGGGGTCCGGCCCGGAGTCCACCCCCTTGGGTGCGCCACTGACTTACGTATACGTATACTAATGTCACACAGCACACGCAGTTTGGCGTATTGTACTCGCAACATCGCTTCGTACAGTAAACCAGTAACGTTGTCTGTCCGTACACGCGCGCGTCAAGTATATCGCGACGATAATTACCCGAAATTCTAGGACGTTAGCGAAAACGCTTGTCGCGGGACGTAACGTGCGTACACCGTCCCCTCCGTTTTTTAGTTTTTTTTTTTACAAAATTTATTACATATTCAATGCGATTAAAATTGTTTCAGTGAACAAAGCGACATCGCCGAGGCGGAAAATGTCGTTTTCGAAACCAGCTTGTCCCTCACCGACATACTGCCGATCAATCCGAAAAATTACGACAAAAATCGCGCGCCTAAAGTTCAAGGACAACCTACTGTCGTTTATTTCCACGTGACGGTGCTGTCTTTAGACTCCATAAACGAAGAATCGATGGTAATAACGAACATTTCGTTATCATTGCGAAACAAATCACCGGCGTGAATTGGTCTTGATTTCCGGCGGTGCAAAACAATGTTTAACACTATAATAATGTATAACTTTGCGTTGACAATGATCAATTTCTCCTTCTCCCCCCACCCCCCACCCACCCGTCCACCATCAAAAAGTAGAAAAAGTATTGAAATATTTTAAATAAAAATTTAATACTACACAATAAAAAACTACAAACACCATTAAATTAGAACATTTTTTTTTCTTAAAAATAAATAATGATATCAAACCCATCGATGACAACATGGTCATTGTTAGTGGATTGATTTTTCTCAAGTTGTAATGTCGTTATAAACAACTTAGTCGTTTTCTCCCTATAGTAAAATACATAAATATATTTTTAACCCCATCCGATAGGAAAAATATGATATTTCGACTTATTTGCAAATAGAAAATAAATGCGTATTTTCATGATTTTCTGGTGGTGCATAGCAATGAGTTTGTTGCACTGCACACATATCGGATATGAGCTATATTTACGAATGCCGATTTACGCCACTGAAACAAACGCATGACCCAAGGTATGAAATGGCAATGGCAACTTGTTGTTCTTTGACGGTTTTTAGACGTACGTGGCGGACATATTTTTGGCACAAAGTTGGCGGGATCAGAGACTTCGACTCCCGGAAAACATGAGCGAAGATTACCGTATACTGGACGTAGAATGGTTGCGTGACATATGGCGGCCGGACTGTTTCTTCAAAAACGCGAAGAAAGTGACTTTCCACGAGATGAGCATACCGAACCATTACCTCTGGTTGTACCACGACAAGACTCTGCTGTACATGTCAAAGTATGATGAGTCGGGTGGGATTGAGGAGGGAAGGGTGGTTGAGGATTTTATCTCGGAGATTATAAAAGTCCGCAGAATTTTTTTTATAAAAAATGTATAGATCAACGTCTGTTTAAAATGTTTTACCGTAACATACTAATATAATATAATATATATATATATATATATATATATATATATATATATATATATTAAGTACGAGCTAAACGTCATATTTTTACATTCATTCTCATCGAACACTTAATAATGTAATCATGTTGTGTATTGGTTCGAATGTTATTTTTGTAGATTGACACTGGTTTTATCGTGTGCAATGAAATTCGAATCATATCCACACGACACACAGATTTGTTCAATGATGATAGAAAGTTGTGAGTGTCACAGAAATATATCATATATATATATTATGTACGACCAGAAATCATCACAATTGCATTATTATTATTTATTTTTCAGTGTCTCATACAACTCACGATTTGGTTTTTATATGGAATATGACTGATCCGTTGGTTGTAAATCCAGAAATCGAATTGCCTCAACTCGATATATCTAACAACTTCACTACCGATTGTACAATAGAATACTCAACGGGTATCTAACTAACAGAAGCAACTATAAAACAATTATAATATTCACGTAACACGCGGTTATATGATAAAAATAACTTTAAACACCAACATGTCTACCCTGATGACGCCAGTCAGTTTTTTCTATAACTTTGAAAGCAGCGATAAAATAATAATAATAATAATACATTGTTTTATTATTCAGTATAGTGTATAGGATTTAATTGCTATGGGGAATAATTAGTAAATTGTATTATTTATATTTTAGGGAATTTCACCTGTTTGGCTGTTGTGTTCAATTTGCGAAGACGTCTAGGTAAGGTCTCTGTAGTATGGCGGGATAGACTTTTGTACAGGCGATTAATCGAATAAATTTGTTATTACATTTACGGTCGACCAACAATCGAAAACGTTTCTTTACGTCGACGATTTCAATATAATATATTAAATTGAATAATTGATCGGCTGGTCAAAAGAATTACTCTCGTCCTTGTGCATCTTAATCGAATGGAAACTACTGCGATTATAAAATTACATAATCGATTATCGGTTATGAAATGTCATAATGGCTGTTTACATTTAGGCTACCATTTATTTCACACGTACATACCATCCGCTCTCATTGTCGTTATGTCATGGATATCTTTTTGGATAAAACCCGAAGCTATACCGGCTCGTGTTACGTTGGGCGTGACTTCGTTGCTGACACTAGGTAATTTTGATCCATAAAAAACGACTCAGGAATAAAATATTCACTCTAAACGGTTATACTCATGCAGCAACTCAAAACACTCAATCGCAACAATCTCTTCCGCCGGTCTCCTACGTAAAAGCCATTGACATATGGATGTCGTCGTGTTCGATTTTCGTTTTTCTGTCGCTGATGGAATTCGCTGTAGTCAACAATTACATGGGACCTGTGGCAACTAAGGTCATGAAAGGATACTCGGAAGACGACGTCCGAGGAGGCGACGACTTCAAAGTATATACCCTTAACCCATCGAAGTTAAAAGTATATTATTATTATACCTGTGGCGGGAAAACCTCTGTTTTTGGAGGTTTTACGGGGAATCTAGCCCGAACCAAAACCGGCCATTCTACCCTACTGCTAACAAATTAAAATTAATGTATTTAAAATTATGGTCGGACCATAACGAGAATTATGTTTATTCCCGTTGCACTTTCGATTCATAAGAGATATTGTCCGGCGAGTGAGGAATATATAACATCATGCACGCGTAAGAAAGCAATGTATACATACGTTGCGAGTTCAAATCTTTTGTAAGAATTATTAAATTCGGTTCATTCGATGTGGTCGAATTTTTGTCTAATTTTCAGGTCTAAAATGGTAGGTACATCGTTTTAGATCCTTTTATGACATCAATAAAACGTTTTTATGTCGCTTAAAATAATAATAAAAATATCAATAAAATGTGTTTAATATAATATTTCGATTATTTTTTAGGAATTGGACCCGAAAAATCGAAGTCCCATCAGAAGTGTGGCCGCCGTACCGAACTATCCGACTTTTTGTAACGGTCGCGCTATAGCATTGTACATCGATAAGTTTTCGCGGTTTTTTTTCCCGTTTTCTTTTTTTTTACTTAACGTGGCTTACTGGACTTCGTTTTTGTGAGCGACTTTACCACCCCTAACGATGTTTCTTAATGTCACGACTAATTGATTCACGAACATTTGCGTTCTACCTGCATATATATATGTTGCGTTTGTATCGAATTACTCGAATTCTGAGTTCACACCAACGGGTTGGTATATTGTTAATTAATATATTTTGTACAAACTAGACGTTTAATTTTTTTTTTTTAATTGTGTTTTTAGTGTTTAAAATGTTTTCTTTTATGAAAAAAAAAAACGGATTTAACCATCTGGCGTACTAATTACCTATAGTAATTTTGTTACAGAGATGACCGTTAAGCATTGCATGTGTACGCTATTGCGCATTGGCACTGACTGTATTTAACATACTTGTAAAAAGCACACAATAAAAATGTTTAAATCAATTTTTTTATATTAACCGTATATGGTGTGTTTTTTTTGCATAAAATCAATAAATTTCCTCGTCAATGAACACTGGTGTTAAATTTTCTTCATTCTCAATATTTATTTTTACAGTTAAAATTAATCATGTAATTATAATTATTTTTAATTAATAATAATTCATTATTAAATAAAGCCCGATTTTTTATTTTTTATTCAGGACTTTAAACCTGAGATTATATTTAGAAAGACGATACAAGGCAAATTAAAAAAAGGGACATTTTTGAATATAATATATAATTTTCTCTGTGAATAACAGTTTCAAAATAAAACAAGAAATTTATATTAAAAATAAATTCCTGTTTATTAATCAAATTAAATTAAAATAAAATAATGTAAATAATAATAATTAATAATTGACATATTGGATAGTGAAGAAAAAAATTAAGTGTTTTTGGAAGCATAACATATTTCGAACCTGAAATATTAAAATATGTATACAATCGATAATAATTCGCTAAATTTAAATACAAGCTTTAAAATAGATATTTTAAACATTTTCCATGTACATATTAAAAAAAAAAAAAATAATAAAAATATATATACATAAATATATATATATATATATATATATTTATACTTAATATTGCACGGTTTAAAGCAATTTTTTTGAAAACAATTATTATCTAAAAAAATTGTAAATAGCTATTGTTATTATATAACCTTCACCAAAATTATAATTGCTAATTAATATTATATTATTGTACATATATTTGAATAAGTATGTATATTTTAGTGTGTATGAATATGTCATATAATTAGTTAACAGTAAATATGTTTGTTTAATTAAAATATTTGACTATATAAATACACACACATATACATAAATGTATAATAGTAAAAATTATCTAATTTGTTGTCTCATATCAATATTATTTTTCAAGTAAACAGTTAACAAAATTTGAAATCTCTTTAAAAACATAAATTTGTGCAATAAATTTACAATATAATAATATCAACAAATTTAATTTTAATTTTTCAACAAAATAATATACGTTAATGTATATATTAACAATGCTGTAATTGAAATGAAAAATTAAATTAGTTTACCAAAATGATTTTTGCAGTTATGAAAAAAAGATCTCATCATTTTAATATAAAAAAAATTCTATATTTTGTATATCTGTTTAAGATTGGTGAAAATAAAATATACATGTATTTTAAAATACATATTTTTTTTTTTTAAATAAATATAAATTAAAACTACGAAAATAAAAATTTTACTTATAACATTTAAAAATAAAAGGAAAACTATTTGCTATATTTTTTAATGAACCAGTTAAAAGGTAAAATTAGTAAAATGAATTAAAAACTTAATTCCATATAATATTTTCACTAAGCATTAGTATTTACCAAATAAAAATTTTGCCGGATCAAAATAATTAATGTTACTTATTTAATTGGTTCATTGTGTTTTAAACTCTTTTGCAATACTGTAAGAAACAATTTTGTCCCAATCAATTTTTGTTCTTGTGACTGGCAATTGGCGTCGGAGTGCTTTAAATGTTGTTTCAGATAAAGTTTGATAATTTTCTGTAATAGCTATTTGATATTCACTTTCAGCTTCTTCTGCTATTTTCAATATGTCTTTTACAGCAAGTTGTTCAGACTTAATAAATTACAAATTATAATATTTAAATAACATATTTGAAGAATTTAATTAATACTAAAATCTTACTTTTAATGAAATGGATTGTTTTATTTCCTTCGATGAGACTAATTGCACATTTCCATTTTCATAATAATGGACATGAATTCGTAAAAATCCAAAAATATCTATATTAGATGATCCTACAGAAAATGTCCATTGAGACCTCCAACGACCATTCCTATAAATTAAAAAACGTTTATAGATAAATATGTTTATTAGCCACAATGTAACTGCTAATGTTAAATATTTAATACAATGCAATATAATACTCAATATTAATTTTTGAGGTTAAAATGTTTTTCCAATTTTAATTTTAGACGAAAACATATTGAGAATATGTTGAGGAAGCATATTAAAATTAAATGAGAAAAATATTATATCATTAGAGACAAAAAAGATGTAGAATAAGCAAATTAGGTTAGGTTATTAAAATTAATATTTATCTAACTACTTGGTGTTTTTATCAAAAATACCAGTTTACTTTTGAAAATAATAAGGAGTTTCACTAATAGTGTGTATAGTTTTACAAAGGTAAATAAAGACAGACACAACATGAGATTATTTAATGTGATATTAAAAACAATTATTCAAGAAAATGTTGTGTAAAAATCTATTATGAAATGTACAAACCAAAAATTTTTAGCTTGGAATGAATGGTCTTCAATACATGCTGTAATAATAATAGAAGCATTTTCTTGTTTTGCAAATACACTGCAAGTTCCATTTTTGTAATGTAACGATGTGTAAGACGTAAATTCTGTTTCAAATGTAGAACGCCAAAATTCTGTCTCTGAATCTGGCTGCCAAATCTAAAATATAAATTTATAATAAAAAATCATGCGTAATATAACTTAGGTTTAAGATGTTTTGATTTGGTTGAACGATTAATTCTTTAAACCAGACTTGTGTAGACATTTTTTTAATACATTGTAATATAAATTCACACAATTGAAAAATAATTTTTTGTTGCTTAATTTACTAGTTGTAATAACTAATATAATACTTGCCTCAAAATTTAATGGTTCTTTTCTTAAATGGTCAAAAGTGAATGACTGTTTTGATCTAGGATCATAAAATTTATTAGAACCAAGATCATTGAACTGTGTTATGAGTACAGGATAATCACTATTCTCTATCTTAATAGGCAATGTCTGTTGTTTATTGTACGAAGCAAATGCCCTGTAATTAATACGTTATTTAGTAACAAATATTTTTAAAATGTATTCAGTACTTACAAGCATGTACCTTCCTTAAGTAGGGCATCATTATTGATTAATCCTCGAACATCTTAAATAAAAATAATATAGATAATATAGAAGTTATTAACACAAAAAATTAATAAACTTCATTTTACCATTAAATACTTCATTAAATTCGCCTGGTGGCGAATGCAGAATAAAGTCTGAAACAATTCTGATCTATAAAAAAAAAAAAATGTTACAACAAATTATAACTAATATTTTTTATAATAATAAGAAGTAAACTATTATATTAATACGTATTTAATAACTAATAAGAAAATAGTTATAGTTCATACGATAAACATAACCAATATAAGAATAAGACATAGATTGTAAAATAAATTCAAATTTTTTATTAATTATTTTTTTTATTTACTCCATACATACTAAAATGTATGTTACCTATTTGATTTTACCAAATGTTAAAGATGTTAAAAATCATCGATAGTTTTAAAACAGTGTTTAGTGTTGTATTATATGTTATTTTTAATTATATTTACATTGTTTGAAGTGATATTTCAAGGTATGTGTTATATATAATATACTTTTTTGTTTATTGTTGAAAGCCATAAGCTAATTATATCAATGATTACACTGAATAGTTAACTTAGACATAAGGAATTAGGTGAAGATAACAACACAAACATGCATACAATTTATATTAAGTATATATATATATGTATTTAATTAGAACAATACATGTTTTGTTAAAATTGTATTTAATATTAGGTATTGCATCAATGAGTAACCAGTCGTTAATAACATACTCGAGAACGTTTGTGAATTAGTAGAATGTGACCTAATGAAAATTTGACTAAACACTAGTGTAATATATTTTACCCAGGCAGTAATAATTATGACCAAGTACATGGCAAACAAATTGTAGTCGTGGGTTTATTTCATCGCTATTTCTTTACAGAGGATTTAAATTTAAAATCTTTAAGTCGGTAGGATATTCGATTTTTCTTGTTCACATAGTTATCAGCCCAAACAGATTGGTGTGAGTACCGGCGACGGACGGCCGGGGACTTGCAGGCATACGAAATAAACGCATCTCCGGTCCGCGCAATTACGTGTCGGGAACCGTATGCAGTTTTATAATGACACGGGTCTAACCTTTTCCTGGTCCGAAACGACTTCCTCTCCTTCCATGGCCATCGTTGGATTCGATTGGAATCGAGACGAGATCGAGAAAAAAAAACGACAACGAAAATAAAATTTATCTTTACCGCGCAACACAGAAACGCACTGACACAATAGGGACGCTCCTAACGCAAAACCTAGTAGTGAGATAACCTAATTTCACAACTAATACGACAAGAGGTACACAATTACATATAATTTTTCGAACGACCCCCGTGGGAAGATTTTATGATAACACGGCGTCGTTTAACCACGGTTACGTAACCAGAATCGACCACCACCGCGGTCATGTGTAAATGCACCAAACCATTTATTCAGCGTCGTTGACAACATTAGTAGTACGATTGTGTTGCATTTTGCTGTTGAGCATCCTTCCGATTTATTGGTTACCTCCCACGTTTTCCTATGGATGCTAGCGCGTTTGCATTGCCTTCGAATTGTCTCTGAGGTGATTTCCAGCGAACGGTCGTAACCGAGTCACACATCGTATTGTCCCGGTTACGAGCGTCATGTCCGCTTTGAAGTCTGTAATGAACGTCGTCAGTTCACACGAAATATGTAATCGGTTTTTGGAATCTGATTGCAACAATTTCGGCGGTCTAATACCCACTACCGAATATGCTTGGTTCGTTTCGGGTGCGAACATTATACTTTATTCGAAACAACTGGGATCAATTATATCGTCCAGATCGTTTCCTGATAATCAAATAGATAAATCATTTAAGGTGAGAATTATTACTTGTATATTTAAAATTATATTTGATCATAAATCGCAATCGAGCATTTTTTATTTTAACGCGTTGGTGATGAGACGGCTATTTTTACTGTTATAAAGTGAAAACCTTAAAAGAAATTTTACTTTAATATCAATATTAATTGAAATGGTTTTTTATGAAAGAAAAGTTGTATAGCTCATAAAGTACCGTTGGGTTGTGATCTACCAAACTCATTTTTAAGTAATATGCGATCTACCCAAATATTGTATTGAATTAGGTATCAACATTTTTTATAAATTACAAATATGTTTTTATGCATTATATTTATAACCACTAGTATAATTAATCAATTTGCATATTATTATAATTATTTTTACCTTGTACTAAAAATGTTGTTTTCAAGTCTGTAAGAAAATCATAAAAAATTGTATCCATGAATGAAGTAATCGCCACCACTTTCTTTTCAACCGCTTTTCGAGTAAAGGTGAAGCTCCAATTACTTAATATCGTATTTTTTTATCATGATACACTAAAGAACTTTGATAGACCAAGTATGTGTTTCTGTATTTAGGTTAATAATTTGTCAAAATGGTGACTAAATAAAATTTGCCATATATCTCCAGATCCCAGTTCTTTATATAATTAAATTTATCTAATTATATTAATTGAATGATAAAAATGTATACTGTATAATATAGAACAGTCATAAATATATCATACATACATGTTTTTATTGATTTTGGGATTACTGATAGATCAATTACTTTGGTAGATCATATATGACATCACAATCGTACATTGTGCTATTGAGCACTGTCATATTGTCATTGGCATTACTGCTATAGCAGTAATACATTTTTTTACTGCTACTGCAGTAATGAAAAATTTATATTTTAAGGCATACCTATGAAACATTTTTTTTTTCAATAGTCTGCCAGTGTTTTATTATTTTTCCCATCAACTGATTTTGAAAGGAAATAATTTAATCAATGTTTTTATTTATTATAAATATCAAATTTCAGATTACCTATGTAAAAGAATTAAAAAACACTGAGGAAATATGCAATTTTCTCTTGGTTGGAGTTTCATTTAAATCATCTGGAATATTATTTGTATGCCAATTACCTACTTTGATTACAGTACGTTGTATTGAAATACCAAATCCGGTGAGTTAATTTTTAATGTTATTTAATAAAATAATGTTTATTGTCTTTCAAAAATAATGTATTATCAATTAAATTTATTATAGATATCTTACATTTCTACAATTATAAATGATTCGCTCAGTGAAAATCAGTTATGTGATGAATTTGAAATAATGTCTACTGTATTATTAATTGGTACCTCTATAGGTGCTGTTTATGCAATTGACTTAAGACAAAATTATATAGAAATACGTAAGTTCATAAAATGTATTAAATATTGTATACTATAGAATAATAACTAACATATTTTTTATAGAATTGAGGAAAAATGATATTTTTATAAATGAATTGAAACCTAACAAATTGTTTCTTATAAGAAAAAATAAAGATATTCAAGAACTCAAAGAAATTAACGATAGTAGTGATTTGCATTTAGCATTTTTCTTAAATGGTAAATATATATAAATATAGCATGTACCTAATAATATTAAAAAAATTGTAATGTATATAATGTAAAATATATTTTTTTTTTAGAAAACTTTCATGCATTTTGTAAGAAACAATACAAAAATAAACTAAATTTAAACGTTTCTAGTTTACTATATATCAATGAAATCAATATCATAGCTATTGGTTATTCAACAGGTCATTTACAACTGTGGGATTGTAAAATTATGCAGACAATGTATGTATTTTACATTTATTATTAAAGTGTAACGAAATATATTGTCTCATCATTTAAATCATCATGCTTAGAACATTAAAATTGTGATAAATCCTTGTAAATATTATAAGTTTGATTTAATTTTTATTTAAAAAATGTCTAGAGAAGAAAAATACCTTATAAATATATTATATGTAATAGATTCTGGATCTATTTTTTTCTTTTTTTGTGATTTCATGATTTTGATGTAGGTTCAGTTATTATTTATGAATTATGAAAATTATTAAACAATATTTTTGAATTGTTTTATACTAGTTACCTACTAAAAGAACCTAAATGTGTTATGCCAATAACACATATAAAGTTTCTTGAACCATCTGATGATCCAAATAATCTATGTTACTTGTGGATTATTCAATCAAACAATTGTAGACTTCCAAATGCTACAATGATTGCTTTAACTTATAAAGATAGGATCGTTATGCCAAATGGTAGTTCATCGTACGAAGTGAGTTTAGTTAGTTTATATAATAAATTATTAATTTAATCATATTTATTTATAAACTATATTTTATTTATGTGTAGGTTTATCAAGGAAATGGAATAAAGTTGGAAATGTCTTTGAAAAGAGAATCTGGTTTTGGTCGATGTGTTTCTGCACAATCCTTATGCAATGTGAACTTGTTAAAAACTGATACGGGTAATATAATATATCAGATACTAAAATAATTTTTATTCGGTCATTGTTAGCTATTTAATTAATAGAAAAACAAGAAAATGTTTGTATGTAAAATATGTTTAGTACCATCATACAAAAACAATAAAATCAATATAATTCTAAAAATAATATATATATGTAAAAGTGTATTTAATATTTTTTGTTAATTACACTTTAATTTTTTAATTTTTGCACTAAATGTTTTATCTGTATTTTATAGATGAAGATTGTGAAATCAGATTATTTGCTATGCTAATTGAAATATGTAAAGATGTAGATGCTGATAAAGAATCATATGTATTTTTGTTTGATATTAACCAGTGGTATAAAGCTCAAATGCCTTCCATTATAAGTCATTTTCAAATTTCCAATTCTTATGCTAGTTTTGTGAAATTACCGGACAATGTCAGCTTTTTAGATTTTAATATTATTAAAAAATCTTTGCGTCCATTTGGTTGTAATTTTAGAAATAATGTTGAAGAACTTTATTATCCGTCATCTATTTATTTTGGTAAAATATAGATATAATGTACTGGTATAAATTATTTTTAATTATTTATTTTGTCTTTTTAGAATGTGATTGTTTAGTAGATACAAAAATTATACGATTTAAACATTCCGGGATTCAACAAGAAATTTTAGATCAATTACTTTTAAAAGGATGGAGATCATTAATTAACCCAACTTTAGTATTCAATCAATGTTTACAAACTAATTTAAAGCCTTTTTTTTGGGATAAATCAGAGGACTACATTAATTACACTTTGGTAATAAATCAAATTTTTTATTAATTTCATACTTTAACATAAATCAAGTCTTAATTGATTGAATATTTATATTTTTAGTCTGATCAAAGAAGTTTTATAATATCAATCTTGGTAGAATATAAGATGTTGTCTGTTCTCCATACATGTATTGACAAGTGGAAAACTGGAATCTATGTATCTACTGAAGCAACTATTATGAATTTAGCCCATTGCCTATGGAGACATGTCATGAATATCAAACAATATGCTGACAAATTATGTTAATATTTTATCTCATCAATAGTTATAATTTTATGTGTTAATTTAAATTAATTGTTAATGTAAATGTTTATTTAGGTATTTCTTTATTTGACTTTTCTGGAACTCAGTTGGATAGAAAAAGTTATAAAATATTAAGATATTGTTTGTCTCAAATGCAATGTGTTAAATATTTTCTCGAAGATTTGCATAATGCCTATGGCTTGCATATAATCAATGGTAAGTGTCAAACAATAAGCAAATTAAATCTTTTCAGCACAAGATGACAAACCAAAATGATATTGCTGTTGCCAGCATTTTTTTTTCTTCTTTGGAACTTGTAAAATATTTAAAACCATAAAAAAAAACACCAAATTTGTAAAAAGCAGTTTAGCTTTATTAATCACCATGCAGTAAGTGAAAAAAATATGTGGTCAACAATGCTGACCATAATGCCATAAAGAGTTAATAACATTTTAGTGATTGTCAGTTAATGTTAAAATGTATATTGTAACACTGTGATATTAAATGAATTGTTTATCTTACTATTCCAAATTCACAGTTCATGTAAATATATTAACTTCTTTTTTTTTATTTCCCTTTTTCAGTTGATTATTCTTATCGTGTTTACACCCTAAATTTGGTTACTGAGTACTTTAAAGCTGTGATTTGTTTTCTCAACTATGGACTTTTACCAGAATCGCACGAAAACAGTCCAGGCCAGTATAATATAAAATGTGATTTCAATTTACTAATACAGTATGCTAATAAAAGGTAATCAAATAGTTTGACATACTTATTTATAATTATTTTATAAATTAAAACAATAATTAATTTTAAGGCGAATGGAATTTGGAGATTCACAATTATATTTGATTGATGTTGTCATAAAGAATGAACCAAAAGGAAATAAATTAATAGAACAATGGTTACATGAGGGTAATAATCAAACTAAGGGTTTTTATCCTCCGGCTAATATTCAATGTTTATTAAGAATTTTTTTAAATTCCGCATTATCTGAAGAAGTGAAAAATTTCATTACTCTTTATTTTTTGATTGATGTCTGTTCTACACATAAGTAAGTGTTTAAATTTAGTATATAAAATTTAATAGATTTATTGAAATTTGTTTATTTTAGAATTGACAGTAAAATTGCAAATCGTATGTGCAATTTTACATTTGAATTTGGTGTTGAAAATAAAGGATTAAACACATTATGCCGTTTTTGCTGGTTACTGGATCATGATATGTTTGAAGTATATTTTTGTCTTTGCATATTTTATTATTTTAGTTAATTTTTATTTTTATTAATAGGATGCTATTGAAATACTATCTCATGGTAAAAATTGGGTAATTAAAAACAAGAAGTTGAATTGGTTACATTGGTCTGTCTTGAAATTACTTGTATTTAAAGCCGAGTATTTTTGGGCACAATATTTCTTGAAACTTATAAACATTGATATAGAAAATATTGATGATTACAAGTAAGAAGATATTTTAACATTTTTAGTTTTAATTAATATATTTATAATTATATTTAGTTACCGCTAAACATCAATAATTTGTTATACAATTATATTATAACATTCCTATCAAATACATATTACCAAATTCATATATTTAATATATTTTTTTAATAGTATGGCTTTGTTAAGAAGTTTAAATTAAATATTCTTCAGAAAGATAAAGTTATTTAGCTTGATTTTAATACCGGGAAAAATTATATAATAAACTTTGTTTAATATAGATTGAGTCGATTTGTTTAAACACTATTTTTACTTATTTGATAAAATATTTTTTAAATTCTATAAATTAATTGAAAAAAATAATAATTTTCTTAAATATTTAACTTCAGTAATATAGACTAAACATTTTGTTATAATAATTAAAATTTTGATTTTCAGATTTTATATCAATATTCATATCATGAATAATCAATGTTATGAAATCTTAAAATATATTTGTTCTACACAATTTAAGGAAAAAGAAATTTTGTTTGAATACTTTTTTGATCGTAAGTTTTGTGAATATTATTAATATAAGTATATATACATTTAATTTTATTTCATGTTTATTTAAGGATGCAAAGAAACAAATAAATTAAAATCTTTGCTAGAACATGCTTTGAATATACAAGAAGAAAATTTATTTTTCTCTTATTTGAAGAGGCATAATGACACTGAATCAATAACATGTCATTTGTTATTTTTATTACATCGTGGAAGGTATGGTTTAATTATTTTGATAAAAATATGTACTTTTTTTTAATGCATGTGATGTTTAGATACTTGGAAGCTGGTGAACTAAATACATCATTAAAAAACATACCCAAACTTAAATTTGATGATGCATTGACAATTACTAGTCTCCTAGTAAAAAGATACGAGAAAAATATACCTAAAATATTGAAACAAAAATATGATCGTCATCCAATTAAATGTGTTTATAGAAATACAGGTGAATTAGTTATTGTGACATTATATATATATATATAATTGTTATATCCATAATATTGTTACAATAATAATAATAATAATACATTTGAATTTTAACAGATATTGCAATGAAATGTATGAACAGTGATGCTAAGAAATTTGTAATGAATACAGAAAAAGACTTAATTTTGAGAAAAAGAAATTTGTCAGATATGTCTTCTAATCATAATTCTGAGTATGTTATTTAAACTACCTCATAATTTGTGTTTAGTATATATAAATACTAGCTGAAATGATATGTTACATATATATATATATATATATAGTATATATTTCTAATTTTAATATAATTTTTTTTTTAGTAATTTTCTTTTACCAATGAGTAAATGTACACCAGATCGTCCTGCTGAAGAAGATATAATTTACAATGAAAAACGTAGAAAAATTGATGACAGTCCTGATAAAGTTTATGATGAGATTATAAAGCCAATTGGAAATAATGTGTTGGATATTTTAAATACTCCATTAGTCGAGAAAACTGTTTCATCACCATTCATTTCAAATATTTCATCTATTTTAAAAGTAATTATCAAAAAAACATACTTAAAATACAGGCTTGTTGTTAACACATAGTTTTCATTCAAAAAATGATTAATCTTTTAAATTAGCATTTAGATGTATGATTTGCAATTTTCGTTTAAATATTGAACCTATTCATGTTTATATTAAATTATGATACAAAGTTCAAGTACTACTTTACTTTGATATCTTCATTGCTTTCAAATAATAATAAATAATTTTTAATCACCAGTTTCAATTAGTGATCAGCTCAAATTGACATGAACTAAATAAATTACTCCCTACAATAAAAATATGGAATTCGATTGTGATATATGTTTATTTATTATTTTAGCCCGGATCAGCAGTTAAAGATAAACGGGTATTGTCAATAATAGATGATGAGATTTCAGTACCTAAAACTGTATTAAGATTTAGTTTACCTGATAATAACCCAATAATTGAACAGTAAGTTATGATTATAGTTTTAACTATAAAATTAAATATAAATGTTTGGAAAAAATATGTTAATTCAAAACTGAATATAATTTATTTAATTAAAAAAAAAATTATTTTAAGTCATGTTATCCATATTAAACTTATATATTATTATTTTTATAGATTAGTTCCTGCAGAAAATACGAATATGCCAAAGGCTGATATTCAAAAACATAATACATGTTATAACATTCAAAATTCCCAATATGAAAAAATGGAAGCTTCTGAAGAATGTTCTTATTCTCAACAAAACATGGTACTCAATCATGAAATTGATAAAAATTCATCAACACAAGTTATTACATTATCATCAGATGATGAGGATGAAGAACAAAATCACAAGCCTGTATTAATATTATATAAAAATAATAATTTGAATTTGAATGAAAATAATTATAATATTGAATCTTTGTTTCAGCATAAAGTAATCAAAACTCAACTGCCTATGCCTATTTCAATGCCCAAAGTTGTTGATGTATTTAGTTCATCAACTAATAACAAAAAGGATTCAAATAATAGTTATGAATTTCTACAAGGAATTAAATCTTCAAATTCAGATACATGTTCTCAAGATTCAGATCAAGTTATTGAATGTCTTAATGATGATAATAACGATGACAATGACGATTATGATGATGATGGCAATGTTGATGATGTTGTTGATGTTGATGCTGATGATGATGATGATGATGATGATGATGATGATGATGATGATGATGATGATTTGATCATTTTAGATTCAGAAGATGAAGTTAAGAATGTACAGTCTGATACGTCTCCTAGTACAATATCTTTAGGTGACAGTGATGTAGCTGTGATTTCATCAGATGATAGTGATTTAGAAAACACGAGATATGGTAGATTTAAATCTACAAATACAAATAATTTTGAGAACAATGAATCTGAAGAAGAAAATGTGGAACAAAGTACTCAATATTCGGGTGAAGATGAAAAAAATAATTTAGAAGGCCATGATGACATATGTGATGAAGATGAGTCAAATTTTCAACAACAGGATATCAAATATTATGATGAAACTGAAGAATATAATTTGAAACCATATGATATAAAGTCTAATCAAACAAAAGAAGAAGAAAAAGATGAAACTGAAGGAGATAATTTGAAACCATATGATATAAAGTCTAATCAAACAAAAGAAGAAGAAAAAGATGAAACTGAAGGAGATAATTTGAAACCATATGATATAAAGTCTAATCAAACAAAAGAAGAAGAAAAAGATGAAACTGAAGGAGATAATTTGAAATCATATATAGAATATATTGAAACAAACGATGAAATGTATGTACCAGAAGAAAAAGATGAAACTGAAGGGGATAATTTGAAACCATATGATATAGAATTTAATCAAACAAATGAAGAAATGTATGTACCTGAAGAAAAAGACGAAACTGAAGGAGATAATTTGAAACCATACAATACAGAATTTATTGGAACAAACGAAGAAGAAATGTATGCACCAGAAAAAAAAGTTGAAACTGAAGGAAATAATTTAAACCCATATGATATAGAATCTAATCAAACAAACGAAGAAGAAATGTATGTACCAGAAGAAAAAAATGAAACTGAAGGAGATAATTTAAAACCATATGATATAGAATCTAATCAAATAAACAAAGAAGAAATGTATGTACCAGAAGAAAAAGTTGAAACTGAAGGAGATAATTTAAAACCATATGATATAGAATCTAATCAAACAAACGAAGAAGAAATGTATGTACCAGAAGAAAAAAATGAAACTGAAGGAGATAATTTAAAACCATATGATATAGAATCTAATCAAACAAACGAAAAATTGTATGAATTAGAAAAAGAAGACAATGTAATATATTCTAATGGTTTGGAATCAAACACAAATAATGTTGCTTCTTGTTCAATTAACTTTGTTGATGAAAGTTCTTTAATTGATAATGATCATAATATATCTGTTGATCAACAAATTGATGAGTCTACTACAAAAACTAATGACATATTTAAGACTGATGAACGGTCAAATCAAATTCTTGGTGATGATTTAGATCAATCTGTAATGACTGTATCAAGTCAATTAAAAACTTTTGATGTAAATGCCACTCATTCCACTCCATTTTTGTTTGGAGAATCATTTTTCGGTGAGCAAGTTCCAAAGAGTGAACCAATGCTTCTTTTTGGTCAAGTGTATTCATTTGAAAATAAACAGTTCACTGTAGATTCAAATAATGATAATCCTGAACCTCAAGCCTCAAATACAAATGACCACGAAGAAGAACTTACCAACAAGGAAATAGGTGAAGTTGAATTAGTTGATGATATTCAAGATATTTTAGAATTGGGTTCATTACCTGAGAGTGAAATTGATGATAATGTACATGAATCTTCACAATCTAATAGTATAGAACAAGAAGTAAATGAAACCAACAGCTTATTAGACAATCGATCTTCTGTCCCATTAGATCATTCACATTTATCAGCCATTATTTCTGGAAATACAGATAAGCCTGTTTTAAAGATAGAAACTCGATCCTTATTAATGTCACCAGTAAAAGAATTGTGTAACACAGACAATATTTCACAAAATGAACGTAATGATGAAATCGATCAAATAGACATAATAAATCCTATAGAAACTAAATCTGAAAAGTTATCTTGTGATGTAATTGACAAAGAATGTAATGAAGTATCATTAAATTCTCAGAGAACAGATAATATTCAAACTAGTTCGCAATCAAGTAGTGCTATTAATATAGAAATTGAACCACAGAAATCATTTGACAGAAGTGTTGTAACCCGATCAAAACGTGCAAAATCAGTTTCTGTATGTTCAAATATTGATGATCATGATCAATTAAATGTTCGAAGAATGAGTAATACATTAAATCCTCGTTCACAGCTAAAATTAGTTAAAGATCCAATTTTAGAATCAAAATCAATGTCACTTTCTCCCACGAATATATCAAAAAAGAATGACTCCTATGTATTCAAGGACATTTCTGATTTAAAAAATGAAAGTACACCATGTATTCAACAAGTTGATACTTGTGTTTTAAATGTCAATAAAGATCAAGATGAATCACATAAATTAATTACTAATGATTCAGTGGAATTAATTAATATTCTGGAAAACACACAGCAAGTACCATGTATTAATCAACATGTGTCATTAAGAAAAAATAAAACAATGTTAAATGTTAATTCTGATTCTAATGATAATACACAATTGCCTAACACAAAGAAACTTGAAGAAGTTGTACAAAGTACATCAAAGTCGCCATACACAAGCAAACAATTGAATGAAGATAATACGAAAAAAATAAGTGGTGCAAAATCTATTCCATTACCAGACACTAATGTAATAACAACAAGATCAAGAACTAGAAGCGAGTCCAATTTAATTGAATTGGACACCAGTATAAACATATTTCGTTCGTCTGTAATAGATGTAAATAGTAGACAAACAAGAGTTTTGTTATCAAGGAAACGATCAATAAGCCAACAAAACTTAATTCCAACTCGTAGAAGCGGACGGTCTAAATCTTTAGCTCCTTTAGAAGAAGAAATGTCAACAGATAGAAGAGCTGTATTTGGTTTGGAGAAAATTTCTGAGGAAAATACTTTACAATCAGAAAGTGATTTGCAAGTCAAAAATTCTAAAACAACAAGAAAGTCCAAATTTAATTTTGGTTCTAAAAAATCTAAATCTATTGAACCGAGTAGTTTAATAAATGAACCGTGTGATTCAATAATAATAAAAACTCCAAGACGATCTAAATCAGTCCAACCTGATCCTGCATTAACATATTCGATGATGAAAACAAAACCAAAACAAAGCGCAAGTGTTGATTCATTACATTTGAAAAATCAAAATTCTACTGAATTTGATTTCATGGATGTTTTAACGATGCCTCTTAAAATAAGAAAACGTTCATCATCAGAATCTGCAAAAAGTATGAAAAAGCCAAAAATTTTCAAAAATGTTGATGAAGCAGCCCAATCAGGTTCACTCGAGTCTGATCAAATGTCAAACAAACAGTTGTCGCCTATACCAGGAGGTAACATGAAGCACATGTTGTTCACTCCAGTGAGAAAACATTTGAAACACATTTCACCCGATCAAAGTGTCTGCAGTGAAGATTCGATTTTAGATTCAGATTCTAATCATGTTATGACAAGATCGATGAATCAGAGTAATAAATCTTCAGTTCCCAAACGTGAAGTCAAAAATTGCAAAACGTCTCATGTAATGTATATTGTTTAGCTGCGTTATATTAATTCTATAATTTCATAAATCAGTGGTTCTCAATCTTTATGACCTAAATTCTCTCCCGAAAATCTATTGCAACCTATATGGTTTTACATTCACAGGATAAAAAAATTTTAAAAACAATAAATTTTTTAGAGTTAAAACTTTTTGCCACCCACCAAAGATTGACTCAGGGCCCACCAGTGGGGCGTGACCCACAGTTTGAGAAACGCCGTCATAAACTATTATGTATATCAATGTTAATGTACCATAAAAACTATTTACAGATTGAAATTTATTTATGAATTTCATAAAATGTGTATGCAAAAGTAAATTTTATTGAAGGTAAAGAACCAAATGGATATGTTTTTGATTTGATAAAATCCCAGAAAAAATTAACGTTCATATTGTTACTAAACAATTATTATAGTCTAGTCTGGTAGTAACATTGTTTATGGACATTTGAAGAATAATTTTGGACTGTCCGTTTCCATTTCCAGAAATAATTTTTTTTTTTATGAATAAAGTTTTTTTTTTTATTAATTTGATAAGCCTAACTTTGAATCAATCCCATTTTTGTTCAACCATGTCTCTGTAAGGAAAACAATCGCATCATGTTAATAAATATTAATTAACGGTACATTGAAATTGGATTATTTATATGGTTTTTGATTCAGTAATTATATTCGTATTATCTGCAACATAACGAATCAAAATATTTCTTTGCTCCCTCATTTGCTTAAATAAAGTCAACAAAACTGTTAGTTATGTTGTTTTATTTACTTAATGGTTTTAATAGTCTATGGAAGATAAATTAAATTGTGACACAAATTTGTTAAATGTTTATGTATGCTAATATTTGTTTGTTTTTTTTTTTTAGACGAAAACAACGGCTCAAGAAGTTCATCAACTTCCGTCCACTTCTAGAAGACCTGTAACACGTTTACAACAGACAATGTTGGAAAAATCTTTGCTATCTATCGAGTAAAAAAATTTTCGTTCCGGGTTTAGAATAAATGATTGTATTGTGTTTATAGTATCTACTTACATTGTTGGTGGCATTTTTTGAATTTTACAGTATTTTTCTCACGACTGACAAAATTCTATTTATATTTTCAATAATATTTCTTTAATTTTCTTTAATTAAAAATTATACATGAGATTGCGATTATACTAACTGGAAATGTCATAATGTACTATCTTTTTACCTATAAGTTATATATTTATAATTAATAAAGTAGTGAAAATAAATAATGAATAAAAAGAATATGCAAAGTAAAGAATAGAAATTAAAAGAAAAATTATAAATTAATACTCATAAATAATAAATAAAAAAAAATATAAAAAGTAATTATATATATATATGTGTGTGTGTATACTTAAATATACAAAAAGCCAATGAGTTGAATAAAGAAAAAATAAAAATATAAAAGTTGTTATATAAGCGTGTTTACTTAATACCGCATGATGACTTTTTGTCGAAACCTGTAGTAAACAGTTGTAATTTATACAACTTTTTTTCCTTTATTCAACGTAATATTCGGCTTTTTGTATATTTAAGTATACATACATACATACATATATATATATACATATTAATTTTTTATTTATATTTTTATTTAACATTTATAATGTTTATAAAATACATTTTACCGAAAAATAGAAATGTCAATTTATAAACAATATTGTTTAATTGTATGTTTCAGACAAGAAGATAACAACAAGAGTGTTTCTGCACCAAAAACGGAAATCCAAAAAACTCCCAAAAAAACAAAGCAAAAGAATGTCAACAAATAATTTCTATAATGTACTTTTTATTTTTTAAGTATAATAATATTAACACTTGAAACAGTGTCTGTCAGTAATTTCATGTTTAGAATACTGAAATTACGGTGAACATTTAATTTTATTATTTTACTTTATAAATGATATACCTATTTATAGTGTTACGCTTATAAAATAATACAAAAATGTAATAAACTTACATAGATACTGTATATGTGTATTTATTTATTTTTATATCGTTTGAATTCTACTGAGATCACAACCATAATCTGTTTAATACATTAGGATAATGTGTTTCGATAAAATATTTGTAATTTATATAATCGCAACGAAAACCATGTAAAAAATGACCAAGTAAAGAAAAGAAAAAAAAAAAAAAACGCCAAGTGAATTCAACGTGTTAAAACGCATTATTTTTCTTCGATTAATTTCTTTACTTGGCGATGATGTGATAATAGGTTATAGATTTTAATTATGTTGAACAGCGAACGTCGGCCGGTCCACTGCTGGTCGTTAACAGCGAGGACAATACAAATAAAATCATCCGAAGTGTTGTTGCTTTTTCGTTAAACGGTCGTTATCTGATATCTGAAAGCATTCAGACGAACATATACTTCTGTTCGCAGTATAATCAGAGCGACTACGGCGTGAAACGCAATACACAATAGAAGCTGAACCCAATGGCGAATTTTTAACGTATATTGTTTTTTTTTGGTGGGGGGGGGCCTTACATTCTGTTCGGAAATCTTTCGTTGTTCGATCGGTTTCCAGGGGATCAAAATAAATGTCAATGTTGATACGAGTACGTGTTTCAGTAGATCCTTGTTGACTCTCGCCCGACGCCGGGGGAGTGTGAAAACGTGTGCTGTGAATCGACGGACGGTTAAGTCCGGAGTCGCATCGAATCGTTCACTAATTCGGCGTACGGGTGTGAGAAATTGTAAGACGTATTCGCGACGAATGCGAACGGGAAAAAGGCCGCGAGAAGCGTTTCGAAAATAATAATAGATTCCCAATCGGTTTGTGTGGAATTTTTTCTAGGTTTTTTTTTTTTTTCACGTAAAACTGTGCGGGCCGCGATAGATTTCCGGCGGAAGACAAAAAAAAAAACGATCCGGGTGGACGTAACTGACGTCGTGCTTTTGGCGCCGGAGGAGAGGAAAAACTGACGTTCGCGTACCGTCAATGTCCCGTCGATAATTCCTGTGACTGAACGCGAATGATAAAATGTGCGAGTGAATTTTACTCGGCCACGCGGACGTCCAAGTCCGGACAATGAGATCGCGGTGCATCAACGGGTTTTAACGGCCGTTTGTCGGCTCTCGTTCTGTTCGCGCCGGCGTTTTACCGGACCGGCGTGTCGAGCCCAGAGTTGAAAGATGTCTGCGTCGATTATAGTTCGGGACACTTTTGTTTTTGTTTTTTTTTTTGCGGTGGATAGCATCGGAACGGACGTTACTTCGTGTACAAAAATTATGTAACAAAAATGTTTAGTTTTTTTGTTTTAGCAAATGTTTATTTTTCGTATTTAAAGTCGCCATCAGCGACCGCGAGCCTGTGACTCTTGCAAAACGTTCATCCGAATGTGAATCGATTCACAGTGGATTATCAGCTATCACGTGTTTTTTGCTCGTTCACTCGATATCCACACAGTGCTCGAATCGGACAAAAATTAGAAGAATTGTCCTTAGCGTCTACCCCCCCCCCACCGCCGTTAAGAAAAACTAATACGTTAAAAAAAAAAGAAACTCGGGCACTTCCGTCACTCGAGCCCTCGTGCGCGGAGACTGTCGTTCGACATAGATACGGATCGGGCGACACGGCCAAAGAAACGCCGAACCTTCCCAAGTGCAGCCCGAAGTCAAATCAAACGCGAACTAATACGACAAATATGCCCAAGCGCGTATGTGTGTATCATATACTCCCGCTGCGTCGTGCGTAGGTTCAACGACGTCGGCTCCGAGATGTTTCTGACGTGTAGACCGTTTACGGCTCGGTGCACGGATCGATCGGACGAAGGCCACTCGTCCGGCGCGAATAAACTACTTGCCATCGTTGACAGCCCGGGACAGGCGTGACGGATTTGCCTTTGTTTCCGTGACCCGCCGACTTCGCGGCCGTCGTTCGTTACGGTCAGACTCGCCGGCTCAAAGGTAACCGCGATGAAATGTGTGTGACGCGACAACATTGGTCCGCGCCGTGACGCGAAAAACACGAGACAAGGACGTGACGCACGTCTAAAACCGTGGTATACGAACCAAAACGGCTCGGGCGGTTGCACGAGCGCGGTGCCCGGGGGGAGGGGGGGGGCACGGGTTCTCGTCTACGTTTTTGGAACGTCGTCGTCGTCGTTTTCGGTGTTGTCGCATTTTACGTTTGCGCGGTAACGCCCGACGACGACGACGACGTTCAATCGGAGACCGCTGGCAAGTGAGTATACACACGTAACGGTTCCGCGACTGCTTGAAGCAATACTGGGTATTACCGTTTTTTTTTTTGTTTTCACAAAAGGCACCTAAAGTATTGGATACACAACATTGCTTGTTTTGCCCGTTATACACCATTGAAAAATATCACTTATTTTTTAGCTTTTAAACACAAGTACACTAATTACTGCGGTTTGATATGAAAATCAACGTTTTCTTCGAAAAAGTATTTACGAATAATAATAATGAAAAAGTGATTATTATTTTCAAACGTTTCATCCGCCTGCCGACGCCGATCTTACGAAAAAAAAAAAATAAAAAATACACGCATAGATCGTTACAAAAAATTATTCATTTACCAATATAGTATTGAGACGTGGTGGTGGCTGGGGCGGCACGACTCGTTTTATTTTTCCGACCTAACTCACCGACCCCCTCTTTGCGGGGACCCCGCGTACTTGTTCGCATCGACGTACGCCCAGAGCCGACGTTTCCGACCGTCTCGCGACCGTACGATTACAGACGAACGCGCGCAACACATCCGACGCGAGTGGTCGTGACCGGAACGTTTCGTTTGTACGGCGTCGGCTCGCTTTCGCCGTCCCGGGCGTTCCGGGCGCCGCAGGGAAGACGACCGTTCGAATTATTGGCCGCGGCCGCGGTTGGTTTGGTTATTCGCGGTTTTCACCCGGTTGCGTGCCGCTTTCTACGTCGAACGGGTTGCGGGAGAGGGGAGCCGTCGTCGTCCGGAACGCGCTTTCACCCGTGTCGGCGAGGACGACGGACTAACGGGCCCAGTCGTTTCACGGACCTCCGGCGCGCAGCACGTGTTCCGCCGCGTCGTACCGCGTTCACGCAACACCCGCCTGGGCCGCCGACGAACAACGGCCCGCCGGTGGCGCGGGGGTGTGTGCGTGCGTGCATTCCACAGCCAGTGAGTATCCGTCGTCACGGGGTTTTCATGCCGTCAAGGAGAGCGCCGTTGACGTTTTGACAACTCGCGTTTTATTTCTGTTTTCTCTTTTCGTGTACGACGCAGTGTCGACGACAGAGATGGCCGCCGCGGAGGAACGGGTCAGGACCATTCTGGAGGACGGCCGTAACGTACCGGTCGACAGGAAACGGGTCAAGGAGTTGCCGGGATGGTTCGACGAGCGACTGTTCGCCAGGTACGCACCGAATCGATCCGCGTCGAGACACCGTACAAGTCGTCGTACCGTGTGAACGGCAACGTAGGTAACTCGTTCCCCGTCCGCGTTTCAACAACGCTCGTGTCAACAAAACGCGTGTTCAAAACCGCTGTACAGAGCCACTTTTCTCACGCCTTCGCCGTTTATCACGGAGATACTGATAGCGCGTACTATCCTTATCTGCGTGATACCCGCCGTGTTTATCGCGCACCTCCGCGATACGTCAACGATTGCCGTTCAGATCGCGGGTACCTCCGCACCGCGCGCATAAATCGTGTGCGCGCGCTGTCGTATTCGCACCGCGGACGATCTCCGGTCGAACGATTTCACGCGCGCACTCGTTCACCCGGTCGCCCCATCGGACAGGACGGTCGATTCCAGTGGTTCTCAGCATTTGGTAGGACCCGAGTTCTTCCTCGAAAACCCAATCGCGCGGTCTTACGTTCGCCCGGTTAAAAACGTTTAAAAAACATACTTTTCTTGGGGTCCATGTGATCAAGAAAAACTTCTCGTCACCCACTATATGAGTTGGTCTGTTGCACAAACCGGGCGTATTTTCGAAAATTTCACATATTTCACGTCTGGAGGCGTATATAAGAACTATGTACTGGGCCCCCCGCTTTTACATTTTTTTTAAGTGTGATGTGAGGACGTATATAGGACGTGTTCGACACGTCGTCGGCGAACGAAATTCATTTTGATCGATACACTTTACGACATACGCTTTTTGTTTATAATTGTGCAGTTTTTTCACATAATTAAAATATCGTAATTATATTTGTATATACACCTATTGGCGACATTTATTTTTAATTGCTTTCTGCGATTATTCCCATATGTCGATTGTTGTAGGTAAAGAACATAATGTTTTTAATCAATTATAAGGTGTACCATTCGAAAATTCGGTTAAAAATAAAAACAAACAAACAAATCGTTCTCATTGAAATCAATTAGAGTTATTATTATAATGTAAAATGAAACGAACGAATTAATTGAATCACCTCAATGTAAATTGACGTTCCAATAATCGTGTTGGTTACAAAAATAAACGTGCGCTATTTCGTTGAATACAAATATAATACAGACCCACGTTTAAAATATATCTATATATACTATTTCAAAACGCTGTACGCTAACTTCCACAATATTATATATATATTCTATGTCGGACTAAGATATGTCCTCGAAAAGGTTCCCGTAGCACTTGAATTCGGTTGTATAGCAATATTACGTTTAAATTTCGAATTTAACCGAAACCACACGAGTGGACGAAGTCATAGACGAAGGGTGACGTAAACGTGAAAATGAATGTTAAATACTTGAAAATAAAATCGCAATAAATCATAAAATAATGAACTCGAAACATCGCGAGCGCCTGCTGGTGCTGATCCATAAGTGTGGGTCCCGAGTCGATTTTCGGCTGAGAATTTGGGTCGCTGTCCTAAAAACATTGAGAACCACTTCTCCACAATAATATATACGTGGGAAATCGACATTGAACCTGAAACAGTAAGTATTTGAATAACGACGCGCACACGCGTTACCTGTTATTATTGCACACGAAACAGACACGAGTACGTCCACCACATATACGCCATTCATTTGGAAAACAATTTTTTTGTATTACGTTCTGTAACGAATAACATTTTTTCCCTCCATTCTCTCCAACAGCTTGTTCCTCGTCGTTTATCGTTTTGTTGTCACGCGAACAAATGTATGACCGTATGGTTGTTTCGGCGAACGTTAGTTGTACGCAGTACGCAGTACACAGGTGTAATGTTTTTGTTCCACTTGGACTAGAGGTCGAAGACACGACCGGTAAACACACACGGATATCGTAAAAAACCGGCGCGCAGAGTCGTGCGAAATCGCTGTACGTAAATAATAGGACACGGACGTTCTCGGATGTTTTCGACATGACGCGGATCATAGTTATTCAAAACACCTGTTTCTCCGAGGTTCACAATTTTACGGGTGCTTACAATTACAATAAAAATGAAACCGCGTTAAAAAAACAAAAAAAATAACTTTCTATTATTTAAATCTCTGCATCGTTTTTCATTTGTTTGTAATTTGAATTGAATATTATTGCAAATATACTAACGCACTCGAATAGTGAAATGACGCTTGAGTATGAGTGCTTGATCGTTTAGATTAGGAGTTCGTCGGAATAATACTCTGTGTATATTGTCGAAAACAAGATAACGCACGATTTTATATATGTATATGTATATTTAGACTGTATAGAAAATATTTTGCGTATATGGTTTTTAATAGTGTAAAAAATAGAGGTGATAGAACCTACAGTGTTGACCGTTATAACGTAGAAGTGGATCCATTAAGTGCGTACATATAACCGTTTAGGTTGAGTGTATATACATGTTTTTGTCTATATATAGGTATTTTGAGGTAATTAGGTGTAGTCATTAAACGTATTGTATTTGAGTGGATTTCATTTATGGATACTAATATGAAGTAATATTATATTATATAATTGAAACTGCGCGAATTACTTATAGTTCTGTAATTATATAACACGAAAGGATTGATGATCTATTTCGCGTAAAACAGCATGCGATAATAACTAATAAAAACAACAAAACAAAAAACCACAAAATATATAATTTATTATTCTATTGGCGTTTTTAAATACGAGTTCATTTCATTTGGTAGTTATATTTTATGTTATACAATAATATGTTAACTATTATAATTCAATACATAAATAAACCTATTATATGTACTACTAAACTATATTATATACCTATTATATACGATTATATGTATGTAACACGCAATAATCATTAACATTGAACAATATCACTTAAAATGCACAATATTTTCTAAACCGTATTAATTTATATTTTCCAGAGGACAGAAGTACTTTTATGCCAATTTCTATTCGATGTTTGTGTCGAAATTGATCGGATTGATATTGGTGCTAACAGTACCAACAATATTGGACGTGTTAATACTCTCAAACAAATCTTCCGATGCCTACCACGCGTTTAGGAGATACATCGACACGATCAAACACATGGTGAGATGGTATAAGTACGACGTGAAAAACTTTAGTTCCAAGTGAGCATATCTATATAATTTACGATGCGAATTATAATCGTTACGTTTACTGTACCCAAGTCAATTTGAATGATAACAATACGAGAGTTAGTCCAAAAGTAAATTTCCTCCTCGGGGAGGGGGGAGAGGAAAGATATAAACACGTTGGAAAAAAAATTATTTTACTAAATCTGTATTTGTCGATATAATTACTTATCTTTATAATTTTTTTATCCCGCTGTCGTACCATTTTGCGTCAATTTCTTTGAGCCAATCGTTGACAAAACGCTGACCACCTAGGTGCACCCTAAGTTGAGGGAATAAGTGGAAATCACAGAGAGCAGGATTGGGCGAATACGGCGGACGATAAAAAATATTTCATTTGAATTTGGCCAGTAGATCTTGTGTTTCTCTGACAGACTTCTGGCTTCCTCGTCAAACGATCCGGACGTTTGTGCTTAATGGCAGCTCAAAGATCTTGTGAGATCTTACAGTATCGATCTGCATTAAATATTGTTCCTTTTTCAAAATAGTCAACCACCACTTTCACCACGTCTTTTTCACACGTGACTCATACAACTACTTCACACAGTTCTTTGTGGCATTTTGTCCTTTTGCTGTAAAAACCCGAATAAATGAGCGCAATTCACAGTTGGTCGAAATTTGAATAAGAACAGCCATCTTACAATACTGTGTATAACCCACTGTTAGGTTAATCACTATGAAAACATTCTTATGATACCATAGTATCAACAGAAATGTGGGAGATACCATACAATAATGATAGATGGCGATAGTGGTCAAAAAGATAGAGAAACTTTTGGACTGACCCTCGTAATAATAATAATAATAATAATAATATAGTTATTTATTGAAACGATTGATTATATCTATAAATCGGTATGCTTTGTTCAGATCTCAGAAGTCTATCACTTTAGTAAACGGTTTGCACTGTGCCGCCAGTCGGTTGTCCGATAAATCTGGACTTGGTCTGCGTGTAACTCAAAAAGACATGGCGTTAACGCAATTCGGATTCATGGGTTTATTATTGTTGAAAAAAAAAGAGCTGGCTATTGTTGGCACTGAACAGGATGAAGAGTCCATCGTACACTTTTGGCGAACTATGGGATACATGTTGGGCATTCAAGATAAGTGAGTATGATTCGAGAAAAACTATTCAATCGAATTGACACGCGTAGGAATTTATAGTTATTTTATGCGTACTGTATGAATTCGTTTTAAAGAACTGATAAACAAATTTAGGGGAAAACAAAACTAAAATTTATCCAAATTACAGAAAACAAAAAAAAACTATTAAGAAATTACGGATTACGGACAACAATCTGAGTGGGATGTTGAAAAACGTTATTTAATTGACTTATGAAAAAAAAAATCAATCTTTGTTTTATCGCACATTTAAAATTCAATTTTTCGATATTTCTGCTTTCTGCGACTGCCAACTCCATTAGCTACGAAATAGTCAAATCATTCATTACAGAAACGTCGATTACGTTGCCATAACTGACGCGTAGGGCGTCGTAGGTAACGGTAAAGCGTTTTGTGCGTTGAAATGTTCGTAGTGCGTGCGCGCTGGATCCGAGGAGAGGCTCCGGGCGGGACGGTAAAAAAAAATTTATGACTTTGTGTTCACGTCTAAACCGTCCAAACGGAAAAAATGAAAACGGTTTTCGCGATCGTACGCTGGGGAAAACGGAACGACGAAAATCAAAAAAAACGGCTTGGCGAAACCGGTTTTTCAGGTACAACCTGTGCGACGGGCCGCTGGAACAAGTGCGGGCCGCGTGCTCGACAATACTGAGAGACGTCTACGCGCCCGCGCTGACGAAGCCTCCAGCCGGGTTCGACGGCATGGTGGCCGCGCTCATCGACGGCATGAAGCCGATCTCGCCCATGCTCGACCTGGACGCGTTCATGACGTTCACGTACCGGCTGTGCGACGTGTCGCCGATGTGGCCGGCCGGCGGCGGATCGCCACCCGATACAGCCGGTGGATGTACAACGTGCAGACGTACACGCACGACGTGCTGCTGACGAACGCGTGGTTGGCCCGCGTGTTCCGGCCGCTGCTCAACTACAACATGATGTTCTCCGTGTGGGTGAACGTCAAGTTCCCGTTCGGCGCGGCTCTCCGGTTCGGCGTCAAGGTGTTTACGCGGGACGACCGTCAGCCGCTACGCGATCCGCCGGCGCGCGTCCACTTCGGTCAAAGCGCGTCGACAACATGACTGTGCGCCAACACGCGTTATCGTTATTATCTGTTATCATTATTATTATTATTATTATTATTATTATGTCGACACACACAGGCATTCATTTGTTGTCGTTTAAACACGTGACGCTATGATTTTCGGTGTTTTACGTGCGACGTGGGCGCTCGCAGGGATCTTATCAGGCATTTCATAAGTGTTCGCGGTTGTTCCATCGCAAACTTTGTAATCGATGGGGGTTTTTTTTTTTGCGCTTTCGTGCTATTAACTCTTTCACGACGAACACTTAATATACACAGACCATTTAATCCGTTTCTTCGCCCGTCGTAGACCTAAGTCAAGTTTTAACTCTTCGTACGTGATCTTTCTACGGTGCAACGTGTAACTGGTAGAGATAAAATTTCTAATGCGATTGTAATGCTAGGGAAAAATATTTTGCTACGTCCCATAATGTCCATGTTATGGAAGTCTTTATGGTTTTCACCATAAACTATGGTGAAACTAATACATTTTCAATTTTATAAAAATTATGAATATATTTTATGCTTTCAGTGTATTTTTGTTTTTTCATTTTTACAAACAATTTTGGACGAAAAAGCAATACTATTATTTTTTCAAATTTCGACGCGTTGAAGTCCAGGAGGGGAGGCAGATGCCCCGTCTTGCCCTTCCACCCTCCGGGCGCCGTCAGTTAAGCAAAGTACGTAAATTCGGACGGGCCTCCACGTTTGGTGTTTGTCAACCTGGCGGTCACATTATTTCGTGTTCTGATTTTTTTCCGAATTGGTTTTCAATAAGCCAGTGTTCGGTGCAAAGTAACGAAATTTGCGCGAGACGGTTCGCGTTTGACACTGTAACCCTCAGACCTGATGTTCGTCTCAGCAACAGTTTATCTATTATTTAGATAACAAAAAAAGAAAAAAGAACGGAACCCACGGTTTTGAGCTGTTCAGAGCGTCAGCTTCCATCTCAAGAAATAATCCCTCACGGTCAATCCTTCTCTGGTATTTTTTCACGCGCACGATGTTTTGATCATACCTTTGTGTTTATTATCATTATCGTTATGAGTATTATTGTTATTTTATTTTGTCTGTTTTGCCATAATATTAACTCTGTTTGTATAATTTATCATGCGTTGTATACTAAATATAATGTAACCCACAAACCGAATAAAAAAAAAAAACCAGTAGGTGTACTGCATATGCATTATGTATAGCATATATTATATTACTATGCTGTTCATATATTTTCGCGTGCCAAACGAAAAATAGGAAAACCGTAGCAAACAAATTTCCATGACAATTGATGTTTAAGAATAGTTTTCGCCGCCAATATTTTTACCAAAAACCAAGCCAACGAAATAACTATTTTAACGCGTATAAAAACATTGTGAAAACGTAATTTTATGAATCGCAGCACGAATGTCTGGAATATATTTTACTGTATATGACATAAATTATTTTCACGAACACATGTATACGTGTTGTTTTTGATCGAACTAAAACCGTCGGGGGTTGTCGTCAATTGCACGTTGATCCGCAAAGGATATCGGTTCGGATGGTCCGCTCGGTCGGGCGTTCAATCGTTTTTGTTATTGCGTTTTAACGCGACGATGAAAATCATCATTTTCGAACGTCCGCCGTGGGCTTGTAGTCTGCTGACAATTAAATTTCGAAACGTCGGCATCGGAAACCGTTTACTTTTTGTATCGCATTAGACCTAAAAGCTAGACGACGGATATCCGACCGCACGGAACGAACCGAGTTCAATTCCGAAAAAAAAAAGAAAAATATAATACGTTTCAACCCGTTCAGGTTAAAAACTATATTATCAAAAGTGTAACGGCGTTCTAAAGAACGAAAAAAAGTCATTGACACGTGCATGCGTGATCGGGCAGTAGAGTTGTGTTCGCGTGATTCACTCGCGTCAAGGCGCAAAATTGCCTATCCGATACGCCTTATACTCCGACGCGGGAAGTTGATCCCGTCGGAGAGGGTTACGACAAAACGTTTTTTAAATTTGTCGTTTAGCTTGCAATCACAACCGGTTAGGATACGTTTGTCCGTGCGCTCAAGGAAACTATTGACGAAACGGAAAAATATACGACGCTAACGTACCGGACTCGTTACCGGAAAGTGGATGGCTTGTAGTATAGGTCAGTACACGCCTTATATATACGCAGAAGTGTTTAATTTACAGATTTAAATAATCGACACGATCGATTTACGTGCTCACGACAGGGAAACCAACGAAATCGGAATTTCGAGAACGATCGGGTACGCAGTCGGGGAATCCAAACACCCGGAAGGAAGAAAACGCAAGTGACTAACGCGTCGTTCGTTTCGGAAGCACGAAACGTTTGTGGAACCTCGTGGACAGCGGCAACAGGTCGCGGTGATCGTCGTTTATCACGAACGCGGTGTCGCCGCGCGCGTTCAGAAAACACGTTCGCCGTTCGTGAACGTGTTTTGTTTCAGTCCGGTAGACGAGAAATACGGAACAACAGCGGCGGGGACCGTCCGGATCGATTATCGGCGCGTAACCTAAACCGGCGCATCGCACCTCGTAACCTAACGACGGGCACGACGACTTTTCGTTATTTATATTTTAGTTTTTTTAATTTAACGCAAATTGCCGGTTACACGTCGCGCCGACACCGGCATTCCCGTCTCCGACGTACACCGAAACGTTTCCGAATCCGCCCACTAATTATAACGCGCGCGCGCACGTATTTATTATTATTATCGTCGTCTGTGCGTATGTGTATTTTTTTTTTCCGTCGTGCTATCTCGTTCCCCGACAATAACAATAATAATAACGATAACGATAATGATAATAATAATAGTATCGTACGCGCCGACGAGATCTCGATTTTCCCGGTCCGGCGAGCGAGGAGGACGAGAACCCGCCGGGACCGTCCGTCTCACACACAAGGGCCGTTAGTCGGCGTGCAAGAGTGTGGTGCCCGGGCCAAGCGCGGAAGTCCACGACCGCGGACGGTTCGGGAAGAGACGGCGCGATGCACGTAGAACGTCGTACACGACCGGTCGCGTGGTCAGACGACTCGGTCGCGCGGGAGATTCAACACGAACTTTTTACGGTCGAAAACATCAACCCCGCGCGAAATTTAGGACGATGTATAAAAATGTATACGCGATCTCGCACGGGAGTAAACGTTTATTATTATTCACGCGTTGACCGGCGGAAGATTTGGATTCGTCTGTGTTTGATCAATCATTATGTCTTCGGTCATTATTCGGAAAGTTTTGGTTCAATCTCTTCTAAACCGAAAATCATCGAATTCTATCGGCAGGGTTTCGATCGTCACACACACGCCTTGTTTCCGATAACGGATTGCATCCAGTCGGTACTCTGGAGAGGTCGTTTTTCGATTTTCTCAAAAGCACCCAGTAAAAAACCGCATAGAAATGATTAAAGAAGTCGTGAAATTTTCTATTTATATAATTATATTATAATTCTATTTGTTCATCGTTGGAGTATTTGGATGAAAAAAATATTAACTCTGACGGAACGAAACCTCACACCCTGCCGGATAATAAAAAAATACATAATAACCACGATCGGGCAGTTAATTGTTTCTATCATCACAAAAAAAAAAAAAATCTTAAACAAAAATTTTCTATACTGTAAATAATACTTTTTCTTTCGTATCATTAGCACATACCGGCATACTGTTAAGACCGGCGTACATAATAACAAGAAGGGACTTTATCGACCGGCGCGTCCCGTCGGGCGTTTCGCAGGCGAATCACAATCGTCAGCGGCCGGACGGACTCACGTGGGGGGGGGGGGGGGGTTGTTGTTGCGCCGTCCTAACCTGACCTGGACCGGTCGGCACGTCGCGGACCCGGATTTCGGTTCAAAACACGGACCCGAGCCGTTCGCCGGCGACGGACGAAAAAAGGGGACGTTGTGTGCGCGCGGCGGACGGGCGCGTGCGCGTCCAAAGCTTCGCGGACCCGCCGGATGGCGACGTAATTGATTTCGTTATAGCGCGGGTGCTGCACGCGACCGCACGCGCGCGCCGGTCTCGCCATCATTATACGGCCCCGGGGGACGTCCCGTGTAACTCGAAACCGTACGCGTATAAACAGTGCGCGCGCGCGCGTGTGTGTATTACCGCACTAACGCGCGGTGGCGGCCGCGGCGAGGGACGAAGAAAACAAACCCCCTCGCGTTACTTTTAAGGTTTTACGGAGCGAGAACGCCACGCGTTTCGTTATTGAAAGCGCCCCCGCCGCCGTCTTTTCCTCGTCCGTTTCCGAAATTCAACGGGGACGCCCGTCGTTTCCGTAAAGGCGGCAAATCTTCAGGTCACGCGCCGTTGCGACCGCGATCAGATCGATCAGGTTCGAAACCGCCGGACGAAACCGAACGGGTTTTACGGGTCTGTCGAGTCTTTTCTGACGAAAGAAGAACGTCGCCGATCCGTGATTTGGAAACGAGCCTCGGGGATGGGCGAGCGGTCGCCGCCGTCTCGCGAATCTCACGTCCGCCGACACGTCGGTTCTGGTTCGAGAAGTAAAAACTAATAGAATGCGTATCGTTTTTTTTAACGCTTTCTGGCTTTTGTTTTCTTCCGAGTTCCATCTCCTTACATGACATTTTTCACTGATAACTACACGTAGTATGTTACACGTCATCCTCCAGGCCATTTACTCGTTCGCTCCGGACGGCCGGTTCCCTCTCAACGTTTTTCGGTGGTCGACACCAGCAACGTATCCAGGATTTCTTCTGAGGGTGGGGGAGGAAGGTCCTAGAACGATATGAAAATCCGATTTATACAATAAAGATGATTTTTTATCATTAAAATAAAAATATATATACTTACTCGGTACTGAAATCCATAGGACAAAAGAGACCACAGAATTGACGATGACAAATCTAATCGACGTTTACCCGTGGTCAGTGATTAAAATGCTAAATAGAAATACTCGAGGGTGAAGTCTTGTCTAGGACCACTCCCCTTCCCCGTCCACGAGGTCGATACAGTTTTCCTGCGAACCTTATTGCGAAAAGGTCTGACCGCCGAATCGTTCGTCTTTAATCATAACTTTTCACAATAACTAAGCGGATTTCTAGAAATACCCCTCAAAAAAAAAAAAAAACACACACACTAGTTGGGAACTCGAGGACATCCAAACATGAATATACTAAACAGTTATTTTAAATGTATACGAACGCTTTTGGATTGTACGGACTAGACGGACGTGTACGTCACAATTGTCGCTTCGGTGTTCACACGCATTTGTGCGGAGAACGAGCTTGTCGAATGGTATGCGTGGCGTTTGGTGAACGGTACACAACAAAGAAAACGAATAAACACCCGATACGACGCAGACGACTACCCGCGGCATAAAACGGACCCGGTCGTTAGAATAAATCAACAATGATCATTATTGATAATTATACGCCTGTGCGCGGCGTTTTATCGCGTTATTTAAACGTAATAAAATAGACCGCGGCCCACGAGCGTGGCGGGCGAAATAATAAAAAAAACAATTCAACGGGCCGACGAGTCGAGAACGCGGCGGGGATGGTGGGGAAACTAGTTCTCCTCCGGTGACGTCCGCTGAGGAGAGGTAATCATCTAAAACGACGCGGTTTCATCGTCCGATACGGTCCAATATTTCACGTTGTCGCGTGATAACGTGGGCCGATCGAAAAGTCCCCGGAATCCCGCCGTAGTCTAGACAGTACAGTCCTCGCGGACCGTTGTTTTCGGTATCAGGAACAGGTCGCAATAACAGGCCAGAGGCACCCGAGGCAGTCTCGACGCGCGCGCCCCCCCCCGCCCTCCCGCGATCGCATTTTAGTACAAAAGATTTCTCGAAGTCTCGCCCTCGGTACGGCTCCGATAGCAGCGTGACGGGTGGGCGCGAAGTCCGAGCAAATGGCGAACGTCAGGTTGGTGTGCACGTTTGGTTTTCGAATCGTCGGACACACGGTAGCGCGGACGGGGATCGACGAGACGTCCCACGTGCCACAAACACGTCGACCGCGGCTCTCGTCGTCCAACGACCCAGCTGTCCTCCGTCGGAGTCCCCAACCTGTCGGACTTGAAAACAAGATTCGTCGTGACCACACGGTCGGTCGGCGATTTTTGGTCCGCGTACGCGAGTGTCGATTACAAACGTGTAGTACGCGACGCAACACAACACGTGAAAAAAACGTAAACGCGTTGTCAAATGTAAATAAAATGATCCTTTTTAAATTACGGTCTGTTCGCCCGTGATCCGTCGGGGCGCGTTTTACTCGGTCGCACACTGACGTGTCCCACGTGTCGACGTCAATGGCTGGAAAAGTTGTAGCAAACGAAAAACGATTGTTTTCACATGCAAAGGTAGTTCATCAAATGACTAAGAATAACTGACTAAGAAAACTAACTCGTAAGAGGAGTCGTGGTGCTCGGACCGAACCGACCGACCGACTCGTAGCCCATGCGAGTGCGATGTCGGATTCCTCGTGCTCTGTCGTCACTTAGCACTGTCCTGGGAATCACACACAGATATTACACGACTAATACGAGTACAGACGATTGATATCACGTAACGTCGCGTATCAAACACGCACAGCCCGCAACGGAAGGTCAGATCGGTCGGCGTTGGATCGGTAGGACACGTCGCGCGTGTGATGTCCGGCCGGGGCGAAAACGGACGGACGCGTCGCACGCTCATTGTTATCAACGCATAACGCGTGTACACGGAATGAGGTTAACGATAACCCGATCGGTTTACACGCGCGTCCGTCTCTATCGAGATCGGTAAATCGATGTAATCTATGCGCGCGCCGCTCGTCCGATGTTTTTATTATTCGTGTTGTTATTATTTTAGTTTTTTTTTTGTATTTTTTCTACGCGTACGGTACGGTATAACGCATAACTGGTTTTCTGGAACTTATGAGATCGTCCGAACGAGATAACAGCGCTAAACAAATTATGTGGGCAACGCGCGCGCGGCATCCCAAATAAACTATATTTCGTTTTTATTTCCCGTTTCTCTGTCTCTCTCCTCGTGTAACGCGTATACGACCCATGGGCACGTGTGTACGGAGAAATTCCTCTGATAAACCATATGCACACGACTGATATTATCGTCGTGTGCGCGTCGCGTTTGTGTGCGCTTGCGTACGTACCTATTATAGTGTTTGTGTGTGTGTGGTGGGGAGGGCGGGGGAAATAAAAATAAAAGGAAAAAGTCTTCGTGAGATTTCACACCGAAACGCATAATATAATCGCGGCCGTATTAAAAAACAAAACAAAAAAAAAATGTATTTTTAATTTCACCGTGTGTGTTTTTTTTTTTTTTTTTTTATGGACACCGGTCTCTCATACGTACGCGACAGAGTTCGCCAAACCGTTCGCGTCGTTTTTTTCCGTTTGCGCAAAAAACGTGTACGGTTTCTGTACGAAATCGTATTTTATCAAGTCGAAAATCGTCACACGCGGTCTTCGACATTATTATTACACGGCGCGCGTTCGTGAACGTAATAATTGTCGATGTTTTTCGGTAACGCGGCAAAACGATTTCTCAGATAAAGTTTTCTCCACGTTATTATTTACTCCGGTGGCCGTTCTTTCTGTTTTCGTATTAAAAACGGACCTTAACAGCAACGTCTAAAACAATAACAATGGTGAACTATGCAGAGTCCATACCCTGTGAAAAAAAGATTTCAATTTAGGAGGGTTTAATATTGTCTGAAAAAACGTCGACTCGCAAGCATTGTCCGGACGATTTTAATAATTCTAATGCGTGTTTTACATTGTATTATACACGAGCGGTCGAAACGAACGAAACGATTAGTTTCGCAACAAACCAAACCAAACCAAAACGATTAACGTCGTATTACACGCATTTTTTTTATCATGAGCCGATCTCGGTGAGGTCAGTTTTTTTGTTCGGTGTTTGATTTTCGGCCCACGAGGTTAGGTGTACCGGGCGACTGGGAAGACCGGGTGAAACGTCAACATGTCGTTTTTCACTCGCAGACGACGTATTTTCTGGACCGCGGTGGCACGCCGACGGGTTTCGAAGCGGTTCGCGCGACCGTATCGTCCCGGCAGACGCGTCGGACACGCGAAAACGTCATAACGAGACGGGCGGACGAGGAAGAAAACGGACGAACGAAAACGCCCTGTTGTTATTACGACTTTACCGTCATCGCCCGTTCCTGTACACGGGCACGTACAGCCGCAGATACGAATCACACGGCCATAATCGGCAGTTGATTAACTACGCGTGGTACTTCGAACGCGCGTACTCGTTACATACCTGATAATGGATGACGATAATAATAATAATAATAATAATATAATATTATACACCTTTTAATTTATACCAAACGGACCGCGGTCACGGCGCAACGTGCGCACACGATACGATATATGATATAATCACCGTCGGTATTACCTTACGGCTCGGTGTATACTTAACTTTTAATAATACTACACAGGTGGATCGTTCTTGTTGTTGTTGTTGTTGTTTCTTTTATCCGCGACGTTACACGTACGTTGGTACACGCGCGCACGACGGCTCGCGCACAACTTTAAAAAACCTTTTGATTTTGAAAATCGCACACTGCGAACGCGGACGGAAACAAACGATTCACGACATTTTTCATCGACGTAAGTACGCGTCGTTACGGTATCAACCGTTGGCAACCGGCTCTATTGCCGCGTGCCGAATCCAGCAGAACGTGTCGTGCCGGCACGCGCGACTCTTATCGGTTTTTTACGCGACGCGTCAAAAAAAAACGTATAACGAAAACGGCAATAGCACGAGTCGACGGAGTTAGACGTCGAAAACATGTAACATCTGTCCCGCGCGCTTTTCAAACGACGAGACTTAGGCGATCGGCGTAAACACGTACGTGTGATAACAATTGTCGCTGAAATTCGGGAACGGCCGGCCGTCCGGTCGACCTCGTGAATACGCCACTGGACGTAGCACGAACACGGGATGGTACGGTTCAATTCGTAGCGTTTTGCGTCCACAGTCTGAAACGCGGCACAAAAACAGGACGGTTAGAAATATTTAGAACCGACGAGAACACGACGGTTGTGGGGGAGACGAACCACTCCGCCGGTTCGCCTACCCGTTGTTACACCTGAGATGACGGTCCCGTCCGACCCCGCGATGATGCGGCACGTGCGGCGGACCACTCTCCGCGAGGCCGCGTGCTCCGGTTAAAGGCCCGCCGTGATAACCGTTAATACGCTATAGAACACATTAATATATATATTTTTTTTTCGTCGTTATTTCGATCGTGGCACGTTCGCACGCGGCGCGTCCGTAATCATAATCATTATCGATACGTATGATACCACGCGGCGCTATTGTGTTGGCTTCGGGGCACGCGCGCGTGCAAGCCGTAACCGTACGCGGACACCGTCCGGCACGTGGTCGCAAAAACGGTCTCGGGGCTGGTGTCCGCGTGGAGGTTAGCCTGAGCACGCGGACGGTTGCGGTCTAACCTCCGGGGTTTTCGCCGTTCCGAACGCCGTCTCTCGTCGCAGTCCGTTCCCGCGGACAACACGCCCCCCCAACAAAGACATCCGTGGTCATTTCGCTTGATCCTGATGGTTCTTAGTGATGTTCGCATAATCTCGTCTCGAGACGGCACGAGGCGGATCGCCCTCGGGGGACGGAGTGTCGGTCGGCGACACGCAGCGCCTTCCCGAGGGTTCGCATAACCCGCCGGTGTACTCACTTCCTCCCGACATTGGTCTCCGCTACCAATCGCGCTCGTGGCGTGACGGCGACAAACGTTCCGTCGGGATGGTTGTTCTTCGACGCGCTCGTTGAGATTCGAAACGAAGAGCAAACGTGACGTCACGGCGGCGCTAGGTTAGGTCACACGCCGTAATTACATTACGTTCGCGAAATATCGTGCGCACGCGTTAGATGTTCTTTATATAACCTAACCGCGCACGTGGAACGCAATACAAGTCGTCCCGTCGTCGAGCACTCGAGTAAACATGTTACGGCGCGATACGAACAAAACGATTTTCGTCAGCTGTTGCGGTATCGTTTTGTTCCGTGACTACTGCCTGTCGGACAGTTCCAATTGCTTTGGAGCCGGTCGGCTGCCCGAACGTCAAGTGTACCAAGTTTTCTGACCAAGTGTACCAACCCGGTCCCTTGGGAATTGTCGCCCACGTCTATCTCGAATACTCTAGGCAAGTCTGTTTGAAACATCCATCGAACGGTTCGTTCCCGTTTCGTCCGCCGTACTACACATCGCGTCCTGTACGGATTGTTGCGGCCCTGCCAACGCGCAAGCGGCGGCTTCGTCGTCGACACGTTGCGGCAAAGCGTTGTATCGGGTGACGGGATTTTTTTTTTCTCGCCCGTTGTAACGTACACGGTCCCGCGGGCTCGTCACAATCGAATCCTTTCGCGCGAAATATCCTCGTTTTATAGACGGTTGAAATATTCTGGGTACTTCGCGCCGTCATTTGCGGTCGTAAACGTCTGGCACACGTGATTTCGAGCGTTTCGTTCTGTGTTTAAACGCGTTTTAGACAACGGTCGACACCGCGACTTTCGAAGTTTCGAATTGTCTACGCGCACGCGAGTGTACGAATGAATTCCAGTGCGAATCGATACTCATGAAACGTGGGTTTAGTGGTCACCGTACGTTCGGTGATTTCTAATCGTACGCGTTCCATTGGATTTACCGCGTGCGTCGGTTAAAATAACATTGATGTACAGTAGAACGTTTTTTAGTATGGCGTGAAATCACGTTCGCGTTTTGACGGTTGCAGCTGTAACAGTGAAATAAACGGAAATGTACTACTACTCGTTCAAAGTGGACGGGACCGCGTGCCGAAATTAAAAGAAAATATACAACGTATCGTGTTGTTGATCGGTTCGAGATCGCCAACGTTCCAAATACCACGATTTCGGTCGGGTCCGCACCCGGACGATTCATCGTCGAAACGAATCGGCGTTAGTCCCGAAAAAATATTAATTGTTTTCGAATGCATATTTAGGCGTGGTGTTTAACGTTCAAGACGAACGTAGACGATTATTTAAGCAAAAATAATTGTTTTTGATCCATCCGTGTTGTTAAAAACCCCGACGTGATAGTGCGAAAAAATAAATAAACGCGAAGACCGCGGCGTGGGTATTAAATCATTATCGACCGCGTGTGCACGTATTTTCGTTTTTTACACGCACCTCATTATAATTATTGCCTTTTTCTGAAGAGGTTATGTATGCGTGTACGTATTAGTTGAATTGGTGTTAAAAGAGAAACCCCCACACCCCCGAAACCGGTAAACCGACAATTATCGCATAAATCAACGCGGTAATGGCCCCCCGTCCGTCCTGAGACAACGGGAAACGGGGCCCGGGAGGAGAATTGAAAACGAAAACACGCGCCGCAGCCGGCCGGTGTCGTCCGGACCTCCCCACGGCGCGTGGATGGTAGTCGCTAAATATTATTTATGCGCGTACAAGAGTGTAAAACGCCCGGCCGACACGAACGCCGTAAATCACGCGCCGCCCGGTCGGCCGGGACGCTCTAACAAATCAAAACCGCAGGTAATAATAACCCGCCGCGGTCCCGTCCGCCGTTCACGGTTATTACGACTGTTTAACCGTTTTTGCCCGGTAGTTTATACGGCCGTGGGGGGGTGTTTCGTTTCTTTCGATTTTCATTTTCATTATTCTGTTCGTCCGGGCCGGGGCGTCGTCGTCTTCTTCCCGTCGTTATTATTATTATCGATCGTTTGCCGCACGGTTTGTTAACCGACGTCCGCTATTGGAATGCGTTAAAACCGTTCGTCGTTCGCACGCGGCACGGCCACGGTCGTTATTTATTTATTCGTTTATTTATTTGTACGATAGTAACGAGGTGTGTTTAATACATATATATATACATTGTCGTTAGAGACCGTGGCGATAATTTAAAACGTGCGTCCGAAAATATTACTATAGCTGTCGTTTACAAAACGAAAAAAAAAATGAAAATGTAATATTGAAATCAAACAAGAAGAAAAAACTGATTTTGTTTTATAAACACGTTTACACCGTTTAATACGTATTAAAAAAATAAAAATAAAAAAGATACGGACGTAACGATTTATGTTTATCTGCGTTTGGTTTCCCTATTGAAAAGCGGATCGTCCGAAAAAAAACCCGAATGAACAAACGCGCTCGTAACCCGTCGCCCGCCGCTACTACGACTTCGGGCCGCGTTCTCGTCCCGTATTTTATTTTATCATTTTAATTTTTTATTATTTAATCGCCGTTAAACGTTCGATCGTTATAGATACGCCCGGGCCGCCCGAACGGACGGAACGACGCGCGTTATAACGTATTATAACAACGACGCGTCGTGTTATTTACGCGCGCGCGTACGTAGCCCCGGCGTACAGGTGTAAAAACCGTAAATCATAACCTGCGGTCCTCAGGCCACCACAATGTAAATATTACGAGCCAGCTCGCGCGCGCGCGTGTGTAATTTACAAACGTATTATGTTTACGACCGGACCACCCCCGGGCCGTGGCGAACCGAGAGTCGTCGTCTCGGCCGTTCGAACAAATCTGTTTTTATTTTGTATTATATTTTTCATTCGTCGTTTCCTCGCCTCGTTATTCCGTAGCGAAATCGCCGGCCGTCCCGCCGACGTGTGTTTTACAAACACGTACGCGTGGTCCGTCACGTCGTCAGAATTCGGTTAGACGCGTTTTCTTTCGACCGACGTCGTAAGGCCGCGGTCCAGCTGACCCGACCTAACCCCGTTCGACCCATGAGGGAGTGAAGATTCGCCGGCCCGTCGCGTGTTCGTAAGTACAACGTTTTCCTCTTGGACGTGAATTCCCACCCCCCCCTCATCTTAATTTGTAAATACCCCCAAACCCGCCCGTAGCCTCTTCCACAAATTTTCGACATTTTTTATGACGACATAAGGTGTTTAAAATTATACTTACGCCTCTGCCTACGGAACAACATCAAATATTTGTTTACGCAAACCAAATACAGACAAACACGGTTTAAATCAAATCGATTTACCCTAGACATGCAATTAAACAATAACATACGTTTCTTCGATCTTACGGTTAGCTCAGTGTGGAATCGCGGCAACTCTTCGTAAAATTTACAACGTTTATCTACCAGTTGTTTATCGTCGGAATATAAAATCATGTTATACATGTTCAATGTGTCGTCTGATATAAATATCATGGCAACATAATTTTCAGTTTCGTATTATTTATCACGCAATACAACAATATGTGATGATTTGTATGAATTAAAATCACGTATAACACCAAATCTTGAAATGCCGTCCCTGGAAAACGCTGTCCTAGGCGTGCGCCTATGTTGCCTACCCCTTGAGCCGCGCCTGGATATGACGTACACGCCGTTTCGTCGTTCCAAACGGAATTCTTCCGTTCGCGATTCGTGTGTTATACGCCGGCGTGCTCGTCGTCGTTTTGTTTTCGGCTCATCGATTATTGTGTACGCACGCGAGAACGAACCGTAATTCTGTTACCAAGGTAACCCGCGTGTTGTTTCAACCCCTTTGTACACACAAACGCCGCACCTTTATTCGTATGTATCGCGTTACAAAACAGCTCTTAGACGCGCAAAAAAAAAAAAAGTAATAATAATATATTTAATGTGGAATATTGCGTTCGAATAAAAATCGAACGAACGAATTCTGTAGAACGTTCGTAGGTTAGGTTAGAAATGCACGTCAATGATAACCGTCGTGTTATCCGTCTTTGCGCAACGCGGACAGCGGGTCCGGGTTTTGCTTCCGGACCAGAGGACGCCTCGTCCTGAGTCCCTGAACCGAGACGCCAGTCGACCAAGACCGGGGGGGACTCCGGACATTTTTGGCCTTTTTTGGAGCTGCCGATCTCTCGTACGCAGATTACCACGTCCGAAAAACGTCCGGGTACTTCGGTTGATCATTCACAAAAAACAGCCTAGACCGTAACGCAGACGCGGTTCCATCAAAAATTTTGTTTCGCAGCCTTCGGTCTTTGACGACTCCGTTGCGCGTATTGTTCTCGTGGGTTTTTTTCGTTTTTTTGATCACGCGACTCGGTTGCGACGACACAAAACCCGCTCGACATTTTGCGCGCACACACACACACACACACACACACACACACACACACACACACACACACACACACACACACACACACACACACACACACACACACACACCCCGTTCGGAACGTTTAAATGACGTATTTTTATCGCGCGCAAAATGTCGAGCGGGTTTTGTGCCGTCGCAACCGAGTCGCGTGACCAAAAAAACGAAAAAAACCCACGAGAACAATACGCGCAACGGAGTCGTCAAAGACTGAAGGCTGCGAAACAACATTTTTGATGGAACCGCGTCTGCGTTACGGTCTAGGCTGTTTTTTGTGAATGATCAACCGAAGTACCCGGACGTTTTTCGCTTGTTTCGTTGTGTCCGTCAACACGTTCTCGCGCGGAGGAGTGCACGAACGTATCGACGCGTATCGGTACTTGCCAATTCGTTCGGCACGTTTTTCGTACAACATTAACGCGCGTCATCAGTTACGTGGCCGGTCGGCAAGAAATCAATTCGTCCCGGAACCGAACGTCGGCAATGATCTTTCATTGTATTGAACGACTTTTTTAGTCTAGTCGGGCATCACGCGCCATATCAGTTATAATTGTAATCAATGGTGCGCGTTACTTATGGATTGCTACGTTTGGTGGCTTGTACGCAATTGTTGTTTTAACGAAACACCGATTACCGTTTTCCGATTTTCAGTCGTACTCTTAAATGCGTTTACAATTAATGTTCGTTAAAAGATTTAATAGAAAAATAAACCAACAAGTCACCTAACTGGTAGCGCAATATTAAATTGAAAAAGAAAGTTCCGAGCCCACGTATGGTTTGTAACGTCAACATTTTCGAAAACAAATATAAATCATTGCGTTCAATGAGCAAAACTCTGTTTATTGTTCTTTATTGTTTTATTATTATTTTATTTTTTTAATATTGTTAAACTATTAGGTTTGTAATACATTTTTTGGGGGAGGTTATTTAAATACGCTTCAGCTTATTTAATGGAAAGTCCAAAAAACGTGTCAAAAAAAGTACAACAGATATGATTTGTTACCGGAACGTAGAGAACTCCCCCCCTCCATACGAAAATGTGTTCGCAGACAAAAGCGAAAAGATTAAAAAATTTAAACAAAAAACACATCGATATAAGACCAATACATTACACACTTCAAACCTGTTTATCGTATGTATTATTAATTTTTCATCGAGGAAAAAGTGAGACTTTTCGATTTATTTTTTTTTTAAATTTCAATTATAATTCGCCATTTGAACGATGACCCGTGTATTCTTCAACCTCGTTAAAATGTAAATTATTAATAACGCGAACACGGGTCGAATCGAATTCAACGTATCGAGAAGACGAAAAAATAAAAAAGTATTCAATAACTCCCATCCAAAACCAAAAAAAAACGAACGTCATTTTCCGTCCGTCGTCAACTCGCACGTTCGGAATACGTACGAATACGTGATTATAATTCGGGATGTTTTCAAAAAACCGATCCGCTGAGGAACGCGTTAAACAAAACTAACCGCCACGCCTCACGAACGGGACATGTTGTGACCGTGCACATTCCACGCGTTCAGAAAACGTTCACGAGTTTATCGGATTTATTTGGTAATTTTTTTTGGGTTTTTTTGCCTCGTTTTTATACGTGATTTACTCGATGAATCGAACGCGCGGCATGCCGCACGGGCGTACCCGCGAATACCGCGTTATTGATTGATTGATCTTTCCGTCCGCATCACACGGCGTCTTAGTCGTTCCGTCGGCACACGCAAAGCGCATTAGTAATTAACGTCCGCGTACGCGTGCTGCAGGTAGCACGTGAACGAGAAACCGTCGCACGCGCCTCTCGTCCGGATCTTGTAACGTTCAGGTGCGCGTTCACGACTCAATCGTGCGCGCGCCGACAAGACCCGTTTCCAAATGGGCTGGGGCCCACGTGTTCAGGAATTCGTCGTCTTTGGAATTTGCCGTGGTGGGCGGGGACAATAATTCAATTGTTTTTCACGTTTAATATCTGTTTTTATAAGATTTATAACTATTATTATTTATTGGTTTCCGTGTTAAAATGTCAATAATTTTATTGATTTCCATGGAAATTACAAATTCAACAACGGTTAAATATTCATTTTTTTTATTACCTCTCCCCACGGCGCTTCTGAGATATGGTACGAAAAAAATATTATGTTTTATCCTCGCTTCGTCTCACGGTGTTCGTTTTTCAAACAACACGACGGTATCCATAATTGATTACGACAATTACAATTGTCGTAGGTACACGAATGCGTTCAAATGGATAACATTAACGTCGTCCAATATGCTCGTTTCAGCATTCGGTCCGAACATTCGATTCGATTTGGTTCTGTTGCTATAAAACGGTCCGCAATGTCGTACCTACCGCGTCGACAATAGTCTCCATCAACTTCTTCGGGACCGCTCGTCACGCGAAAGTCGGTGGCACGGGCCAACTACGGTTTTTTGAGATTCTCGTGGCGAAACGGTCGCGCGCCGTGTACACTAACCTAACCGTATGGCCTCGCACTACTGTTCTGACGGGGTGCGGTTTTTTCTTTCTCGTCCCGAGAGAAACTATTGACAAATTTACTTGCAGCGATCCGAAAAAAAAAAAAAATGTTTTATTAAACATATATATATATGTTCTAGATGTTTATAATTACACCGGCCATTCGTTATAACGTTAGCTAGTTGACGTGTACGTGTTAACAGGTACCCAAATTTTTCCCGGTCTATTGAAATTAATAACGTACATGTGTATATATAAACACAATACTCGCCGGACGAAAACATATTACGTGGGTTCCGATATATTGCGATCGCGCGGCAGATGTTTATATTAAACGGTTTTATTTTTTTGTAAATTGTCTACAAAAAAAAAAGCAATTTACCGGTTTTAATAGTATAAAAATCAGCTGGTGTCATAATCGCTATACGATATATACGTATATGAACAAAACGCACGTGACGCGGTCGTGTTGCGGTCGGGTTAGAAGCGAACGCGTAAAAACAAAAAAAACGATAGTAATTATAATAAATGAAAAATACGAAAAAACGCATTCATCGAAGCGAATAGAACACATAACGGATTCGATATCGTCGTCGGCGGGCGGAATAAAACACGCGCGCGGTTTCACAACGGTCGTCCGCGTTACGATTGGAAATCGGCGAACAAAGACGTGTACGGTTCGTGCCGGATCGCGTCGTGAGCTCCGCGAAATCGTTCGCGTTTTTTTTTTCCGTTGTTGTTTTTCGTCTTTCCTCGTTCCTGCGCCGGAACCGATTTCCGTTCGAAACGATCGTCCGGCGCGATAACCGCGATCCGATAATCACGATCGTAAAACGCTCGACCGGTACCCAGATAGGTAGACAAGGTCCGTGACGTGCGCGGTTGACGGACGGGAGCGTGTGCGGTTAGGTACGAATTCGGAAACGAACTACGGTGGATTGCGATCCGACAACAGACACACGTACTTCTATCCGTGCTCGCGTCAACAGTAGGACATGCGCCGAGCAGACCTTCGCCTCAGCCGCTCCGACTACTCTCAGCCCGTGACGTCTCCTCTCCGGGAAGAGAGGCCAGGAGTCTTACTTCTGAGACTCTGGGGCCCATCGCCGAGCAAGAGTCCCGTAGTACTCTCACTGACCCGGGCGCCCCCCTCAGGTTTCGACCGGCCAAGCACAGCCGGTAAAGACCACGCTCCCCGCGGACAGGATTCTTATCCCTTTTGGTACACTCCTGTGCCACTCGACGACCCGTCCGACCGGCTGAGTCGTACCCTGAGACCACTTATTTCAATGTATTCGTGGCTATCCCCGCGACAAGGACTTTCAGTTATCGGCCAGCTACCGACGCCATCTCGTGACTTGACCCGGACCCGCGAAGCCGTGGGCGGGGGGACCCTTTGCTCGGAAACCACTGTAGAGCCCGGTGAATCAATTCCCTAAGCAGTGGTTTCGGTGTTAGTCGAATGGTATTTCATATCACTTGATTTTCACTTGGGCTTGGAACGAAAACGCTGTTAGGCTGCCGTCGTGACGTGTACGTGTATCTCACGCGCGTGTACGATTAACGACGACGACGACGACGATAATTAATAAACATCACGCGTCGGTTTACGCGATTGAAAACGGGACGCGAGAACGAGACGACAACAATAATACGTCGAACAAAACCGAGACAGACAGTGAGTGAAATAAACGGTAATCGCGATGATGTTATTGACATTTTATGTCTTTACTTCGGCACATTGAAATAAAAAACCGTCACGAAAAAGTGTCCGCGAAAAAGCGTTACAGAAGAAAAAAAACCTAAATCCCCCTTATGGTTTGTTTCCGTGGCAACCATCGTTTCGGGTTTTGAAAAAATTTGAATTTGAAAAAAAAAAAAAACGTTCACACATGAAACGTTTCGCTTAACGCGGGGACCCGCCCGGAGACAACGAAAACTCGACGCGCGCACGGCACCCAGCACGGATTCGCGCCCCGACACGGTTTGTGCTCTACGAATAACGCGCGAAACCGTGTAATATACGTCGTTGACCCGACCTGACCCGAACTTGCGGGGACACCGTTACTGCCGTTTTCCGTCGCCTCCGATCGGGCCGCGGTTCACGCGGGAAACCGCGACCGACGATAACGGCCTGACGGCGAGACGGATCACAATACGCGGGGCGTCCTCGTACGTTTCCCGCGGACAGCGGTTAGGGGAGAATCATCTGACGGGACGTCTTGGGGACGGGCGCCCGTCGATTCGCGTACGGTACACGACGACGCCGGTAACAGTTCGCCGGTGACCGCGGGACGACAATACGCCAATAATTGCTCGGGGGGAGGACTGTCGTCGGGAAGACGCACACCCGTCGCGCTGACGTGTCAATTTTTTTCGGCTTTATAACGCGTACGCGTAGTTTTCCTTTTTGTTCGCGCGCGCCCCGGGCGCCGACATGATTTGCACACGCACTTATTACGCGCATATTGCGTTCGAATCGGGAAAAGGGACTCGAGAATGCGTTCGCCTCACAACGCGGATCCGCGTGTACGCGCACGAATTCACCCTTCGCGCGTACACGCACGCACGTGTTTATTGAAAACAACAATACAGTTTTGTGTAGGAATGCAAGCAGTCGCGGATCCAGAACTTATTTACGGTGGGGGGGGGGCATCTTAATCAAAACAACTTTACTCCTCATTTTGTCGCATCGAATAATAAAATATTTTCCAAAACTTTTCATTGGAAATCGTTTGCGATACACCGAAAAATCACATAGCTACAACTTCATTTTAAATTGTCTTCCTATAGTATCATAGATAAGAGTTAGAATTATAAAACCGCCTAATAAAAAAGTACAAGAGTCTACGGGTATTTCGATCGCGTAGCGTAACGGAAACAAATTATTGAATAATTTTTATTATTAATAAACAGCAGCCGATAGAATTCTTTCCACGTTCAGTAACAAAAGCATTGACAACGTTTCCGCATGGATCGAATCGTCCTGTACCATATACGACCGACGAGTCTGCGAGGATAACCGAGGCAAATTATGCTTATAGTAATTATTAGTTATTTTTTTTTCTCGGAACCATAGACGTTAAAGTAGTTCTACGTACGACGACAAAATAGACGAGACTTCGTGAAAACCTGCGCCGAAATCCTTCCGAGCGCATCGAACGCGAAAACCTTTCGGTCTCGGCAAACGGACCATTGATTCAAACGCGTTAATAACACACTTATATGCATGTATATTTAATTCGACCCTCGACCGATACGGCAATATCGTTCGAAGTTTATTCTGGTTTTCAGTTATCGCGGCGATTCAGGACGAAGGACGGGTAACCGTCGGGGTAACGTAAAGGTTTCGACGGGACGCCGTCTCCGTTGGCGCGTAATTCTCGTCGAAGAAATCGACGTGACCGCGCGTTGCGCGTGTCGTCTGTGATCGTTTCAATAGACGGTATTTATACGACGTGAATGGGTGCCGTCCGTCTTTCGTGCACGGTCCTATAATATATAATCGGACAAACGATTACGATCGTCGAATTGTCGTTTTTCCGTGTATAGCTTGCTCAGATCTCAAAAAGGAGTGTTGTTCGTTCGTCATTTGTCAGGTTCTCAACAATAGCGAGAATTCCAAAAAAAAAACAAAAAACAATAAAACAATTCAATAAAATTTGTTTTCTCTTTACAAGACGTTGTCTATTTGAAAGAAACCCGGTATTGTAGGCAGACAGAATTTTATACTCATTCGACGGACGAACGCGTCGAAATCTCATAATATAATTTAGATAAATATTTTCCCACCGTCGTCAGCCGTAGCGTTTAAGACCGATCTCGATTCGTTTGATTGTTTTCAGATTTTTTTTTTTTAGGACTTTTAATAAGTGCTTTTTTTTTCGTTTTCTTTCGATTAGAATTTAAACCGACCGTTATTATTATTTTTGTTTTATTCCCGATTCGAACGCGAAACGTGTTTACTGAAAATGTGCGTCGTTTCAATCTGACGTGTTTAAGCGGCGCGGCGAAATGTGTACCCCAGCTTTGAAACGAATTTCACGACGTGATAGAGTGTATGTAGAAGACATAATAATAACAATTATTTTCCCCGGTCGGAGTACGCTGCGTATTACCGTGGTAACGCGAACCAGGTAACCGGGACCGCTCGCCCAGAAATCAGTCGGCAATCCGTTGCCATCGTCTGACCGACACGAGCTGTACATAACGCGTGTCGACAGTCTCAAGTAAATCCAGTGGCGGATTTACGGGGGGTTTGGGGTTATTGGACCTCCCCCTCCCCACCCCGGACACTCTGTAGTGATCCATATTCCAGTATTATCAAAAATACTACAACACTTTTTTTTTTATGTTAATTCGACGTACGGGTTTTTTTTGGAAAGCCCACCAGAAAATTGTTGTTGAAAATCCGTTACCGGTCGACACGAAACGATAACGTTCGCCTCGCGCGGTTAGACGCGGTCGGACGCGGCCGACAAACGGTCCGGCGGTCGTGGTCCAGTTGGTCGTACTCGTCCGTACGGTCGGACGCGGCGCGGCGCTCAAGTTCAAACGTTCCCGAAGAATCCCGCCGTGCGCCCGGTGAAACGAGAACGCGCGCACACTCACTCTTTCGGGACGTTCGCCGGCGTTGGCACGGAGCGCGTACGATTTACGACGGCGTGGTCGCGGAACCCTCGCCGCGGGGGGGGGGGAGGACACGACGTCGTCTTCCGCGAAACCTTCTGCGCGCCCGTGTCGGCCGTTCAGGACAGGAGCACGTATATATAAGTGTTGCTAACGGATGACCGTCTCGATCGCGTCGTATACAAAGCCGGCCGAAGAAGAATATTTCGAGTTGGCGCGGGGGGGTCCGTCGAAGAATGTACACCCTAATTTTCTTTTAATACACTCTCGGGTATAAGGACCGAAAACTATAAATCACGGATCACGCAGTCGCGAGTACAAATTATCACAACAGCTGTTCGATAAAGCCGTTTCCACGGATACGGTTGACCGTGCGGTGCGGGATCGGTAGAAATCGATTATTTTATCACGCGTAAAAAGAAAACATTATTTGACGTTTCAAGTTGAGTTATATCATACCGTCGATTCAAACAAATATCAAATAAAACGGCGGGGCGCGGTCGTATACCGGATTGTTATTCGCTATTTTCACGTGTACTGATCGTGCTATCTGTAGTGTGAGATCGGCGGGGCGGCTTGAACTTTCCCCCCCCCATTTGAATCGCATAGAATATTTTTACACCGTCCGCAAGCAAAAATGTTTTGCGTGTAATGAAATCGCATAGGAGTCCTTAGGAAATAAAAGTAAACGGACCAAACCTAATATTGCGAATTCAATATTTATTTATTTTTGCTTGAGCGTGATCCCGGCGAGTCTGAACCACGGGATTCGAGTAGTGCCCTTCGAGCCGCCACTGGTATGGATTCGCGTACAATGATAATAGAAAACCGCGTGTTACGTCATTACGTCGACCGTTGTCCGTGAACAGAAGTACGACGCTTCCGTTTTCGAGAGAGAAGCCGCGTAGAAAACGATTTGTTGTTGTCGCGTCGTTATCATTTACATACGTCGAATGATACGCGCGGAGGATACATATTTTTCGAGTATCATTTTTTCGTCTTTTTGTTCAATGTCCGTGTCGTACGAATTGTAGAAAAACAAATGTCGAAACACTGGACACGAAACGAATTCCCCCCGTAGGTCGTTTTTGTCGATAACGGAGACCGCGGCCATTAGAATTTAAAACGTAATTTTTTTTTTTTTTATCAAACTCAATTGAAACGTATTATTATTACACATTTACCTAATGTGCAACATACACGAAGTTCTTTGAATCGTTGAAATAATCCATGACATTAAATATTTTACAATGTAGTTATTTTTATTTCCTTATATAAATAAGAGTATCGTTGTCGAGTATCGTGTTGCACATCGCTACGATTTAATGGCGAGTCGGAAAAAAACACGACGCACGTCGCAAACGTGATAGTCAGCCGTGAATAGGCGCGCGCGCGTGTGAGGGCACCGGAAGATTTGCCGGCGGCTCGTCAAGACGAAATCGTCGTTTTCGTCGTCGTCTCCTGGACGTCGTTGTCTTCGGGACGCCGTCAGGAACGCAGTTTGGCGAACGAGAACGGCGCGTGAAAAACTATACACGTTCTCGTATATACGTATATTCACGATCCGGACCGAGTCCCCGGAGACGAGAAAAATCAATTTCGAACCGTTTTGTCGGCTGGAAAAAACAAAAAGTTAAAAATGGTTTTCTACGTTTTCCGCGGCGCGTTCGCGTGAACAGAAACGACGCGGAGTTGGCCGAGACGTGGTCAAACTTTGTTCCCGGCGCTGACGACCACGCGAGTCGGGAACGGGCGTGGCTTTGAACTCCGATTTACCGTTTGTCGCGACGGACATTGCAACGGACCCCCGGAACCACGGTCCGACTCGCTGTGATCGGCGGACCGTGTGAAGTTTTCGTTTCCCGCGTCCAAGTCCGGTCGTCAAGTCCTCCGGAGTGGTCGATCGGCGCGCCGCACGGAAACCGAAAACCGGTGCGGACGTCGCGCCGTAACGTATCCGACGGGCGATAAGTGACGTGACGCGGCCCCCGCGGCGATCAGTTAGGCGGTCGCGCGGATAGCGTAGTTTTTTTTTTTTTTTTGCGTCAAAACGGTCGTTATGTTTTTCATTTTTATCGTAATCGCGGTCGTCATGTACATGTACGCACGCGCATCTCGGTCGGGTATCCGTTTACGCGCGTCCGTGCGAAAAACAACGATAACAACGTAACGATAACAAAAGAAGAAAGAAAGAAAGAAACCGTAGGAAAAACGCGACTCGTAAACGTTCAGACGTTCGATAAGACTCCGCGGTATTCGTTCCACCGTCCACGCTGTCGCCTGCGGTCCGCACCGGACTCGGACAGTTATCGGGCTGCCCGGCCGAACGGGGACCGCTTCTGATGGCCGCGTCTGAGGGATGACGTCCACGGCGCACCCCCCTACCCGCGAAACCGCTTACGTACCACCGAACGGAATACGTGCTTAATGAACAAACGTTAAAATACGAATTCCGGTGCGATGACGACCGAAAAGTTAGAAAATATGTTATGCACTCCCTCCGCCCCACAAAAAAAATCTCGCGCGCGCGTGTCCACCGATGGACGTTTCGAAACGGCGAAGAACACGGCACCCCCGGCTCAAGGACGCGGCGTTTCGTGTTATTTGCATAAACGTTTATCACACGCTACAACGTATGTGATCAGTTGCGTGCTCAGAGGGGGGGGGAGGTTAGGGGTTATATCCCTCCCCCCCCGCCATTGTCTGTTCTGCTGATCTACAGAAAACAAAACTTATTAGTTGTAAGAGCTGTTTTAGAGTCATTACTTAATACTTTTTATTAGTTATTAGCAAAAAGTACAAAAGCTAGGCGGTTGAATTTCCGTATGGAACAAGCAATCTACTTTCCATGTATTTTATTTTTAAAAATTTTAATTGACATAACATTCATTTCAATTACAGAACAATCGACAAACATACACAGTTATAAGCTAGAAACGATTTTGGAGAGCTTGAAACATAGACATTTAAGTTTTTGGTATTACCATGACAATTCATTGAAATGTATTATTACTATTTACTTATAACATCCCCCCCCCCTTCATTCCACGTCCGAGGGAAAATATCGCGGCAGGACTTGATTTCGCCGGGTCCGTTCTGTTTTGGTTGTGGGTGTGGGGGTGGGGGGGTGGACCTTCTGGAAAAATCGCGTACCGGACTCATTGAAGGCCAGTGTACGAACGTCACTGCCCGGTCGACGTTATCGCATAGCTCGACGCGGGATTCGCCGACGTCGTTACCTAACCGGTTATATTACGACGCGTCGTGAGAATCGTCCGCGGCCATCGATTTCTCGCCGCGGACACGACGACTACGACTACGACGACTACGACGACGACTACGACGACTACGACGACTACGTAACGTGTGCGCGCGCAAAGTCACACAGGTATATTGTGTACGCGCGTTCGTGCGTACACGGTGTGGTAACGTTGCGGTCGCGGGCCGTGGTCGCGTGCGCGTGCGTGCGCCCGTCCGACGGTGTAACACGATGACTTCAGGAAGTACGGATGGCCGGCATAGCTGTCCCGCCCCGCCACGTCCCGTCACGTCCCGTCTCGTCCGCGGGCCTTGGCCGCGACCGCGGTAGCCGACAGCCAGCGAGCACCTCGGCGATCGTGTTACGTTTGTTTTCCGCCCGTCCGTCCGTTTAACCACTTCGCCCCGTTTCGTCCGTGTCCTAACACGTTCACGAGACCCGCCACTGCGTCCCGTCAAGGGCAACGGCCGCGGTCAGTAGAACTTTACCGCGCTCGGGGACAGCGGACGGGTCAGCACGGCGCTTGAGTACGACGCACTTCGCTGCGGGAAATCGGTACGCCAATCGATCAGCGCCGTGCAAAACGATTCACAACGAATTACCCACCGAACGGCGCCGGGGACGAATAGGTCAGTTGTTGGGCGCTAAAATGACCGAGTGCGTACCGCGGACAACGTGGATCCGCACCTCCGCGCAACAGCGAATCTCGAGAGCGTCCGCTCGGGCCTCGTCTTCAGTGTTTTGAGGTTACGCCGGCACGAAATCGATTTCACGGCGCTCCGGGACAAGTCGAAAACGACCGGGCCTTTGTAAACGATATTGCTTCTGGATCGCTCCTGCACTTGTCGCGCTAGTCGTCACGTGTTCCCGTTCCACTAAGAGGCGTTAGGTTAGGTTTCGCCGAGCTAGTTTTGCGACGAAACGCACGTGTTCTTGGCGTTTGTTGGACGCGGTATGTCGCGGAGCTCCGTGCACGGTCGACGGACGATATTCATCACGCCGACCGGTGTGGCGGGTACGGGACTTCGAACAGTATATTAACGTGTCGTCGGCGCTAAGTACGTTACGTATATATTTCAACTGTCGTGTGGGGGTCGTCGGAAAAAGAGCAGCTGACGCCGTTACTCGTACGACGCAACATAACGAATAATCGATCGCGGTCGTCTTCGTCGATGACGTTTCAACCAGACCAGGTGAACCGCCGGGACGATGGCGCAGCGGTCGGTCCGCCGCGGACACAATGCACGGGGTCGTCTGACACGATCGGTGTCTGTGTGCGGACCGAGCGCGCCGTTTTAACGACCGCGACGACGGCGTCGCGCAAAATCAAACGGCACGACAATGGCGCGACACGACCAAGACGTATCGATTATTGCGATCGCGTTTGTGTTTGTATAACGCGCGCGCGCTCGTGTCTTTCTCGACGGCGGGCCACGTTTTTATGGTCCCGTGTACTTTTCGACTGGGGTTTTTGTCGTAGCCGCGGTGTGTGTTTTTGAAAACCCCGCGTCTTTTGTGCCGCGCGACGGGCGATGGCACCGAGTGCGTTTTATAATGAACACGCGGAATGACGGGTCGATACGAGACGACGGCCGGGCGCTCGCCAATCGATTGAAATCGGAATACGGTGGCCAACAAGTGTCCGCCGCGGCCTGTGACGACGGGTGGCGACCGTTAACAATACGCGGTAACGTCGCGTGCATCGAGGTTACGCCGCGTCGGCCCACAGACAATACGTCATCGCCGCGTTCCGTTTGCTGTCCTAACGCGCCGAAAAACGAGTCGGAGAAAAATAGAATACACACGGCACAGAGTCACTGTTTCCGTTCACCCCAAACGGTGTACTTCAAATTGAATTTTCCGAGGAAAATGTAAGAAAACGTTTACGTACGATACGCGCGGACCCGGAACGGAGATTACGCGATTGTTGTGCGGTGGGGGGGTTTTTTTTTGTTGTTCTTCGTCTCCTGTTGTCGTTGTCGTCGTTACGGACGTTTAAACGTTTGAAAAACGATACGGACCGCGCGCGGCGGTCGCGTACCTGACGCGTAACACAACACTGCATTCGTGATGCGGCGGGGCGACCGGTGCGAGACGACCGTGTGCAGTCGGGTAGCCCGTCCGGCGGCCGCGTTCCGCATCCTGTTCACGCGACGTCCGTCGTGTTGATCATGATCGACGCGCGCGAGATCCTATCCCGCGAAACCCTCGGGTTCCCGCTGGCGGGAAACGCATTCGCGGCGGTCCGATTCGGACGAGCACTTCTTTCTTCGCTTACAGGCCGGGCCCACGTCCATACGCGCGAACGCGAATAGATCGATTTTGTCGAGGGGGGAAAACGACATCGTACGAACGGATTGCCGCCGTACGCAGTCGAAAATGGCGTTGTTTTTTTTTCTTTCCCTCTCTCTCGTCGAGAGCGTTCGCCAAAAGATTAATCGATCGTTCCAGTCGTATACGTTTTGCGCGAGATATATAATTGTTGAAATTTATTACGTTTACGCGAGTCTTCCGAATAAATCGTATGAAAACGATAAAAACGGCGTGCACGTACATAGGGAGCCGCCCGCCATTATACGTTTATAGTTCCGGAAACCATAACTTTTCCGCCATTTGTATTGTTTGATACGGGTCAGTAAGTACAATCAAGTTTTGTTTGTTCAACGGTTTCCAAAGACGATTTTTCGTCGGTCTACACACGGAGTGGTAGGGGGGAACGGAAAGCAAACAGACCACTACGTTTGAAAAATCACCACACCGTAAACGAAACCGTATAAAATAAATCTTCCCGATTTTTACAGCTTTATTTTTTTCCACCGGATGAAATGATATTAATCGTGAGTCGTTGTTTATTTATTTTATGCGTCACAGTGGTTTCGATACGTTTTATATAAAAATAATACACGTGATTTCGTTTGTTATTATTTTTTTTTTTATCCATAACTGATATATATATATTATATTTAATCACACGCGTTTATACTCGCGCAGATGTGATAATGGACGAAACAGATTTTCCTTCACAATACACAAAATCGCGTATTATAATAAATTGCATAACGTTGTGCGACGTAATATACATGTTTGAACATCACAGTATATTGGATTCAGGTCTAAATAAAATGCATAAGATACTAAACGTTTGTATCGAAATATTCATATATATATAATAAATGTTTTGTTACAAAATGCGAGCTGATATATTGTCGTGTTTGTACGTGTATTGCAATATCATAACAACAACAACAACAACAAAAAAACAAACACAATAACATAAAATGCTATTTTAAAATTATCTAACGTATGTATACGTATATACGTAAAGTCCTAGAACCTCCTAATCGTTTCGGTATATTAATTACTTTGTGTAGTGGCCTAGAAAAAATGATGAAAAGTATTTTCTAAATAATAATACATAATGGTTATTCATAGCGGGCCGGATATTAATGACGTGGCATAATGTTTTATTTTTTATTTATTTATTTTTTTGTTGACGATTATAATGCATTTTCGTCTACATTTCTCGTCCGGAATGATTATTTATGATCCACGAAATTAAACCCCGTCATATTTGAAACAAGTGTAAAAGCATAACGTACGCGATGAATTCGTAGGGAAAAAAAAGAAAAGAATTAAAAACGTCGACAATCGACTACGTAACGATAATATTATACTGCGAGGCCGAGCGGAGTCATAACCGATATTCGTCAACTCGTGAATATTCAAGTACATCGCTTTCGCAAATGTAGCTATGGACGTCGAGTGAAGCACTATGTTATATATCGATCTGGTGTTCGTTGTAGGGTTTGACTCGCGTTCTAAGTTTGTAAACTGACGGCGAACCGTTGTGTACGAAAAAGATTCTGCGAAAAAAAACGTACATTTTGAGAATCCAAGTTTCGAACATTCGAGAAAAAATCGCGACCGACGGTTTTTGAATAATCTCAACACTTAATGTAAGTATGTTAGGCATCTATTGGAACGTTATAGACAACAGCCGCACAGCCGACCATTCGACTAGTTTTTATCATTTGTTTCCAGCCCCCTCCGCCACATTTTATTCGACACAGTTTCTCGTTGCGCGTTAGGTTAGGTTATTTTTCCGACCGGGAAAATCGGGGGAAAACGTGTCAAATAAAAAATACCATCTGTGCTACACGATATTATACAACCGCGCAAGAGAGCGTATATGCTCGGAGCATGTCCTGACATGACTTGGGCATCGAGAAAACTGCGTCGAACAAAGTACCGACCGGATACTTGCAGTTATTAGTAACAGACCGACATGAAAAAAAAAATTATTATAATTATTAGTGAATCAGGAGTTGAAACAAAATGTTGAGTAAATAATTGCGGAACGCATACGAGTATATTAATTAAAGACTTTATTATTATTGTTATTTATTTTCTAATTCTAAATATTTTTGAAATGGGAGGGGGTTAGAACCCTCAAACCCCACTTTGCCTACGCCTCTGGTCAGAACGCTGAACACCATTGCGGTTCGGGGTCGAGGTCGAAAAATGTCGGCACACGTGTTGTTCGAACAACCGAACGATCTTGTGAAAGACACGTACCGCCGTTTCTCACCGAACGGGTCACGTGATCCGCCGGCACTAGTCTCGGGTGTGCGCTGCGCCCACCCGCCCTCCGGCGTCAGGGGCACACGGGGACGTTTCCCGAGACCCTCGGTGGCCGGAGGGCGGGCGCGATCGATGCCGAGCCGTTCTCGGCGGACACGCGAGGCTCTTAACACGCGGACGGGTAACCGGCGGAGGATTCTGTCGGTCGGCGCTGGATCCTGGGTGCGTTTGGCGCCCGGGGCTGATGAAAGAGTCGCGCGCCCTCTTCGGTTCACCCAAGTCTTGGGTCGGAAAAATCCTTTGTTGTTTTTCCGGTAAACACCCGTAGACCGTTGAAAACGAGCAATCGTGTGCGATCATCGGAGTTATCCGAAAGGGTCCAGGCAAATAAACGACTGTCGTCTACAATTGAACTACAACTGTCCGTTCAACAAATTCGTTAAAATTTTTCATTCGGTAAGCGATTTCCACGCGCCCCTCTGAATCGCGTGTGGCCGGTTAACTACGGTTAGCAGTCGCGAACTATACTAACAACGATTGTAATTTGTACACGGTGCGGTCGCGATTACGTCTGTACGTTTGAAAAGAGCAAAAAAAAAACGAAACGAAACGCGTCATTGTAAAAACGACGTAAAACATTCGATTTAATTTGTTTAAAACGGGAAAACGGTTGTCAGACGACAATCCGGCGGGGCGGATTCTCGATTGAAACGACAAAACAATACAACAACAACACAATACGATCAACGGAACGTCGGTCGAAACGCGCGAGACAATCGACGGCGCGGGTCAGGATCTCGCGGGCGGTCCGCCGCGCGTCATCCATTCGGACCGTTTGACGACCGAGACGCGGGCCCGTCTGAGCACGTCCGGTTCGAGCATGTGCTGCACGAGCCGCGCGGCCGCCGCGGAAACCGTGTCCCTGTGCCCGGCCCGCAGCAGGACGATGTCGCCGGACACCTGTTGCGCGACAATCTGTCCGGTGCAGTCGCCGTCGAACGGCGCCTTGCCGGTCAGCATGTGGTGCAGAACGCCTCCTGCAACGGACGCGGACGTCAGACTCGGACGCGGACGTCCAGCGGGACCGAGAACGGCCGAAGCCCAAGCCTGTAGCGGCCCGCGACCGGACCGCCCGGACACTCGGGAAATGTTCGCCGTGTGCACCGTCATACCGGAGCGGTTACGGTATCACACCCGGTGGTCGAAGTAGGCCCGGGTATACGGCGGGACGGCGTCCATCCGCTTGTTCTGTCCGATGTAATATACGTCCCCCCGCCCCCCCCCTTATAATTATGTACGAAGATTATTTTTTTTTACGACGACGTTAATTTTTTGATACGAAACAAGTATTTTCATCTCATTCGAAATTCGACCTAAATCTAACAAAACCCAAACGTCGTTTCTTTGAATTTATGTAACAAGTAAATTCATGACGTTATAACTTACGAATAATTGTGATAACGTGTTTTTTCGTTTATTAATGCATTTTTTTTTTACTTTTATTAGTATTTAATTCACCAAGTTACTTGTGATTTATTTACGAGGATATTACGAATGTTTAGCGTACCGCGCACAATACGATCAATTGTTTGCTGTTCGTACAGTTTTACCGACTTACAGGCACGGCGTTAGTCAGACACGTCTTTATTAAATTGGGCAAATAAATCGGACTCGAGCACAAATAATATTACGGCTTCAGAATGAAAACGTAGTCGTCCCTCCGCTTGTTTCGAACCACTTCGACCACTGGGGTATACCCCCACAGCACACACCTACGGCCACGAGCGGTTAGGCGGTTAGCGACGCGTGACCGTTCGGTCCGGTGAAACGACGACGCTCGAGTCTCTCCCGAAATCAGTCCCTCCAGGACTGCCAATCCGGTTGACGGCGTAGATCGTTTGGACGCGGTATGTAATACGTCTGCGGACGTTTTCGCGAGGTTTCGTTTAGTGAACGGACAGTTAAAAAAGAATTTTTTCGCTTTTATTTTTCTATGTTTCGTTCGTTAACGCGAATCAACGGCGAATGGGTAAACGATAATGTCACCCAAACCAAAACGAAAACATATTATTGTCGGATTTCGTCGAAACGAGTGTTCATCGGTTAATCATATTTGATCGCGAAATCACTATCGTTTCTTTTTAGATATTTGCGATTTATCCAAAACCAATTACAGTTACTGCACGCACATTTTTTTTAAATTTAACATTTTCATCCACGCCAACTGTTCTGTATTCTGTGAAACGATTCGTCGTTTGCGAACGTAGTATAACCGATCGCTGTACTCGACCGACGGAAATGATTTTTGTCGATTTGCCTAACCTAACAGCAGAACAAAACGGCAACAAAATACACGCGTATTCCCGATTTGCAGTTTCAAGTCTACGTACCCGTAATAAATGACGTGCGCACGGAAACCCCATCCCTCCTCTCTACTAGTTTCGACGTGAAAACGGTTTAAATTCATCCGAGGCGTGAAAAAAAAAAAAAATAGAAAAAATCAAACGAACCGGAAGAGACCCGGCGCGTGTATTTTTAAACGCAATGTAGCGCAAGTTGTCTCACACTTCTTGTATTTCGTGACGACGCGGCACAGACGTGTCTGATCAGACGGCTATACGAAATACCAGATATTAGTTCGGAAATCGCCGTACGGGACGTGTGTGCATACATGAAATCAACGTTTCCCAAACTTTTCCTCCGGCGGACCGGCTAAGAGATAGGAAAAATGTTTACGGACCCCTCAACGAAAATAAAACATTAATAAATAATAATAATCATATTGCTTTATTTTCTCAGCTAAATGTACGTATTTTTATGATAATTTAAAACTATTGGAATTTATATAGTTTGCATAATTAGTAAAAAAAGGTTCAGTATGGGTGGGTGGTGTTGTTTCTTCGATACTAATTCGGGTATATTAGGATCTATATTAGATTAGTTGGATTCGTAAATCAGATTCTACTAATCAGATTTGTACACAACAAAATTAAACTTCACAGCGTTATACGAATATTACGTCGGTATCAATATTAATTAATTCAATAGTTATAGACGAGTTCGCGGATCACCTCAGGCAGGCCCGGACTGGGAGGTCTTCGGCCTACTATTCTCGGTAGACAACGGTCCAAAATAAACTAATCGATCATTACCATTTTCGCAAACAATATAGTTAAGCACCTTAAATTTGTTGTATAACATGAAATTCAGGAATTTGTAAATTTCAACATAATTTTTTTACTTATTTTCCGAACGGCCCGCTGTGCTGTGGAATAACCGGCCCTGCCCTCAGGTATACTCGCGGACCACAGTTTGGGAAACGCTGCGTCGAATAGTTGGAGTACGGGCTGCTCCCCCCTCCCCATATGTTTTCCCCGGCCGGTCGTCCGCGTAGCGATACGTTTCACAGAGTGTTCCGAACTGGTAACGCCATTTTTCAACGTTTTTACGTAAAACGACGTCACTGATTTTAATGATCGCGTCGCTGGTCCCGCCCCGACAACAAACGAGTCCGTGACCGGTAACGATAATAATAATAATAATGATGATGATGATAACAACAAGTGTACGTACAAAACGTCTCGTCCGTACCGGTTGTGGCGAACCGTGTTCGTCCGCGACCGCGTGGATATCCAACAGCGCGCGTTCGATCCGGGTCGCGCGAGCTTCGAGAGGTCATGTCCCGAGACGAATGATTACGATAATTTCACGCGGAACCGACTACACGCCCGTTGGCCGGGACGACCCCGCCGAACCGTTTCGGTTTCTCTCTCGGGGCCGTCACAACTACAAACGATCGTATGCACACATATATACAATCCAGTGGCGCGACCAAAGGGGGGGGGGGGTCCGGGGTCCAGAACCCCCTCTTGAGTATTTCTAAAGTGAAAAATTGGGAAGGTAACTCTAGTTATTGTCTAATTTTATTTTACAGTAAACGCTGTTTATTTACGTTTTTAAGCTATTGCAAATACTGGTCACACTACCTGTCACATCTTGCGAAGCTGAAAGGTCATTTTATACACTCAAACGCATCAAAACTTATTTAAGAAACTCTACGTCAGACACAAGACTAGCTGCTCTCAATAACCACTACGATATAAACGTACAGTCCGAAGAAATAATAAATCGTTTAGCGACTTCAAATTAATATATTTTACATTTTATTATTTACACAGTAAGACAAAAAAAAAAAAATAAAAATTATTATTAACATGATTATTTATGATTACATTTTTTGTATTATAATTTTGGACCTCTCCCCCCGGGGGTTTTTTTCCGGTTGCGCTACCGATACAATCTGTGCGCGTACAGAACGCGGCGAAGTCGGGCTGACGCGGTGCGCACGTGCCGCGGTCGTAGGTTGTTGGCGACTAGTGGGCGGTCGGCGGATGAAAAAAATAGCACTCACCCATCGACCAAATGTCGAAGAACATCGCGTTGTATCCGCCGGCGATGTTCAACACCTCGGGCGGCATGTACGTCCTGGTGCCGCACCGCGTGTACAACAGCACGCGGCTGTTGTTCGTCGTGTCCCGGCAGAAGTTCGCCAGCCCGAAGTCGGCCACTTTCACCCGGTCCTGGTGGTTGAGCAACACGTTCTCCGGTTTCAGGTCCCTGTGCGCCACGTCCAGCCCGTGCAGGTACTCGATGGCGGCCACGATCTGGGAGAACAGCGGGCGCGCGTCCGACTCCGCGTACGGCCCGTTCTTCCGGACTATCCGGCCCAGATCGCCCTTCCTGCACATGCGCACGCGTCGGACAAGTTCCGGACGGAGTTACAGACGGCCGGCGCGACTCGACAACGGGCTTATCATCGAGTTTTTTTTTTTGTTCCTAAACGGCTAATCCTAACCTAACCGCGCACGGGTTTTTCTCGCACACGACGTGACGAGCGAAAATCGCTTTTGCCGTGGAAACAGAGCTCAGCGCTATTTAAACTTCAACGCTAGCCGACCAGTGATATTTCGCGCGTGTACGGATGACTCCGACGAAAAGTCCCGAAAAATACCGCGGACACCGTGATCGTCACCGACGTCGAATACAACGAGCACAAACCCGTGGTCCGACATGTCTGTCTGTTGGCAGAAGCGCTTTAGCACTTTAACACTATCCCAGTCATCCGACTCCGAAAAACTACAACTACAACGTCACCATTTTTTGTTTTCTTCATTTTTTCCACCCCATACACGTGACACTCGTGATTCGGGCGTTTTTGTTTCTGTCGTCGTTCCCGCCGTCGCGAGTTAAGCTAATCGTCGGGGTGTCGTGGCGCGAGACCGCCCGGCGGGCAGTTCGCCCCTGTCGGGTGCATTCGATTAACGAATGATCGATCCGGGCAGACCGAGAGGAAACCCCGATCTCTACGCGATTAACGTACGCCGAACAACGGTAATAATAACCGTACACGCCTAACCTAACCGAGATCACGGGCGAGAAACGCCGCGGCTCGGGCGCGGTGTGAAAATGTTGCCGGATACGAACCGTGCGAATAATCGCGTGGAAACGGGTGTGGCGCGACGAGTTCAAACCCGGCCCGTGTTGTTGTCACGAACCGATCGTTATTCGACTCGGTTCGCACGCGCGTTTGTTCCTGTCCGGGCCCGGTCGTGAACGTCACACGTGGACACGTTTGCGGGACGATTGATCGTTTGTTAGACGTTAGACGCGAGCGAAACGCACGTCAAAACCACCGACCGAACTGCGGCCGAATCGACGAGACGTGTTTTGTGTTCGTCGTATTGAAAAACGCGTTTTTCGTTACGAAATCGTTCGTTGTCGGACGTATCGGACAAAGTGGATCTACATTTGACTATCTAATGAGTGCGCGAGGAAAACGTATCGGCCCGTTACATCGTTATCGTCGACGGACCCGACGGACAAGCGCCGTCCCGTTCGAACGTTCGATGTTATCTCGTTTGTACGCGAACGGTTTTTAATGTAACGCGTAACGAGTGTTCTTAATTACCGTTTGTCTGTTTTTATTCGTTTCGGTGTATAATTAGTCGCCGTATTAGCCGGCGGGACGTGTTCATTTTTTAGTACTGTTCACGTGTACTCGAGAAAATATGTAACGGACAAACAACGTGATGACAATGGCCGTCAGTCAAACCGTTCACAAGCCGTTCCAGCCGGAAATAAATGTGAACTGGTGTGATTACGAGAAACGCAACTGTCCGAAACGCGTCAAGCAAACGTATTCCGTCGCAACGCGCGTTCTGACGGTGAAATGGAAACCGAATTTTCGCGAAAGACGAATACGCAAACGACGGGAGCACGTTTTTCACGGAGCGGCCCGCCGAAATTCGACATCGCGTGATGAATAGAATGTGAATAAGATGGACGGGTTGGGTACGTTCAGTCAGAGTTTGCAGCGACGACCTTAGGTCGCATGGCGCGTTAATAAAATAATTACGCGTATGAAAACCGCGATCTGGTTATTTTTCGGTTTCTAACCCAAAAACGTCGGGCGTGTGTGTTTATTTGGTTGTTCCGTTGCGCGGCCGGACCGGCTTTACCTGCAGTATTCCATGTACATGTGCACGTAGCGCCGGTGATTGACGATCTTGATGAACAGTACGAGATTCGGATGGCGGACCCGTTTCAGGATGGATATCTCGCGTTCGGTCGCCGACGGGTTGTACCGGCCCGTCGGCGACGTCTTCTTGATGATTTTCACGGCGAAACCGACCGGCTGCCCGTTCACCGTGGCCACGCAATACTTGACGCGGCCGAACGAGCCCTTGCCGACGGTCTTTTTCAGGTACACGTCCAACCTGGACCCGTTTGCGGTCGCGGCCGTTTCCATCGCTGGCGTGAAAACGATCGAGAACGTACCGTTTTGGTTGTCGGCGCGGTCGGATAGTCGGCCGGGGGGGGTTTGGGGAGGTTCGTTGACGACAGGCACACGCGATCGCGATCGAAAACGTTTCGGCGATCCAAAAGCGATATTTTTATTCGTTTAAAAACAACAAGGACGACCAAAAAAAAAAAAAAAAAAAAACCGCACACGGGCGCGCGCGCGCGCCGAGAACGGTTTACGGCGGAAACAATACCGTCGTCGTCGGCCGGTAACCATGACGAACCGTGCGCCGCGGCCAGAGATATTTGCGATGTTCGCACGTACAGACTCGGTCGGTTTTGTTCCGTGGGGTTTGTCGACGACCGGCGTGTTGATAAACGTTATGTAACACTGCGACAAGTTGTTCGCGCAGACCAAACAACGAGCGAACGATTCGCCAACGGCAACGTTGACGGTGCGAATCGGTCGCGTTCACAAAACAGTGGTACGGGCGCATACGAGTGGGGTTTTGCGCCCACGTTATTTTCATTTTAATTTTATCGACGGAAGAAAAATCGAAAAACACGTTCAGTACCAATTCATAACTTCGGTATATCCGACGTACACGGTGAAATATCACGAGATTTAATCGCTCTGAAAATATCGACTCGTACGCGTTATACACGGTTTGTCGAAGGAACAAGAGAGGAAGAGGGAAAAAAAACGATTCAAACGGATTTCGTACGATCGTAGGAAACATTACAGTTCTGGCTACCACCGACCACGTGAATATATGAATACGAACGTGTGACGTCCCGTGGTAAACGCCTATCCCGTAAATCCGTTTATTTTATTTATACACCGCGTGAGCGCCGCGGCGTTCCGGAATCCCGTAATATTCTTTATCGATAAAGAAGTGTACACGAGCGCGCGCGCGCACACACGCGTGTATACTTTATGTTATGTGTATCATAACACGTTTCAAAAACGTATACGTTAATTGTTTCAGGTATGCACGCCAGGTAAAACACCATAATTTATACCGACGCGATTTACACGATATATACGTATTGTGTGTGTGTGTGTGTGTGTATACGCGTTTTATGCATTCGTATAGTTTATATATATATATATACATTATGTACGAGTATGTAAACGGTCGTCGCACGCTGTGATATTATTATTGCGTCTGAAAAACAAATCACGTCGCGAGGCTATTTATATATATGTATACAGTCGACCGTCCAGTATGTGTATAAACAATAAACCACGAAAAATATTCAATTAATAAAAATAAATATAAAAAAAAATCGTATTTTTTTTTATTTACATTTATATTACGTCATCGTATTAAATATGTTTGTCGAGTCGAATACAATATATATATATATATATCGGAATACCAAAGTCGTCTGTTTGTGTTCGAATCGTCGTCGGGTTGTAAAGTTCTCGGCGACAATGATCTTACTTCGAAGTTGGGAAGGGGATCGTCGTCTCGTCAACGTTCAAACACGCGATTCCGACGTTCCCAATGGGTCGGCTATTATATTTCTAGAAAAATTTTACCAAACGTGTACATAATGAGTGTATGGTACAACGCGGTATACCATATACGTTTGAAAACCGTTCGGATATAGTTATTCTCGTAAATGTACTTAAACGTACTTTTTGTTTTTATTCTTCACGTTTCGTTTGTCGAGAAACAATTTTTTTTTTAGCTTTTAGTACAGACCATTTAGCTCGACAGTCATAGCATATGCACACACACATAACGATAATAACGATAATAGCGATAGGAAATCGAAAAAGAAAAAAAAAATGCGCGGTTTTATAAAAAAGACAGCTTTCGAGATACGAAGATCGGGACTTGGAATCAAGAACAGAAGGCGGATCGAGCGAAACGCTTAAAGATTTTAGGTAATTAAATGAAGACACGCGCCGGACGGACAGACAGGGACAGTTTCAACGAGACACGGGCGAGATCGCAAACATATTCGTTCTCGGTGCAACGTACGATAACGGGGAGTGATAACGCGATTAAGTTTACGCGCGTGAAAGTGAATGTCCGATGCGTAACCGATTGACCGACGGACGGCGGGACGTATCGACAGATTTGAGTTATTGAACCCATTAAGAAACCGTATACGTGCACTTTGTCGAATGTTCGGTACATCTGCGAACAGTACACGCTATCGCGGTGCATCGTAACGAATGCAATCGTCACGTGCATTGCACGCGCACAATTCGAATGACGGTTGCACAAAAAAAAAAGTCCACAGACATTCGTCATTTCAAACGCTAGACGTCAAGAGCGTACGACCGTCGTGCGTTTTCCGTTGAACCTACGTGTGAGTTTTCAACTGTCGCGCACAACTCTCTTGTTCGAGGACATTGCCCGTTAGATCGACACTTCGGTATAAAGCGCGAATATCTCCACTTCATGGAAAAAACATGGACGTGTTATTGGCCGTTGAATGTGCATATCGTACGAAGTGTAGAAAGTAAGTGGAAGTTTTCGCGTATATCCGTGTTACAAAAAAAGAAAAATTGTCTACCGTCGAATCGGGAAGAACAAGATCACGTGGAGATTTACGGAATCGTCTTCATTTTCGCCCCACGCCCGTGTCGGCAACGTTCGTAACAAGGTCAACACTAAGCTTATGACGCGCATAATAATAGGGAATTATTATTTCTTAAACTAAAATTAAATTGTTGGACACATGCTAATTCGTACCGATTAAATCGTTAAGATATACGGTTAAATACGTAAATTTTTTTTTTTTTAAATATACTTTCGAAAACCCTTTATAATAGTGTTAAATTTTAAGTACGTATTTTCGCGATTAATGTCCGGCGGTGTGATATTTGAAACAGCGATGCGCAAGTCGGTGCTTCTTTTTTTAATTATTTGAAATTGTAAAACTGCTGATTCGCAGAGACGTGTCGACGCAAAAGGAATTGCTATGAGTAAAGCCGCTTTTGAAATCGACCGATACTCCCGTGTGGTCGTCTCGAGTTTTTTTTCCATAAACGCTTTAAGACCTTAAGTCAAAATGAAATAAACGTATCCAAATATTTCACGACCTCCCTCCCCCCCAGTAATACACTCACGGCCAGTGACGTAGCCAAGGGGAGGGGGGCAATGGGCCATGGCCCCCTCCCCATCGGTCGTATCAACGTATTTACATATTCATATTGTTTATTTTATACGTTTGAAAAAACGGATTTTTGCTCTTAATTCTTATCAATTTGTTTGATAGTGACTTGTCGAAATGAATGTTAATTGTTTATTTTTTTTTTTTAACTTTTGGCTTTGCCTCCCCTCCACACGCCAACGGTTTCAAAATTCTGGCTACGTTCACGCCCCCCCCCCCCCGGTTTGAGAAGCATCGCCGTATTGGATCGGAAAATATTCACCATCGATTACACCGCACGATCGTGTTTAAAACGTACGACGAGAGAAACGTCGATAGGAAAACGGACGTCGCGCCCGGCCGACACGATCGTTATGACGACAATAATATTATTATGATTATGATTATGATTATATTATTATTATTATTATTATTATATAATAATAATACGTGCGAGCGAACCCGGGCGGCGCGTCCGTTTGTCGCGGCCGCGCGGATGTAACCGCGCCACCGCCCAAAGACCGCGCCCACTCCGGGGGGCGCCTCCTCCTCGTACCGGCCGGGACGGCACCGGCGGCCGCGGTTACCGTGGTAACGGGAACGCGGGCGGCGGTTGCGTGCGACGCGGCGCCGGCGGTGGGGTACGCGCGCCGGGTCCGTCCGTCCGTCCGTCCGTCCGTTCGTCTGGCCGGGCCGCCGCGGTCTCTCCCGGACGGCAGTAGTAATAGTAGTAGTGGTAGTCAGCAGTCTTCGCCGTCGTCGTCGTCGCCGCCGCCGCCGCGTCAGTCGGTCGCCAAGTCCACACGCGCACGCACGCACGCTCGCACGCTCGCACGCAGTCGGTCCGGACGCACGCACGCACGCACGCACGCAATCGGTCGGACACGCGCACGACGCGGTTCGACAGGCAAAGGTTGAACAAAACCGGTAACCGGCGACCGTCCGGCCGCGTCCTGTTCGCCGCGAGGCCATGTCCGCCGCCGAGTGAACGGCCGCGTCTCGGTTGACGCGAATCGAACGGATGCGCCCGCCGCACCGCCGGCCACGACTATGTTGATCGGCAGCGGGTCCGGCGGCTTCGGCGCGGACCATCCGGGCGGCGTGCCGTGCGGCGGTCTGCAACTGGAAGGGTCGCCGCACCACGCGAGCACCGGCGGCCAGCCGCAGCAACACTCGCCCGGCTCGTCGCTGGGCGGCAGCGCGGCCGCGGCCGCCGGCAGCACCATGATCCCGCTGTTGCCGTCGTTCGGGTTCACGCAGGAACAGGTGGCGTGCGTGTGCGAGGTGCTCCAGCAGTCCGGCAACATCGAGCGCCTCGGCCGGTTCCTGTGGTCGTTGCCCAGCTGCGACAAGCTGCACAAGCACGAGAGCGTGCTCAAGGCCAAGGCGATCGTCGCGTTCCACCGGGGCAACTTCAAGGAGCTGTACCGGCTGCTGGAGAGCAACCAGTTCTCCGCGCACAACCATCCCAAGCTGCAGGCGCTCTGGCTGAAGGCGCACTACGTGGAGGCGGAGAAGCTCCGGGGCCGTCCGCTGGGCGCGGTCGGCAAGTACCGCGTCCGCCGCAAGTTCCCGCTGCCCCGGACCATATGGGACGGCGAGGAGACCAGCTACTGTTTCAAGGAGAAATCCCGCATGGTGCTGCGCGAATGGTACGCCAGCAACCCGTACCCGAGCCCCAGGGAGAAGAGGGAACTGGCCGAGGCCACGGGGCTGACCACGACCCAGGTGTCCAACTGGTTCAAGAACCGCAGGCAGAGGGACCGGGCGGCCGAACAGAAGGACGGGTGAGTTATCGTGCGCCGTTACTCTTACCGTCCACTTGTCGCTTTCTCTTGTACGCGCGTCGTCCGACCACCCGGACCCGGACCGAGTCCTCCTCGCCGCCCCGCCCGCGACAAAACCCTTTTAGCCGACCGCGTCAGGTCACGCGGTGATTTACGTGTGTGGAGCGCACCCGGAGGACGAGTGTTACTGGAAAATTAACTCGGCCCGGTAATGCTCCCTGAACGTGTGTTACTGTACACGTGTATGATTGCCATAACGTTTGTTGAGGTTTAAGTGCGTTATGCGCAACTGCACGCGATCGGTGCAGTGCGGTTAGCGTTCTGAACGGATTCCAATTGCACCGGTCCGTAGTTTCGCGTTCCGTGACGCGTTTTCCGGTACATTTCTAGACGTTTACGCGTAGCCCGCACGTATTCGCGAGACGTCCGCCGGACCCGTTTTGGTCGACCCGTCCAAGTTGTCCCAGGGCTTTGAAATTCGTATCAAACGAGTGTTCATCATCATCGCCCGCTTTGTCCTAAAATTTCAAAACCTATACTTGTGGTCTATCCGTGTGAACTCGTTGCGCGCCGGTGCATCGAAATCGACTTGAAATTTTCACTATTACGACGAGTACAAATCGATAATACACTGTGTGCCCTCCGGCACGAAGCAATTACAGAAATAAAATTAGATTTTTAATCGCGACGGTATCGTTTGTCAACGTTCGGTTTAGTTTATCTCGTGAATATTTCATTCGCCATTTCCCGCGGTCTTCGCCGTTCCGAAATTACGAGTGTACGTGTTCACGATGTAGCCGACGTAGTCGCGGTTTTCGCGCAGTCGAGCGCGTCAGACACCGCGAGACGCTCAACGTGCAACGCGTTTAACAATTGTAAAACAGGTACATAGAAAGACATGTTTTTGTACGGATAACGGCCGTAGACCAATAGGCAACACAACGTAACTAGCGCGTTGCAATTTTTTTTTGACTCGCAAATAACGAGCTCTCGTTTGTTACGAATTTCGCGCGGTGCTACGACAACGCGGGTGCCCGACTTCACGGTCGAGAAATGGGTTTGGCGGACGGCGGGGCGACTAGCGGATTTCGAGACGAAACTCGCAAATCACGACGCATATTTCGGTTGTAGGTATTGAAACTCTGAGACGAAAAATTGATGGGTTACGTGAAGTTAGCACGCCCGTCGGGTTTTTTTATTTCGTTCGGCAACGACCGACTCGCAAAAAATATTAGCTTGGGTCTGGCGCTTACACTTCGGAATGGGTGGGCCGACTTCACATGCGTTCCACGACTTTACGGCATTGGATACCGGCCGTTTTCTTGTAAACCCGTAACGTACATTATATTGTCTTTGCGTGTCAACGTTTACGCGCAACTCGTATCACAAAACGTATTCACTCGAATTCCATCAGATTAGAAATCGGATTTTTTCGTATTTTCTTGTTCTTTGGATGGGCTGCACTCCGACGAGACGGCGGAGCGCAGCGCCTGAGTTTGAGAAAACTAAACCACTCCTAAGTCCCGTTTTCGCACCTGTGATAAGTACTCCGCGCACAGGTATTTAAATCGAATTTCGACGAGTCCAATGGCTTACAAAATGATTTGTACATGTGTTCTTGTAGACTGAAACGTATTCGCGGATTTCTATATATAGTACCGAATAATTATATACACCTCGAATAACATATTTGATCCGTTAAAAATAAAAAAACTTTACCTCACACAAAACCCATTCATACATATATACATATATATATTGATTTATAATCGTATAAAATAAATATGGTTTTTCAAACATTTATTGCGTTATACATTCGACTATCGCTAAATGTAAAATGTCTCGCGATATATTCCACATTATATTATAAATTTAAGCCTGCGACGAATCGAGTTTCTTTTGTTCGTCTGTGATATTATAATAATTTGCAAAAACAAAAAAATCAGTATGATATGAACGCGATAAGATAGCAAAATGGTATGTTTCAATATATTATAAAATTGAATGCTTGTATAAATTTGTTAAGAATTGAAATTATCTTAACGTAATCTTTATTTTTAAATTAATACGATTGCGACATATCATTATTATCTTAAGGTCACGGGGATGGTGTATACGTTATATTTTGTAACCGTACAAGACATGACAAATGTACGTTATCGACAAAATTATTATTATACGCACACAAAAACACACACGCACACACTATATATATATATTGTTAATAGATTAAAAATTTTTTTTTTTCTAAGACAATATATGAATATAAAATGCGGAAATCGTATTATCTTATTAAATCATTAAATTAATATAAAATTAATATACATATAACCGTAAAATTTTTATCAATATATATATATGTAATGATATTATTATTATTTTTTATCTCTCTCTCTCTCTCAAATCGGTGACCGGAAGCTTTTTGTATGATACATACGCGTCTTATTGGTTTAGTCCGGAGAAAAAAATAACCGTCGAGAACGGCCCCATATAATTAAAAATGTACCGGTAATATTATTATTATTATTTTTTTTTTTCAATAATTTTGTTTACTACCAGTCACAATAGAACTCTTTGTGAAATCTTATAAACTGTTGCGTGGCGCGTAGGTTTATATTGTGCGCGTTAATTCGCCGATAATAATAATAATAATAATAATAATAATATAATATATATAACGAAAAAAAAATAAAAAAAATACATATATTATATTGTATTGTCACGGCGACAAAGCGATAAAACCCGCGCGTGCTCTCTCGTACACCGCACAACTAGACGTAATCCGGGCGTGCTTGTACGCGTAATTCCAATAAAAGTGCACCGTGCATACGTCTAATAATGTCGTTGTATTATTTAAGTACTTATATATTTATACAAGCACTCGCAGCACCTCCGTGCCGCAATGATAACGAATGTAAATTCATCGATACGCAATGTCGAACGTCAGACGTCTTAAAAGCGTTGTAATATTGTACGAAAATCTAAAGAAACGATAATAATAATAATAACGATAACGATAATAATAATAATAATAATAATGATGATGATAATGATAGATAAGTTTATGGATTTGCGCGCACGGCCGCGGTTATCACTGTACACGTAATTATATAGGTTGCGCGCGTTTCTTACGCTCGCGGTGCTCGGTGACGGATTTAACGAAAAATTAGAACCCGGGTCGCGGTGAACATTACTAACATGCTTACGATTTTTGAACGAGTGTTTAGATTTGCACGTGTCGGACGTTAACGTGTTAACGAAAAAGTCGATACTATAAATAAATTGTGTTGTTCTATACTTATCAAAACGCGAAACGTTCAACGTATATTGGCATTTGATTTTGTATTGATAAAAACAACCACTAAGACCACTAATGACGATTGTGACGATTTGCACGAGTGAATCGCTTAAATGTTATTCAATATGATAACGTCTTTGGCGTTTTAGTAGATACGCGGATTGGCTCGGTTTCCGGTCACATTCACATAATCGATAAAACATTATATCGTGGCACGTGACAATTTCATACATATATAAGGTTAGGTGCCTTTTGGCGAACACGCGGCTGCGGGCTGAACGTCGCGTGCTCGACACGTAAACGCTCGTCCGAGATCGCGGCGGTGAAATATCGAGCGTGTGGCCGTTTTAGCTTGAAACGCGTCGAATACAAAAACTGTATTAGATGATAACCAACAAAAAAAAAATTTATATATATATACCGCGACCGACATCGTGGTTGTGTGCACAAAATATTCTCTGGTTTTTACGCGTACGGTTACCGCGTCTCGGCGAGTCGAAATACCGTGCTGCGGGTATGCCCGTGATCTGAAGATTTCACTTCCCGTGAAAAGTTCGAGAACACGTTCCTCGACCCGAAACGTCGTCTACCAGGCGACGACGTGTTTAGAATTTCGTCGCGCCCCCTTCCCACACCACTGACCTCCTTACTGCACGTAAAAAAAAACACGACGCCTTCCTTTTAAGACACGTGTTAATATTTGATTTAAAAATGATATAGATCCGACGGTTAATGTTTATAAACGTACGTAACTATAACATGTGCGGGGTGTTAACGGCTGACGTCGTTTTCCAAGCTGCGCAATAAAACACGGAATATCAAATATTCCATAAACGCAAGTAGTTAAAATATTCATCAAACAACGAAACGCTTAGAAAACTGCTGCCCCCTCCCCCCCAAAGAAAACCCTACCAGGGTTAAATTGCGGGCAGTCGCGACGGCCTTAATTCGATAAATCTCGATAACCAACGATAATAACAACGTGTGCGCGTCGGCGTGTGAGGTCTTGCCGGTAAACGCCACGTACATTAAACTTAACGCGCACCCCCGTCGGGTCATGGTTCGCTCTCGGCGCACGGTAGCCGTTATGTTACCCCGTTTACGGTCCCGAGAGAGACCGCGCGATTCTCGCAGGGACGACCGTACGGGATATAAATCAAACGGTCGTTTTTATCGTTCCGTACCGACGCGACGGGACGTGCCGCGCACGCACGCACGCACGTGTAGCAGTGTACGTAACGTGTTGTCCAGATGAAAAAAGCGAAAAAAAGAGTTCTGTACCCGGGCGACACCGGTCCGCCGTCGTGTCTGTAGTGTATAATAATAATAATAATAATAATAATAATAATAATAATACATACACGCGCACTGCCCAGGACGTGTTTTCGTGGAATTATTATTTGTTCGTTCACGTGCCGTCAGTAAGATTTTCGATTATCGAAACACGTGCGTCACACGCGCGCGAACCCAAGCCGGATACGCGCGAGGACGTATTTCAGGTGGTGGTGGTCGTTTTGGGGGTTCGGACCCAACCGAAACTTTTAATCGTCGAATCGGAGACGCCGCGAGTTAAGCACGCTTCTTTTAGACACGATTTTATCGTGCACAACATCGACCGGTGTTTGAGTCGAAAATATACGATCCCTGTCCCGAACACTACGCCTCCCCGAAAATTTGTGCTACGTACATTTGTTTTGGCGCGTGTGTCCGTACGTGCCCAAACATGTATCGCTGGGAGCACATTTCGTTTGTTTGTTTTTACGGTAAAAACGTCCAGTGTACCTAAACCGTCGCGTTTAGAACGTCTAAAAATCGGTAGACGACGTTGTTGTTTTCTATTGACGGTCACTTTGGCCGGCCGTTACTTGTGACGCGGTTTAAACCTGAATATTCAAAACGAACACTACACGTATACACGTTGAACTACATAAAACACTTGATAACACTTGTAACTACGTATCTACAAAGCGGGACGGTAACTTTTAACTTTTAAATTATGTTTTATTGGAAATCTACTTTGTTAAGTGTCGAGTAAAAGTGTCGAGCGGCGCTACGAATCTATTCCGTTTGTACGTTTGGGTTTGGCGAATACGCGGGACCACGTAAAATACGACAAAAACGTTCACTGCTGAATTTCGTTGAAACGCGCGCATCAAAAACAATATGCCAACAACACATAGCGAATTCCCGTGTACACTGACACACACACACGTTTTTATATACGCTGTCGAAAAACGCGTGTTTGTTTAGGATGTCCGCAGATGCCGGAAATATATCAAAACAAATAGAAACTAATGTGAACCGCGCCGCGATTTCCAAAATATTCTCAGTCCGTATATTGTACGTTGTAAATACGCGAGCGATAAGTCACACCCGTCACTAGCAGAAGAGAGCTTTCACTCAGAGTTTTGCGATTCGCGTGTACCGTACAACGTGATTTTCGTTTTGAAATAATATTGTCGACTTATTAAAGTACGTAGTCGCGTTAAAAATAAAATCCGTTTGAATTAATCCTTCTTCTTGTAATTCGAATAATAATAATAATAATTTTAATAAAGGCGAGTTTTTTTTTATATTTATGAAATTAAAATTATAGAAGATAATAATGTGTTATTAACGGCGTTGACTTAAGCTAATCGATTGTCGACAAATTGAAAAGAAACTATCTCTGACTTTCTCTAGTCAATTCTATGTATAACATAAATGCTTCTTAAGCCGTGTCCTTACGTCCAATCTCTTACGACACGCATTTTACATCCACGTTAGACACAATCGGAATTGTAAGCACACGCGCTTATGTTATATGAATTAAAATTTTTTTTTTTGTAAAATATAAACGTTATTGTACGTTGAGGGGATGGGGAGTTAATCTATACACACATAAGTCGCTCGGCGAACATCGTCGATGTCCATAGATGTTTGTCCGTTCGGTATTTATATACTTATAAGCGTAACATAATAACGTCATGATTCGTCGTGATGAACGGAGACGGGCAGAACGTGTTGCGTTCGGAAAGCCGGTGTGTAAAAATTCGAGAATTCCATTCTCGCGTACGAGGGGTGTCGAGTGTAATTCGAAAGACGTTCCCGTCAAGAACGGAACACGATTAACCTAATAAAAATTCGCGCGTTCCATTTTCTTTTTTTTCCTCGTCGTCGGTTTCCGTGTCGAAACGCGCCGCGCGTTACGACAGTATTTCGCGGCCGCGCGCGTACACGCCAAAAAACGCGTAAGACTTGTATTATTTTCGTAACGGCGGCGACGGGCGTGAACTTCGCGTTTCAAGGACCGCGATGTCGAACGATAACGATGTCGTTATTATCACGATTGCACGGGAACGCTTAAAGACCCGGCTTAAATCCGTAACGATTTTTGTTTTTTATTACCATTATTATTATTATTTCGTACGCGAGCACACGCGCACGTTCACGCGCCTGAACGTTATGCGGAGACGGTTTTTTTTAATTTCGATAACACACGCGAAAAACGATATTTACGGTATATATGCGGTACAAACAAACGGTTTCGGCAATCTATAAACCTATCACGGTCTTACGAAAACTCGCGCGCGAGAAGTAAACGTAACTTCGAAAACCTTATGTCGGTCGCCGACACGGGGAGCGAGCTTTTCAGGCGCTCGTGGCGACACGATTTTTTTTCTTTTCTGCCCAGAGACCATAGGTTAGGTTTTAATTAAAATTTGCCCGAGACCAATGGACACGTAAAATGTCAATACGAACGTCCATCCACCACACGTACGACTCTGTTCGCGACCGTTTCGATTTAAACCGTAACGAATCCATTCAGGTTACAAAACAGAAAAATCCGCAAACAACATCAACAATGGTATTGATTGTTGATCTCGGTTCAACTATAGGTCGTACACTACATGCATATGGATGTCCGTTACTAGTCGCGTACGGCTCAGCTTTTGAATCGTAAGAATCACAACGACCGGATTTATGAAATCGCGATATCACGTTTTGATACGCGCGCGTGTACGCGCCGCGGGATCGGAAACGGCGATCAGTGAAAACACCGACCCCGAAAAAATAAACAAATGGAACGCGGTAGACGACGTGGTTACTTACGTCGGTTTTTGCGACCGCGCTGTTTGCTCTCGAAATGTGCACGTCACACGAACGGCACGTTATCCGTTTTTACCATTACAGACCGTCACACACACGCACACACGCGTAGACTTGCATTATATTGTTTTTCGTATTTACCTATCTACCGCAATATACACGTATATATATGTATATTTATACTCGCTTTAATGGGGTGGCAAACAGTATTCCGAGTCGACCCGTGAGCGAGCGAGTGTGTGTAAACACCTGGGCGCGTGTGTGCGTGACGTGGGCTTGCGGTGTACACGATGTTTTTATCGATCGGTCTTCGTTATTCAAAACAATTGTAACGACGATTTTCACCGTACAACAACAAAAGGCTACGGACGAGGCGAGTTAAATGATTTTCATCGTATGGAATAAACTTTGACTCGACTTATATATATGTATATGTATTTTACTTTGAAAGTTGACGGTTTTTAAAAAATATATATATATATCATGAAAAACGACCTTCCGCCAGCGGTTTATGGTTTATAAATACATATATATATATATATATAACAATCGTTGTTCACGCCAACATTCATCGAACAGAAGTAGAAATACCTCTGTATAAAGTCTCAACTATTGAAGTTCACGCGTTAAGTTTGAAAACGAAAAATCGTAACTCATTTAAAATCGATTGGAATTCTCGACGATTACTTATAACGTCATATAATATTTCATACGATAATAATATAAATAAATTGTTGAAACATTGACCGATCGCATTGACGAAACATTTATATTGCGAATGTGTGTATAAATACGAGTTGCGACAGCACGCGATTATATATCGCTCATAAATTGTACACCGAACAACAGTGTACGCATTATACAAACGTTTTGTTTTTTAGAGATACGAAACGAAAAATCGTATTTACCGATTCTCAGTTGACGTTTATAAATAAAAACAAAAAACATATACATATATATTAAAAAAAAAATAATAACAGTGCGCGTGCAGTATCAGAAACTATTTTCGGACGTTATCCGAGCGAATGGCGACCGGCGGGGCGGCGGCCGTGTCGGCATCATAGTTACTGGGTTACTGGTGTTCTGACGTTTTTGTTCGGGTTTTATCCAGCGGACAAGACGCGCACGTTCGGGATCGTCGGGTTTTTGGCGTTTTGTTCGTGATTTCCGTTGTTTTAGATCTCGAACGCATTGACCGTTTTGGAACGATTGACAAATAAACGAAAAACCAAAACGGTGCAGTTTTGAAACACGTCTCGCACTCGACCACTTGACGACGCCACCGCATACGAACGGTGACGTACTTTAGGGGGAATGAGACAACAGGGACATTTGATCTGCCAACCCCACCCCCCACCCCACCCCCGTCGCCCGAGAAGCTTTTTATTCTTTTGCTTAACGCATATTTATTATTGATTACATAATTTGTCGTACACAATACAATCGTGCGGATATTCGGTTAGGGATTTTCGACGTTATCTGTCTCAATCGTTTCAAATTTAAAACTGATATCTATCCTCGTCATTTAATATCGAGTTACTATCGTCTGTTGCCATCGGACTAGTACGTTTCGACGATTTTAAAGCGAGGTATTCAATATTTTGCCCCCTTCCCAAAAAAAAAAAAAACGTTTCACAAGTGCATACGAGTTATACGACATCACGAACTTGACGGGGGTTTTCATTACGGACGGCATCCACCGATTTACCGGTTTTCCGGACGGACGAATCTCGCGATATTTTTCCCGAATCGAGCAACGCGCGCCAGTGTGGTGGTGTATCGGTTTGGCTGCGTATTTCGTTTTTCAGCCGGTCCGGCCAGGACTCGCCGTAATGAAAGAAAGAACAAAACCCCCCCCCCGCCGGCACCGGATTGTTTGTTTGTCGGTCAGGATTTAATTGCTCGTCGGCCAGATGGACGTGCGTGTGTACACGCGATAATAAGAGAGCTGGCCGTTATTTTGGGAACGCGAGGGGTCGAGCGCGGGCAGCTCGCCAGTAATACGAACCCACCGTTTTGGCTCATCTTGGACGCACACACACATCTCTATGTGTGTGTGTGTGTCGGACCTCTCCTCGTGCGGATTCTCCTCCTCATCCTCCTCACTCGCCTGTAGGTCTTTTAAAACACACACGTATAGGAACGCGAGCCCGAATATATGTCATAACCCGTCCCTGAAATATCGTTATGACACACACGAGTGGTATCATTATTGTTCAATGCGAACGACCGAGACAAAACGATTGACTCGCAAAACGTTCGTGGCGAATACTTTTTTAGCGTTTCGATTCCCCCGTCCCCGACGTGGCGTATTGAAAACAATACAAGTGATGTCATCGCGAGCGTCGAAGGGTCACTTCGCACGGCCCGACAGCGTATTATTATTACTACGCCGTCGCCGTTTTTTTTTTTTTGTTCGCGCGATCGTTTCGGTATTTGAAACGATCTCGTCGAACACCGTTGTTTTAAGTGTTCTTTCGTTTCCGCGGGGTTTCAGTCGAATGTTTTTTGTGAGTATATTTTATGAAAAAAAACGACGACGACGACGACGATCCGAAAACGTCGCGTTCCGCCGTGCACGTGTAGAAATGCGCGTAAAATTATTTCGTCACCTCGGCGCGTAGTAAATATAGAGGAGACTGGGGCTATGAGACGTGAAATGTAATTAGATTGTTGTCCGACGTGTATATGTATCTATGCGGTACGGACGGAAATACGATCTACGTATAAAAATCTCGTCGCGGCGTGTTGGTGTTTGATATATTGCATACGGAGAGAAATAAAATCGTCGCGTGTACACACACGTCTGTTTACGATCGGAGTCGGAGGCCTACATATAAAAACTCGAAAACCCAACGGTCTCGAATGCGCGCGAATATCGTGTTCATACACAGTGGTCGCCGTCTTATACAATCACATGGCGAGTGCGAGTACGGGCCGGACGTACGAGCACACTTGTGTGTGAAAATTATGTCGCTCGTCGGTAATCACTCCATGCCGTTATCGGTTCGAGGTCGTCGAAATCAACATTACCGACGAGCGTTTAGACTTACGGACCTTCGGGGATCAAAGTCTTGTACGGCGAAAACGTCTACTTTTCATGGTTACTACCGATCCGGGTCGGGTTTTCGTCGCTCGCGAGTCAACGGACGCGAGTCGCGGAGACTACAAGACTGTCGGTGTCGCGCGTGTGAAAACGAAACGATTCGCCAGCTAATGAAAAACGACGAGTGCTACGACGTTACGTGGCCGAACAAGCGGAAGAAGCGGCTGTATCGCGTCAACCAGATATAGTTGGACTCTCAACAATGGTCGAAATCGTTAATCTGACACCGTATCGACCGTAGCCTCGTCTAAAGTGTACGCGAAATCATGAAATTCGTTCGAGAACAGCGAGAATACGCGACGTAAGAAGAATCGCGAGAAAAAACCAAAAAATATAATTTTCGTTGTTAGACGACACACACACACAGAGAGACGCGTTGTTTTTTCCGATCTAAAAACCGAACAAAACCGACAAAAACCGTTCGTGTTATGTGAACGGTGTTCCCGGGGGAAACGGTATTTTCGCAACACGCGGACCGGGATAACGTCATTCCTTCTTCGGGAATCGACGCGCGCACACGTGTCGTTTTGTTTTCTCGTTCGCGTTTTCGCGGTTTCGTCGCGGCCGTGCGGCCCACACACACACGCCGCGGCAATAGGGTTGTTTTCGGGTGCACAGAAGCCGCGTTAAGACATACACGTACAACGACGTCGAATCAATGTGCGGTACACACGACGACGACGACGTAGACGCGCACAAGTGTGTTTGATATTAAAAACGTTGGTCGACGCGCCGTCTCCCGGACGGGACGAAACGACATCGTAACACACGCACACGCACACACACACACCGATAAATCGTCGGCACGACCGGTCGCCACGTGTGCGACGACGACATATAATAATAATAATAATAATAATAATAATACGCGATACAGCGGCGGGCGATCCGTACGAAGGACGGACGGCGTCGCTCGAACGTGTTTGGGCCTCCGGCAACGAAGTTTCTACAGTACTCCCCCCCCCCCCCCGATAGGAGCGTGTAAACTTCGGGGCCACGCGTGTTCCATAGGACCGTAAAAATAATAGTCGAAATGTCGCCGTCGCGACGTCTCGGACGGTGAACGGTTTGACGAATACTCTGGTGCACGGATCTAAACGGTAGCTCGTATGGGACCCCCGGCGTTTTACTCGCACCGTTGTTGCCCGACGAACGAACGACGAGAGAAATCGCCTTTGCCGTCTCGACCCCTCTGCCGGAAACACTTTTTGTAATTACGTCACGTATAGTTCTAATTAAACGTGTCGGCGGCGGCCGATAACGATTCCTCTAGAACCGTATGGGGAAAACGATTTTTTTTTTATTATTATACTAATAATAATTGCGCGTATTGAGTTTCCGATTGTTAAATTTAGCGGTCCGAGTTAGTGGGGGAGGGGGGGGGCGTTCCGACGGCCTAAACACCTCACCCGATCTCCGCTGTCGCAGGTGTGCGAATAGACGTTCTCGCGTAGACCGAATAGAAACGCAGACACACGTGCTCGCCGTCGAATTGTCCCGTCGAAAAACAAAACAAACGAAAAAAAATCGAAAAGAAAACGTCGCGATCCTCATTATTTGCATGTGTACAAAAATTTTATCCACGAGCGTGTGTGTTTTCGATGTTAAAAACGAGAAAACGATTCGACCGTCCCGAACGGGTGAAATTCGGCAAATTCGATCGGGCGTCCGGGAAAGAACAAACGTGATTAATAGTAACGCTTTCACGTGAGGCCATAACGTCACGGGAAAAACATCACGTAACCGTGTGATTGCACCGGCCGTAATGGCACGTGAAGCTTTTATCGTTGTCGTTGTTTTTCGACGTCCGCTGTTTTTGCCGTCGCCGAACTTGTTTCGATCTATGCCCCGATATCGTATGTCTGCGTGATCGTAGATCAGCCTCCATTTCACAAAACATTTCGTGCTGCACATCACACGCTGCAGTAAATTTATTGTTTACAACATATATAGTTAAAATACTCGAATAAAATATGCAATTTTTAAAATCGATTTTGAAACCCTCCTGAAACTTCATTATTTGGTTTTGCTTCTGCGAGTACACCTACATACCACTCTTGTTGAGCAGCTAATGGATGAACTACGTTTTTCTTTTTCACCAAGCCATTCAATCCAAAAAGAGGCCCCATGTTTAATTTTATATAGACCGATATTTTTCAAAAAATACGGCATAATAAACATATTTATCTCTGCACCATTTTTTGTAATTCGTAGTGCACACTAAAATAGGACCTGTCGTAGAACAGATCTATTACGTTTTCATTTTCATTTGTTTTTTTACCGTAAACGTCTCTTCCGATATTTAAACAATAATACTAACAAACGGAAATACACGGGTTAACATACGCATTTGACGATATATTTCACATACAAACTATGTACAATATACTTGTTATACAAAGACGTTCGCGTATTAGCCGTAACAGTCGAGGACGATTATTGTTTTTTGTTTTTTGTCATTCATAGTGACGATATTTCTATATTATTATTATTATTATTATTATTATTATTATTATTATTAGTAGTAGTAGTAGTAGTAGTCGGTAGTCGGTAGTGGCGTGCAAGTTATGTTTACCACACACACACGTATATACCACATTATGCACAGAATGAAATCTAATATCCGTCAGTTACGTCCGTATTACTTGTTTCTCTCTCTCTATATATATATACACATATATTATACGACACCGGTACGGCCGAGAAATCGGATTACTGTTTTCGTATAGCAGTGATAATAATATATATGTACCTAACGTGCCTACATACAGTTACGATTGATTTGCATTATTGACAAATACGAACGTATTTTTTTTATTCATTTTATTATAGGCGCGTTTGTCGTTCGGCTCACTCAAACGATTGACGATATTGAATAATATTCGTACGTATGTCTATATACACTCCACGGAGATCTGACGAATGTAATTGTTCTATTCAATATTCACGTGCGTGTGTGTTTTCCGCGTGCTACTATTTGGAATGTTTTCAACGACAAACAAACATATTTGAATGTTTAGTAGATGTTTCGTTAGAGATCGGTTGTCGATTTTCCACAATTGATGATCTCCGGTCGTCTCGTACACCACTGATGGGCGCCCGCAGAAATATCGACCGGGGCGGGGGGGGCACAATACTTATAAGTCATAAGATAAAACATATACTTTAAGTCTGATAATATGAATTCACTACTATGTAAATTATTTCAATTAAATATTTACCCAACTGTATTTTCGTTGTGTTTTGATGTTGTGATCACACAAAATATACGCATTTATCACAGTACAGTATGAAATATTGTTTTTACCTGGGCGTCTTGTCACTATATATCACTACTCTTATATCATGTTCGCGTTTGTTGTCAAGAATAATTATTTCGCGGCGGCAACGTCCGAAACTATTATTATTTAGAACTTACACGATCAATGATTTTTTTTTTTTGATTGAAAACAGACAGACAAACGTGCGCGTTTCAGATTTTTGTCATAAATATTTGTTCGGTCGTAAAAAACCCGAAAAAAAAAAAATTCCAAAAACCTCGAACCGGACGAAAACGTTCGCCCCGCGACCCGCCGAATCCAGTTCATTAGCGTCCGCGCCGTGCCGAAGCAACGCGGGATTTCGGCGTCTCGCCCTCCGCGCGCGAGGGACCACCCGAAACAAACGGCGAACGTTCGTCCCGTCCTCGTCGTATTGTTTCGCGTGGACTACCAATGGCGCTCGCGCGCGCGGGCCCGTATTTTCCGGCGCACCATGTTGTCCGGTCGGCTTTTCCCGCGTGCCCCGGGCGGCGAATTCCCATGGGGTTCCGTTTGGACGATATATTACTACTTGTTGCTCGAGATATTCGACGTTTCGTCGCGCGGCGTCGGAAAGTAAATGTTTTTTAACACCCCCCCCCCCCCCGGGATGTTGTTTCGTAGTCACAAACGTCGAGAAAAACATTAACGCAATATCGATTATTATCATCGTTACGTTCGCGTCAAATATCCAATATACGTTTTGAAACGGTTTATTTTTACACGCGGTAAGGAGGTCAGTGAATGAGTGGATCAAAAAATAAACGTGTACCCAGGGCAACGAAATTTCCGAACACGTCATTGTCGCGGAATTGAAATACGACGACGACGGGCACTGCGCGCGACGTGTTTTTTTTTCATTTTTTACACGATGATACCGAAAACGCGAACGTCGGCTAACGTGTCTAACCGAACTTGTCCGCGTCAGACGCGTTCGCGCTTCGAGACGTGCATTTCCGCGCGTTCGGCTAGTTTTTCGAGTCGAAAACACGAAGAAAACAAAAACACGCGCTCGCATTACCACGCGTACGTTATCATTATTATTGTCATTTTAACTATAACCGTCCGACGACGTATACGAGAAACGTATCGATGGAATCCGTAACGTTTTGTGTTTTGTGTCCAGTTGTGTACACATTCGAATACGCACCGAGATACACGACGTTCCCGTGGCGTGCGAACAGAGTTCGAACGTATCATTTCGCGTTTCCTCGCTGAATATTCCGGCGGCCAGATTATCGTTGTTCACGTCGCACCCGTTAATGTGCTTCTTTCTAACGTTTCCCGACGGAAATACGTGTTCGTTAGCGTTCTCCTGTTATTTCTAACGAAACACGTTGTACGAATTTCGTATTTGAAAAAAAAACATAAAATTATCACGTCGTCGGATCGGGGGGTTTTTTTTTTTTTTTTTTAAGTATACGCCAAGTCTAGACTCCAAACAGTTTTGTATGATATTGACAATTTTTTTTTTTTTTTTACCCAGAAGCAATTGTTTATTGCGCCAAGTTGAAAATTACGCGCGCACATCATATAATTTGCCTAATACGCCGTTTCGCGTTCGGCATAAATACTGAATTTGATTGTGCGTAAATTCTCATAATTATAACCATTTCGTGGCGTGTGATTATTTTTTTCAAAAAAAAAAAAAAAATTGTACACGTAGGTGTATACACATCATTTCAATCCAGACTCGGGTGAAATAGTTTTATCTCGTTTTAGTGTACACTCGATATTTCTTAAAAAAAAAAAAAAAATTATAATATATTATTGTAACAACCAGACATGATACGTGTGTGTTATTGTATATACATCATCGCGACATTATTCACGGGTGGTCCTTATCACACACACACACACACATATATTTAAGGTAAGTTAGTATTTTTCACAAACTTTTTACTCCGTAAATGTAACGTGAACTCGGCGAGTAATTCCTCTGTCATTCTATTGTGATTAAAACCGCGTATACTTTGGCGGGCAACAAGTCAATAAAACAGTAGTGCGCGTACTATACCGATAGCGCGTTTTCGTACAAGAACGTGATAACGTTACCCGAGTCATTATGTCATTTCAATGGACTCGTAACCCAACAAAGTTAAGTTTCTTTTTCGATTTTCAACAGTGACTATGTTGATGTTTTAGATTTCAGTCGACTTCAACCGGTCGAAAGCAATAGGGAACGCGCGCAGCCTTGAGATAGTTGCAAATGCGCGTGCCGTCGTATGCGGTTATTGTTTTTTAATTGCGTTTAAATCGAATTCGAAAAAAATGTTAATCGTTTAAAATGTTATTTGGATTCGTACCGTACGGCGGACAATCGGAATGTTTTTATTCGCGTAATCAAAAAAAAAAAAAAACAAAAACAACAAAAATACTTCTCTCGAACAATAAAGTAAATGTTATTCCAAACACAAAACCGATTACTGCCGGGAACGGAGTATTTGAGCGTATCACGTATTATTTCGGTCGCGTGTACATGTAGTTGTGGTGTAGTCCAAGTCTGTAGATTATTATAATCGAACAAGTGTATTGATAACGGGCGTAATATTATATTAACGTTACGTACACGACGATAGCACGCATTTCGTTTTTTAATCCCCCCACCCCGTTTTAACCTGTCGACGTTTTTCGATCGCGTATGGTTTGGTCGAAACTCTGTCGATTCTTTAACGGTCGGTAAGTCGTCAAGACACGGAGTAATAAAAAATGACGCGCCAACAAAACGTTCGTACGCGAGTTTTCCACTGACTCCCAACAGCAAAAAAAAAAACCGACGAACACGAACATTTACGTGCAGGGTACGTGTACGTTGTATCCGTATTGTTATCATCGTCGTCGTACACGGCGTTAAAAAACCGTTAGATAAACACCCGGTGGGGGGGGGGGGTTCGGGCGTACGGGGACCGAATCGAGCGCGTTCAATGCGTCCCGGACGAGGGGTTTTTTTTACGCGGGGCACGTCTCGCGCCACGGTACGAGAGGGGACCGAAAAAGATAATGCGCTCCCGCCGGTGTCCGTAATACGCCGTGTTCGCGTTTGTTCCGGTTCGTACGTAATGTCTGTCGTCCCGTCGTCCGTCGGCTGGGAACGGGTTCGCATCGGAACCTCAAACATTTGGCGAGACAGACACATTCTCGTTTCAACAACGCTTCTACGGACACATCGATCACCGCCGCGGGCGTGACGTGAAGGCCGAGGCGCTCTTTTTACGCCGAAAAGAGAAAAAAACGCACGTTTATACGTTTTTTCGTTTCGCTCAGAGTACCAACACGTCGAGTCTGAGAAATAATCGTAGACAAAAATACCAGTGGAAACACAAAACGTTACGTTAAATAATTTTTGTCTCAAATCACGATCGCATTGATATTTGCACGTTATGTTACGCGCGCGTGACGCGGCGGAAAGTGAAAGAATCCGCCCGACGCAACGAACGCGTTTACGTTTTGCACGTCGTAAGAGCAGTCACGTCGTATGCGATCGACACGGTCAACGAATGCGCACGCATAAATGTAAATCAATATCTTGATCTTGTAACGATCGGGAAACGTCGATTGCACCAATACCGGAATACGCGTACGTTGCAGAATACATCCGTCGCATTCAAACCGTTTGTATTAATAGAACGTTGTTTTTCTTATTCTCGCTCTGCCGTACTTAGACCAATGTTATTGATTTCGTCTCGTACGTCGTATGCGGTCATCGCACGAAAACACGGTTCTTGAACGAACCGTCAAACGACGGGGAGACCTAACCTGATTTCGACTGTCCGCGCTCGACTGCGGTTTTTCTCGTATACAACCGGCCGAAGACGGTTTGGATTTTCGGACATTCGACGTGTAATCGAAATCCGTGTTCGTGTTTCGGTTTCATCCGTCCGACCGCCGGGACCGTTAACGTCGCACACTCACGAGTGAACGGATTCCTCGACGTCCGGATTTGCATACGAGTGCGTTGTGCGCGATCGCCGCCGCGTTTCAATTCGGCCGGTGTGCTTGACCGCGCGGAGTTTTTTATTATTGCTATCGTTCGCGCGTTGACTATGAAAATGACGATAAACGTTATCACGGAAAACGAACGTAGCAACAAAAAACAAAAAACAAAATATCGCGTACGGCGTTTCCGCGTGCAACACGCCACACGACACGTGGTCAGTCGGCCCCAGCCCGAGTTTATTTTCGGTTGTACGAAAATCCGTACGATTCCGGCGCGTATAAATTTAGCGCCGACCGCCGCGCGCTGTTCATAGTCGATCGATATCGTCCTATGTATCGTGATCGTTGTTTCCGTTGAGTCATACGCGCGCGCGCGAATAAATAGATCATCGATTGCCAAAGACACACACAGAGAGAGAGAGAGACCGACAAACACGTACGAGGCCGTCGCTAAACACGTGTGCGTTTATTTTTATGTTCCCCCCGCCGCCGCCGCCGCCGCGGACGCGATCGCACCGGCCAAGTAAAACGGAACGTATGCTACCGGTCGCGTGTTGTAATCGGTTTCGTCGAATATTATTATTGTTATTATTACCGTTTGAAACGCGCGTCGAAGGTTACTTAATCGCGTCGCGTCCGCTCCGATAAGCGTCGGAGACACTGCGTCCGTTATCACATCGTCCGATCGGTGGCCGCCGCCCGGGTCGGGTTAAAAAAGCAGACGGCAGAAGAAACGTCGCCGCCTAGCCGTCGGTTGCGTTTTCCGGTCGTTTCCGAACGCCGTGTACCGGAGCGGGACACACGTCAAACGCCAACTCGTTTCGGTTTCGTGAATAAAAAAAAAAAACACTCTAGTTCGCGATCCGAGATGTGCTTTACAACAGACGCTTTCAACGACTGTGGTACGTGGTGAACACGCGGCGCGAACGGTTCCGTGACGGTCGTGAGGTGGTCGTGTACGAACGGTGTGACGCTGACCGCCCGAGTGGGCACCGGCGAGGACGGAGACCGTCGCCGGCAGATTGTTGTCCACGAGTCTCGACAGCGTCCCAACAACCGCTGTTGGTCTTGTCCCGCTTCTGGCCATTTCCAGAATGAAAAAGCGCGTTTCGAACGGGTCGGCTGTACACGAACCGGGTGGACAGACGGTACCGGACGGCGGAGAGTCTTAAGTCTACGTCGGGGTCAGCGGAGGTAATCGACGACGACGGGCGCTGGACGTCCCACGGACGCGGAGTGAGTGAGTGAGTGATTGAGTGAGTGAGTGAGTGAGTGAGTGAGTGTGATAAGCGCGGCATACGATATTTGTTCGCGTAGGCGGCGGCCGTAACTCGACACTCCGGCTACTATGCGCCGCGCAACGGCGTATTCGCTTTTAACCGAACCCCCTTGTCGACCACGACCAAGACGACGTCGCCCCACCGCACGATATGTACACACGTATACGGTTAGTTGGCTCTCCGCGTTGTGGTCAAACAATCGGCCGACGCCGTTCCGTTTCGGACCGACGCGTACGTCACGCAAGCGCCCCGTATTAGGAAATTTACACTTTCTTTTTTTTCGCACGGATATTTGGTATGGAATTCGCATGACCGTTTTCGCTTATTCGCCCGGGATAGTGTATGCCCCTCCCCCCCCCCCCGAGCTTTTCGTCACGGTAAAAGTATTCGGGTACTTCTTGCTCAGGAGAATTTCGAATGGTGTGGGGGGTCGTTATTGTTCGTATCGTGTCTTGTTATCTTCCAGGAGCCTGACGAAGAGTTTGTGAAGCGTTTCTCGTGGTATGCAATTAGAAACGTGATAGTGACCTATAATTTAATATAAAAATTGATAACCGATTTCGTACAGGGATCGATATGAATATGGTCTAATAACGTTGGGTGTGCGACGGTCAGGATTATCAAACAACACGGGAGAGCGGTGAGAAAACAAAAATGATGTTAGTTGAAAATTGTCTGATATATGACATCCAGGGGATGCAGTCAAGCGCGTAGAAACGAATGTATTTTGAAAAGTCGACGGGAGGGTTTGAACCCTCTAAACCTTCCTGCACCACTCCTTGGGCACGCCCATGCCGGACAATGTGAACAGTGTTTTAGCAAAACCGGTCGATAGAGAAAACGAGCGATTCGCCAGTCACGTGCCCCACTAACCCCGTACCAAAAAACGATTCCTACGTGGTCGCCGCCGCCTTACGGGACGGGCCGCAAACCCGATCCGCGTTCATCGCCACTATTGTTGGTATTGGTTATGACCGGAGCACACATCGTCTTCGAGAATTAACCGAGCCGGGCGTGCCGCTGCGGCCGTCGTACGCGACAGTTAATAACATCGTTACGTTCCGAGAGATCGGGTTTTTCATTTGTTTCTATTGAAATTCGTACAAGACCGACGCCGGCGAGCACTGAAAACGCTATTTTATTGCTCGTTCTCGAAACTATATAGAAGAAAACCGAAAAAGAAATAATACGTTTCGTTTATCGCGGTTATTCACGCGAAACGTACCGTGCGCACGCATTATATGATACGCGCAATCGCCGCGCGTGATAACACGCGCGCGGATACGAACGTGGCTCGGTCGTGATGACGTGATGCCCCCCCGATGCGATTTTCCGACTTCGGTACGAAATCCCCTCGGGCTAGAGTAGCGAGACATTCCGATACGACCTGGCAAGCGTCGGCTTGATGGCGGCTTCCGCGTTTCCGACACGTTATCGTAACCCGTGACCGTGCGCGCCCAAAGCGGAAAAACCGTGCGAGACAACTAACCGCTCACGGCGATCGTACCGCGTCGCGTTTGGTCAACGTCGTACGCGAGAACGGCGAAACGGGAGGGATAGGGTCAGTTCTCCATACATTTGATGAGAGAGAAATTTGATAACCGATTTTTGCGGATGTAGAAACACCAACGTAGATAATTGAAATCCCACGTTCCGAGTGTTCATTAATACATTTACTAACCTTTAATTAGTTGAAAACAACAATAAATGTTTGACTTTTTCTACAATTAGAACTATAAAATAATGATAAATGGTAATATTACACAGACAATACAAAATTACAATATTAACCAAATAGAAATTCACTTTAAACAAAATTTTAAATCATAAAAAATTTAAAAACTTATATTCGTATAATTTTATAATTTTGTGTGGTGGTATGTAACCTCAAAAAAAAAAAAATTGAAATTATTTCTCTTATCAAAAGTATGGAGAACTGACCCTATCCCTTGCCGGGACAGTGGGCGGATAGCGAAACACGCCATCGAATTCCGTCGAATCGTCCCCGCGACCGCGCAAACGACAATGTCTCCCCGACGTGACAACGATTTTCCTACGGTGTACATCAGAACAATCACTGCATTGTTGCGGCCGTCAAATGCGGTTAAACACCGTAACCGTCTGGTGTGATTTTGTACGAATCCAATCCATCATAACCGACAAAAAGAAACCCGGTCGTGGGTTTACGGATGCGTTTTGGATTTTTTCACCACCGGAACGACCGAGTCGGATGTGCCCCGGCGCGTCGCACGCGCCCGTCGGACACAAAACGGTTTCGATTTCAGAGCGCGCGACGTTACGGTTCGATTTACGACGGCGTCTTAGGGGAAATCGTTCGAAGGGGAAGTACCATCCGATCGCTTCGACGGTCAGCGAAACGAAGCAAACGCCGAAAAGCGGCCTCACCGATTTCACTCGGGGTTTTTGTTTTCTGTCCGTTTGGGAATGACCGACCGACGATTGTGGACACGTCAACGGGCGATGGCCGCGGAACAAACGACGGGCAAAACACATCCGATGAAACGATACGCGCACGGCAGCGGGAAGGGCTTTTTACCGCGAGGTGGTGCGGGGTTAGGTTAGCCGCGAAGCTCGCGCGGACCTATACACGAACAGACGCGTAGGTCGTCCGAGAAATGGAAAGAATGATCGACGCGCTGCTACGGGGAGGTGCGCACGCACGCCGCGAGACGACGTATTTATCGCGGATTTATACGGTCCTGGTACGGCCGCGGACGTCGTAAGCCGGATTTATACGCGCCCGTCGGACGCCATAAATCGGCGCGCAGACAACGTCGGACGCGAGAATTATCGCGGACAGAAACGAGTTCTCGTTTGCACCACTCGCCGCGTCCCGCCTTTTATTCGTGTTCGTTTTTTGTTTTTCGTCCGACTCTTCTCGCGATACATAATACGCGTACGGTCGTGCGGCCGATGCGCCCCGCGGTACACGACCACAGTTTATACGGTCTATTCGAAAAAAAAAAATACGAAACGAAAACGTCGTGTAAACGACACGCGCGCGGAACCAGTATTATTATTATTATTATTATTATTACCACCGCGCGCGCGCGCGATAATTGATTTTTTTTTTACCGGACGCGCGTCCGATAAATCGTCCGACAAACCACCCGCCGTCGTAATGTATGCACGAACGAGAAGAATTCCTCGGAACGCGCGTCCGATTTTCTTCACGCGACGAGCTGCTGATTCTAAATCGCGCCGAACGCTAACCGCCAACAGCCCGTTAAAAACGCGATAAATCCGTTAACCCTTTGACTACCGACGGGACAATACGTCCCAACAGAAATGCAATAAGTACCAGTGGGATAACAGTCCGTTCAAACTGCACGGGGAAGCGTCCCAACGGTACAAAAGCCAATGGTAAAAGCCGTATGCACTTTGGTCTTGATGAAAACGGTCAATAGGTTAGATTTCAAATTTTGGACGAAAAAAGGTTCGGTAGTCTCCGGTGACTCGTAGTCGGAGACGCAGCCACAAGACCCTACCTCCCCAGCGGCGACGGGAGTGGTGGTGGTGGTGCCTCGGTCTCGGCGTTTCCTTTTTGTTACGTGCGATAATCTAATCACTTGGACGTTCGGTTAGGATGTTTTTTTGTGCGGAGACGGTCAAACGCGTTGCCGCGCGGCTCGGCACGAACCGCCCCTCCTCGCCGCCGGCCGATAGGCGACGTGCACGGGGACGCGGTCGTCGCGTTATTGCTCGTCGGCTCGGTGCTCGGCGGACCGCGAACGGAGTCGTGGCGGGAAACGCGACACCGGACGAGAAACTGGTACGGCCGCGCGCGCCGGAGACCGGTGCCGGGCTTAACGCGCGGTGTCGATTAGTGATGGCGGGCGGGCGGGGGAACTAACGACTTACCCTTTGGGGAAAACGTTTCCGATCGAATTAACGTCAACCGACGACGACGACTGTTCCGGTGTACGTGTATTTTATTAATACGTGCCGCGCGCGTTAATCTCGTTACGTCGTCGCGTTTCGGTTCGCGCGCAAATACGTCACGAAAACAAAAACCAACAACGTACTTACTGGTGGGGGGGGGTCGATTCTACTGTAATGCGGTATAATCGTCGTGTCGGGGCGTTGCTCGACTTGTCCGTAACGGTCCTCCCCACCCCCCCACGAAGGTTAGGTTATTCTTATCGTCTCGTCGAAAACCCTAAATCGACAACAATCGTAGAAAAAAGAAAAAACTACGGCGGCACACGACTTACCGGACGTCGTAAAACGCTCACGCGTCCCCCCGCTCTTCGGCCGGAAACGCTTTGCGGGGTCGCGGCAACTCGTGTTGGCCGGTCGGTTTTCCGAAATTCGACCGCACCAGTCACGTGGCCAGAATGACGAAAAACGCAAAACGCGCGGCGACGACAAGGACGACATGATCAGGTCGGGCGAACCGGAACGTCGTCGTCGTCTCCGTTTTCGTGTTTCCGTAAGTACGTCGACGACGGCCAAAGTCGAATGGCGCGCGTGCCGAACGATTCGCTCGTACGTTTTCAAACCCGTCGACATGTATTGTCGCGTTTGTTTTTGATCTCTCTCTTGTTCGATGTTTCGCCGTCCGTTCAATAAGCATTGTTGATTTTTTTTTCGGTTTTTTTTTTTTAATATTATTATAACATACAATAATGAAAAAAAAATTCAAAAGAAAAAATACCGGTTAGTCGCGGACATACACGTCATTCGCCATTAAGAAATCCAAAAATTAATAATGAATGGCCGGTTTATACGAGTAACGTGCGACGGAAGAACAGAGTAGTAGTGGTAGTAGTAGTAGTAGTAGTAGTAGTCGAAGAAGAAGAAGAACGCGAAAGAAAAACTGGTTTATTTTTTTATTATTATTATTATTCGTATGTCGGAACGAGCGTTAACGAGTGTGTAGTAAAAACAATACGAACAAACGTGTATTAACGTAATATGTTGTTTTATCGCGATAAAATTAACGACCGGTTATTATTGTTTTCTCCCCCTTGGCGCGATACCCGAAAATCATCCCCGACGGTACCCGGTTTCGGACGTCACCGCGTGTCGTTGAAAAATAACGTCGGCGTTCGTTTTTGTTTTGCGACAGGATGTCCGGCAGTCGCAGCCCCACGGGAATGGGCGACGGATGCGAGAAAATGGTCGGCCCGCCGTCCAACTTGGACTCGAGCTCGTCCGAATCGATCGACGGCGACCACATGAAGTCGCACGTGCACCTGCTGCACAAGCCCAGCGCCATATCGTTCGGGCATCCGATGATCGCCGGCGGTCAGGTGAGTGGACGCAGCGACGTAACAAAACGGTTAAGACCGTGCGGCGTAGAACGCTTCCGACGTTCTTAACCCGGTATGGTACGCGGCGCGCGCGGTCGGTGCTGTCCCGGCGCTTCGCCCTTGCCCACCCGACCCGCCGGCGGCAGTTTCGTTGGGGCGTGGAACGAGAAAGAAACGACCGAGAAATCGTCTCCGCCCTCCTAACCGGCGCGGTTCGTTTCGGAGCTCAGGACGTCGTACGAGACGTCGCACGCGGACAGGTGTTAGAACAAAACGTTTTTTTCCATCGTACGCGAACGAGCGTTGATCATCAAAATCAAAATCAAATCAAATAAAAAGAACGGCGAAACGTTCTTTTTAAAAACAAAAATATTGACCGGAAACCGCTGTCGTCGTGCGCAGCTGTTTTTCCTTTTGGGCAAATATCGCCGAGCGCGCCTCGTGTTTTTGAACGGTTGCCAATAGACAAGTCGTCCGGCGGCGGCAATATCGATACAACACGCGCACGTACACGATAATAATAATAATAATAATAATAATAATAATGATAATAATAATGATAATACGTTCGGCGAACAATCAAAAGACATTCTCGGCCGACGCGAATCGTAAAGTTTCACGATCGCAATCTCTGTACGTAACACGTGTGCGCGCGTGTATTTATGTATGAGCGAGCTCGTATATTGTCGTGCTGCTATCGGACGGCAAATAAAATAAAATAAAAAACGAAAAAAGAAATAAAGAAATCCTCGGCAAATGTCGTCGTCGCGTCTGCTTTACCAAACCGCGGGTTTGGTCATCACGTCCGTAGACTTCACGCGGCCGTTTCTTCGTCCGCGGAAACGTTTGAACTGCCGACCGTGAACGCGGTCAGGGTTAGGCTGGGTCCAACGACGCCGAAAACCGCACGGTCGTTCCGGTCGCACGATAACCGCTGTCCGCCCGTCCACGGTATGTTAAAAAAACCAACGACAATTTACATAAGCGCTTTCGGCAAAGTCCGCTGGTCGAACAAATTTTCAAATTTTCAATATTAGCCACCCGACTTGCTCGCTGTACACCTGTAATGTGCAAATGTTTCCTTTGGAATCAAAAAAAAAACCGAATTATTCACGACGTTAGATGATGTTTGTGACCACTTTTCGGTCGCGTTCTGTTCCCCGGGCTCATACTTCGGATACGCGAATAAAATAAAATTGTTGATTTTCACCGGACCGCAGTTACGTTCGTCAACAGCACAACGTCCAAATAAAAACGCGTTGAGAATCCCGTCGCCGAGACGAGATTCCAAAAGGGGCCTTCAATTGATTGCCTCAAGAGCGCATTCGGTTTTCAGGGTTTTTGGAAAAACCGCGGAAGCCGGGTCCCCGACAGCGTGTGGTTTGGGCGCGCGAGGTGTCGATCCCCGTCCCGTCCGACCACCCACCCAGAGGATAATACGCGAAGGGCGCACAATCTCTGAACGTGTCCGTCGGACGCGCGACTACTCTGGAACTTCGTCCACCGCCCCACCCTTATTGGTCGATCCCGTTCGACTGCCGGGAAACGCCCACAAAACGCCTCGTGACCTCGTGCGGCAGCTTTGTGAACGAAGCACGTCTAAACGTTTTTGAACGCTTTTGAACACGACGGGGGGGGGGGGAGGAAAATAAAACGATCCCGAACGGGGGGGATGTGCGTCCGAGAATCGCTCGACACTAAACCACGTGGCTAACCGCTTGCCGCCGTGCAACGAACGCGGGGAAAAAAAAAAGCTAACTCGACTTACGAATCGAACGTTTGCAACGAACGCGTCGCGCCCCCCGAAACATTTTTCTCGTCATAATAAAAAAACACGCTTTGTGACCGAGTTGTCGACACGACTCGCCGTCGCCGCGGGTTATTCGAAAACACGTGCTCATCGTCGACGAATGTGTTTTGTTCGCAGGACCACCACCATTTGTCCAATCACGAGATGATGTTCGGCGGCGACCTGAAGACGTCGATGTCCGGCGTCGGCGGCGTGCCGATGATGAACAATTCGGTGGCCGCCGCGGCGGCGTACCATCACCATCAGTCGCAGATGATCGGCGGCGGCGGCGGGTTCGGTTCGCCCATCGGCGGCGGCGGCGGCGGCCGTCCGCTTATCGCCGGCGGCACGCTCGGCAACGGCGGCGACCATCACTCGCAACAGATCGCGGCGGGCCACGCCGCGGCCGACCCGTCGCTACTGCACGAATACCATTCCTTATGACAGTGGGTGTCTGGTTACAACGGTGGCCAGCAATAAAACCGACGACAAACGATTGGCGACGCGGGCTTGTGTACGAGGACTGCGACGGGAACGAACAAGGGCCCCCGGGGACGTGTATCTGTTCATTCGCGTTATCTATGAGTAATTAATCTTCTGCACAAAACGCGTACCGTACGCGGCCGTCGTGGCGATCAGGACCGGACGCGTTCGAATTTTATTCTCGTACACGATCCGTCTCTGCGTTTGGTCGTTATCGTCACGGCAATCGAAATCGTGTCCAGAGTTCGTTCCGGTGATTTTCTTCATTATTATTATTGATATTGATATTGATATTATTTTATAAACGTCGTTTTCCCGTAAAAACACGTTTCAACACGGTAACCGCGGTTACAATTATTGATTGCGCGTAACTTCGAAACGCGCATCTGAAACCCAAGTTTCAAGTGACGTTAACTCAACGTTTTAAAGACCCCCCCCCTACCGACCACCATAAAAACGACGAACGAGTAAAAACGAAATAAACCGTTCCGACGGACACTCGCTCACCGTTGAGTCGACCACGAGTACTCGTCGACCTAAATACGAATAAAACGTTCGTTCGAATTTTTTTCGTCCGTAATCGTTCCGCGCGAAATCCTTAGTACACCACGTTGACGCGGCCCCGGGTGTCGTGTTCGTGTTCGTGCGCGCGCAGTAATACAATATGCCGAGGACGTTCGCTGCCGTCCGCCACGAGACAATGGTGAGCGTGTTCTCGAGTTCGACAAATCCAAACGGCGCGATTCCCGTCGATTTTTCTGTGTACGCGTCGTCCGTTTCGAAGACGGACTGTTTTTTCTAAATCCTAAACCGACATTTTCCCGCTGACGTGCGGTCGATTTTCTTCCGGGACTGCTACTGCGCCGTCGTACTCGTCCCCGCGCGAATTCGTCTCAAAAATAAATACGCGTGGTAACGGGTGGTGATACGCGCGACACCGACCAAAACGACTAAAACGGCAACGGTAGATTTCTCTTCCGGACCGAACTCGGACTAACTATATGACGATCGTGATGACGATAAACGACGGCAGCTGACCGCGCGAGACCCCAAACGCGGACGACAAGACTAGAATGTCCGCTCCGATTCCTCTAGATTCGTGCGCGCCGGCCGTACTATTGTCCGCGCGGGGGTTTTTATTATTATTATTATTATTATTATATATATAAATATAAATAGATTTTTTTCATACGCGACGAGTCCGTTACGCGTCCGTCGCGCCGCTATAACGGATACGACGATCGAAACGAAAAAGTTGACGTTATTGTCGTGTAAATAAAACGTAAAAAATAGTAGTTTGTATCGTCAAAAACGCATACGGACACCGTTCACGAGAGATGTTTTAATTGCGTACACGGTTGTGCGTGTTCGACACGACGTTTGAACACGTGTATTTACTTAAATCGTTGCAACCTTACTACTTCTGTATACACACACTTACACACTTACACACACACACACACATAACATTTGTGTAAACGTATATACTTGCATATATATATAAAAACAATTTTTTTTGTTGGACTTCAAGTGTACATTTCAACGCACACGAAATTTTTTAACGTTTTCTTTACATTTTGTAATATAAACATAATGCTATCGTGCACGGCATATACATTACGTTACATTTGTGTATGCTCTTTTTATATAGGTTATGAGAGGTTAAAGGAAACAAAAAAAAATGTAAAAAAAAAAACATCGATTTCGCGAGAGAACAAAATTATTATTCTATGTTTGTCTGTAACGTATTATTATATAAATATATTTCTATATACGTCTGTGATTCTCTATATATACATATATTTAAGTCATTAAAACGCTTGTTGTCCGTGTACGTGTAAGATTATCGATAACAATAAAAAACTTATACATACATCGCTTATTATAAATCGTAATTTAGTTGCCGACTATTCGTACGCGCGTACGATGTCGTACGACTCCGCGTTTTACATTATCTTTACATTATAATACGATATACACCATTGTACATATAAATAATATTAGCTGAAACCAAAGCGTTACGTGCGGTAGTAGATGGCTGTTTTTTTTTTTTTCTTCTTCTCCTCCCCATTACATGTTGTACGTCGCGACGGTGAAATATTCTTGATTGTAAATATAAGAACAACAACAACAACAAAAAAAAACAGTGTTTTCGTATTTATCATGTTGATTTGAAAAATAAACCAAAAAAAAAAAATTAAAACAAAAAAAAAAGATTTTTTTTGTACACGTACACATTTGTATTCCCCCGGACTTGTATTTTCGTGCGACACGCCACGTGACTTTCGATCGAACTCGTGTCGGACGCAGAACGGACGAAGTTTGACGGGTTGAAGAAACGACGACCGGTGTGTGAAAACCGTACCGCGAGCGTGTGAGATGTGTCGGCGGCGGCGGCGGTGAGTCGTTTTGAAAAATTAACAAAGTGAACAAAAAAAAAAAAGGAAAAAGTTAAAAAAAAAAAATAACCGACGAAGTCTAATAAGCGAAGACCATTCATTACGGCGGAGGTGAAAAAACTAGTTTTTTAGTCCCCCTCTAAAAAATAGAAGCCTCTTAACTTGTTCTCGTCCGCTCCGATATGGTCGACGATAAACGAGCTTCGTGGGCGATCGCTGGCATCCCTTGTGTGTGTGTGCGTGTGCGTTTGTGTGTGTGTGCGTGTGCGTTTGTGTGTGAATATGGTAACATGAGAAGTTCCGGACGACATGATGTAATCCGTTTTATTGTATATCTCGCCAGAGGGTCTTTATCATTATCATTATTATTATATATATATATTTTTTTTTCATTTTTCCATCGCATTAATATTGTGTTATTATTTTTATTAGGTACAACACGTATTATACAGATCGTACAGACGATAAAAGGCGAAAATAAACACGCGCGCACGCGGTATGACTTCGACAACATATTTCGGACCGCAACACAATATCGCGACGAAAAAAAATCCGACCGTAAAAAGCACGCGGTTTTCGAGTCCGTCATTATTCGTCACGTCGTCGCGGGAAGCCGGACCCCGGACCGGACCGGGTTAGGTGGTTTCGGGTCGAAGCCTCGCGTCCGTAAACCGCCGGCAAAACGACACATCCGACAAAATCGTCCGGACGTCCGTCCCGTCGGTCGGCCGCGTTCGGACCCGGGAGGTTTCCCGCGCCCGTGTCCGGTGATCGCCGCGGGAGGGATTGTTCTCTTGGAGTCCGAAAACCCCAAACGGCCGTTGCCCCCCCGACGCTTCCTGTCGCATGGCCGCGAATAATGTTCCGCGCGCTTCGGAGATAAATCACAGCGGGTCGACCTACAGACCATGCTGCTGCTCGGGGTTTAAACACTATTTGAAACGTCCCGGTCCCGTCACGTGGTGCACGCTGACCGGTGACATTTATCCCTCTGGCAATATTCGTTATTGATCAATGAACTGACCCGAACTGGACTCCGTCGGAACAGCCCAATCATTAAACTTATTTCGTTCGCCAAACTCGTGACTTGCAATTATTTATTGATAAATAGGCATAACGACGTGAAACTGACACTTCGTTATGCCGACTGTTCTTAACGTCTTAGAAAATTGCTCCCGGGTCACGGTGAATATTATTCAAAAGGTCAAACTCCTCCACTGAATAACTTTTATAACCCGGACCACGTTACAGTGAGTAAAGGCGTGTGCGTACAATATTTTTCGTTCCTTTAAATTTTAAGCAAACCGTTAAGAAAACGTATCGATTACGACACGGCAGCCGCAGAACTACTTTACGTACGTCAGGATTATTGTCGTCTAATTTTTCTTTTTTCGTCCGAGACGCACCCGTCTTATATTGTCCGGTAGGCGCGGCGAAGTCCGGCGTAGACGTCGGTTTGGCGAGTCCGTTTCGCCCGTCCCGTTCGGTGTTCGCCGTTTTCGCGGCGTCGGGTCCGCTCGAGTCTACAAGACACGAGCTGCGCAATCGTAAAACGAGAAAAAAAAAAATGTGTGTTCCGTATCGGACTAATTATTGGTTACGGGGTAATAAATTGGTGGGCGGGTCGGCGAGTGGGTGTCGAACGAAAACGCTCGCGGCCGCTTGGTAGCCGTTGCGAGTTCGACATGATAGGCGTGTGTACGTTGCCTCGTATCGATCAAATCGTTCTGATTAGCGAGTTTTACGCACTCGTGATCCGCGACGTACCGCGAACCAGAACAGTCGGGGACGGTTGGTTATTATTTTCGTTTGCCGAGAAAACAGATTGCGTTAGGTCGTGGGCAAGACGTGCACAGAAAACGCCAACGCTGAACACAAACGAAACCGTGTTCCCCCGTCGCTCGTGGATTTCTCGAACGTTCGCGTGTTCGAAAGACAACCGTCACGGCGGCGACCTCACCACCGTCCAAGACCACTTCTCCAGTCAGCGGGATCGTGGCCACAATCTCCTGGCACCGGAAGGGAGTCCTTCTGGTGGAATTCGTGTAATGGACGTGTATCCGGGTAATACTGTACGAAACCGCGAGAAATCATGATGAATCGCCACGGGTGTATATCGACTTCCTTCCCGACAACGGCAGGCTTCACACCGCGCGCCTTGCCCGCGATCTTCTCATCTCCTTTGGATTGGATATTTTCCACGTCTACAGGCGATTTTATTCTTTTCGCTGAGCTCGAGGAGTTTTTCTCACATTTTTTTAACCACGAAGAGACGTAAGAGACGGTTGAAACGCAATTCAAGGAGGTGGAGCGCGAGTTCTTCGACACTGGCACACAAAAGCTGATGCCACGCCTACAGAAGCGCATCGGTCTGAACGGCGATTACGTAGAAAAACAACCATAATACGTACGGTACGATTTCCGTACATTTTTTTAAAAATATTGTATACACTTTTTTTTCAAATGCATTACAATCTCACGTTCTGCGCGACGATGTTATAAAACAAGAGAGATAACGCACGAATCACGTTAATTATAACGTATTTTATGCAGTGAAATTCAGAGGAATTGATTATTACACGTTTGGCTTTTCAGTTAACACGTTTGGAAAATATTTGTAACGAAAGTTTTCTCGCGTATTTAACGCGCACGTTAAAAAATGAAAGTTTACATTCAGAGTGTACTGTTACGCATCAGCTGACGGTAACGACAAGTCGCCGGAAAATATACGCGGTGAACTTATAACCGGAAACCGGCGGAACCGTTTCGAATAATGTGTCGTCGTACGTCGGTGACGTATTGATTTCCAGTGAAATCCGACGAGGCCAGTGGTGACAACGTTTTTTACAAACCGTTTCGAGCGACACTGAAAGGTTAGGTTAGGACTCTCGCGGTTAAGTAATAATAGAGCGCTAGTGTTTTCCGGTCGGGACGGACATTGTAAACGGTCCGACGCCGAGACGGGAATGTTCGTCGCCAAGCGAATCGTCGAGATCTCGACGGAGCCGTCAACTGTGCGTTAGTTCGGGTGCATCCGTTTTCACGGCGCATCCGGTGCAACAACGTCGTAGCGGACCGGCGCGATACACAAATGTATTCGTGCGTACGGTCGAACAGCGGCGTATTAAAAAATATTTTATCCACCTAAAGAGCGCTTCGCAGTGGCGGCGCTAGAGGGGGGCAAGATAGGGCAAGCGCCCTACCCAAATTTGGTTTTGCCCCACCTTTGCCCTACCTGTTGAAGAACAAACGAACATTTAAATTTCAAGTATTTATGTGTTTGCTGTTCCATATGTTTTTGATGTGTAACTCGTCGTATTTTTTTTATGCGCATTCGCTTAGATAATACACCACAGAATACACCGCCATTTAATTTGATTTCGGAATTGATTATGTTTGATCAGAAAACGCTAATAATACAGTATTTTCCATGTATTTCAATAATTTTATATTACACACCGTATAGACGGGTTTTCATTAAATTCCATGATCAACTTGCCGTGATCTTGCCCTCCCTAGAAAAAATGTCTGGTGCCGCCACTGGCGCTTCGTAAAAATCATACCTATTGTAAATAAGAATATCAAAAATTTAAAAAAAAAAAATCAAGGGAGGAGATCTATCGCCCATAAGACCCTCCCCCCCCCCCCGGAACCGCCGTTAAATGTAAATACGCCACTGGCGGTCGAACGACGACGACGGTGACGATAATGTGATACGTGTACGTCGACACCGAAAGAGAGAGGCTTCGCACGTCGGCCATGTTGCGGCGCGACGTCGGCGGTGCGTGTCGCCCCTTCGAGGAGGAGAAAAAACGACGATAAACAGAAAGGATGTGGGCAATTCGGTCAATTTGACGTCCGCCCCACCACACCGGTACCCGTCCGGTAGCGAACAATGGGCTCGTATCGTCTACCCCCGGGTAACGGCGGGCGCACGACGATTTCGCGGCGACGATTTCGTCGTGCGTCGCGCGTAGGGCAGCGGCGTTTGCGCGGGCACAGATACAGATACGGATCGCGCGCCCCCCCCGCCACCACCTTTTTTTCATTTTCCAAACACGATAAATACGCGCGGACGTACGCGGATCGTCCCCGTCACGACGCGCGCGAACGGTCCCTCGGGTACAATACACGGTCGGACAAAGCTGGCTTACGTACACATTCGATAATATATAATATAATTGAGGCGTATTTTCCCCCTTCGTCGCCTACATTGTGTCCGTGTGTGTGTCTCGTTATCGCGCGCCGGTTCTAATCAATTCCAACACAACGCGCGTATACGATTGTGATTTTACGGGGCGAGGAAACGAAAAAAAGGGATTCGATAAAGTGTCCTCATTGTGCACGAGTGTATTAGACGGGTGATTTCGGGTTTTTTTTCCGGCGAAGGGGGTCGGCGGACGGGATGGGATTCATCGACGTTTCCGATCGCGTACCGCGCCGTACGCGCTAACACAAACGTGTTTATGGATCAGCCGCGGGTGGTGAAAACGCCCACGCGGTTCAAAACTTTTTTTCCGTTTCAGAGCCTATTCGAACGTCGCGCGCCGCAGTAAAAAAACGTTTTGGATTTCTTTCGACACGGACGGGGAACGCTTTTTTTTTTTCCCAACGAATCCTGCAAACGGTTATTGTATTTATTTATTTATTTTTTGCGTATATTACTCAAACGTTCGTGCGCACGTACGATATATTATAATAACGTAATACGTCACGACGTTGTTGTGCGTTCGTCGCGTGAGTTCACGAGTGCGTGTGCTAACGAGAAACATTATTTTATGAATCAAGTCCCGTCGGGTCGCGTATAAAAATAATAATGATACCGCGCGTATTCGTATGGGTCGTCGTAATACGGCTCCGCTACGGTAATTTATAAACGCCGTACGCCATCACTTCTGTTACGCGTGTAAAACGTATCGGCGTGTGGCTGTGTATGGGGAAACGAGTGGAAAAAATAAAATATGAAAAAAAAAATATGAATAAACTCTCCAAGTTTGAAATCAAGTCTGTACGGCGGCGTGTGTGCCGTATATGTATATATACGCGTATGTGCGCTGAGCTTGTTTTGTGAGTCTACATAAATATATAGTGTGTACGCGCGGTACGGTGTGTACGCGATGATCAACAGACCGTACTTACCGGTTGATTTTTTTTTTTTTTTCTCTTTTCGGGCCGGCAACCGCCTGCCAAACGTCAAACTCCGTGAACGTTTGCCGTCCGTTCGACTGGAAATCCACCCGAGTCCTCTCCCGCACGTTGTTCGTTCACTTTGTTGGTCTCGTCGACTTTTTTTTTTTTTTTCCTCTTCGTTTTTTTTTGGTTTAACCTTAGATTTCGTTTATATTATTATTACGTGTACGGACAAAACCGTGACGATAAATCGATAAGACTAAAATAACCGTTTGCACTGCCCAACAATAGGGGGGAACCGAGGTCTTTTATTATACGCGTATGACGTGGAAAAACAAACCGAACAAACGCATCGTCGCTTCGATCTCATATCACATCAACCTTCGGATACTATAAACCAACGTTAAATACCGATGCGGAATACCTGACGACATACATTCTATATACGTACACATATTATTTTATCTTTTCCGTTATACGCGAGCGAATCACGACGACAATCAACACATAACGGAAACGATTAGTGACCGAACTACGTACGGAACGTGACCGATATCCGAAACACCATATCCGACTGTCGTCTCGGAACGATCGCGTTTTACGTTGTTTCGGACGTGTGAAAAAAAAGCAAAAAACCCGAGAAAGCGACGACGGCAACAGTTGTTTTTTAAATAAATAAAAAATTCGTAATTACAATGTCGTAATGGATTATTGATCGGCTAATGCGGGACAACATGATGGAACAACGGTTACCGATAACGTGTTTTGAAAATCGAACAATTATCAAAAATGATTTTTCCCACATCTTCTGTAAACGGTGTACTTTCTGACTGCGGGACAAAAGTCGAATTGAGATGCAATTGATCACGTTAATGCGTGGGTTGCCGGATTTGGTGAACTGAACAACACACACTGGAACTTCCGTACGTACATGTGTTCCAAAATGGATAACGCGGTACAGTACTGATAATGACTCGAAATTTCGAACGTGTATTTTACGAGTAATTATTATTTAATAATAATAAAATTAAAAATTTATTCATTTATTAATTAACTAATAAAAAATTCATTTTTCAAAACTGTTTAGTTTTCAAAAGACGTTATCGGTAACTGTTGTTCTGTGTCTGTCCTACAAGGTTTTTAGTAAATTATTACACTAAGTCGTTAGGTTAGTTGTTTATGGTTCTCTAGCAATGTACGGTACACTAACATGCAACCCGGACTCGATTAACATTCGCGCAGGACCGTTAACTTCGTAATCGAGACCGACCTTCTCGGAAAAAATTAAAGTGTTCACCAGTATAACTCTATAGAAATATCGGTAAATATTTAAAAAAAAGTCGTGTCCAATGGCCACAATGAGCCGAGGATTTTATTTGCTCGAGATTTTCGCGTGTTTTTCAACTAACGGTTGCTTTACGTAAAATGGGAAAAAACATTTTTCGACAGGCCTAAATCATCACGATTACTTACTTATAGTTTGCGGTAATTTTTTATTTATTTTTTTTTATTTTAATTTTCTACGCGTGTAGGAAATTATTATCGTACGATATTATTTTACGTGAAGTGTCGAGAAGTATTTAATTTTTACAACACGCGCGCGCGCGCGCGCAGTTTAAACCGATTAAAAACCAAATTAAATAATATTTCCCGCAACAAATACCTACCGGAAATTATTTTCCAGATCACGTAATAATAATACACCTATTAATTTCGGGTCCGGTCGTTTTCGTGTGCGTCGACTTGCCGAAAACGCACAGTTAATTTTCATACGATATTTTAATAGCAATAATGACGATAATATTATATATTATCGTTATCATTATTATTATTATTATTATTTTTTTTACCGACGGCGCGTAATGTGACCGTTGCTTATAATGGGGGCGTACCTATACAATATGATGCGGTTCCTACACCGGATTTCTACGTACGCCCATTCTGTTCACAGTGTTGTTGTATTATTACGAGCACAACCGGAAGTTATTTAAAATACCATTACACGGTGTAGACTTTAATTATTAAACGGGTGTATATATTTATATACTTAAAAGAACACTTCTTCTTTTCTTTTATGTTTTTCTGTTTTTTTCAATCCAAAACTGTTATTACGCCGCTGCAGGTAACAAAACGTAACGTACGTTTTGTACATTACGAGTGTGGATAATCGGGCGCTCGCGCTGACAACATTACATTTCATTGAGTCTCGAATAATGTTGTCAAACGATGTGCATTGTTTCGAAACGTCTCGCATGCTGTGTGTTTTCCGTACATATTTCAGAAATATTTAAACACCGTTTTTTCAAAGGATTTTTTACGAGACTGGTTATAGTAAATCTCATTAATAGCGCTGATAAATATATACTAGGTGGTCTTTAATCCGCCGTGCGGTAAGTTACATAATACTTTCGAATTAAAATCAAATACTTATTAAATATTTTTGAAACATTAGATAAACTTGTTTTGCCTTTAGGCGATATAAATATACGTGTATATTTTAGTTTTTCACCCAAATACATATCTACATAATGTTATTATAATATTATTGGTTTTCAAACAAAAGTATATAATACAATTTGAAATTTATGACACGTGAAAATAATCGCGTTACGTTTCATAATAATAAATACGAAAACAATTATCGATTTTTGTCGCGCACGATTTCCTCGTCTTTTCTTTATATTCTCCTGTTATCCGCCTTCAACAAAATATTGGCCTCGCTGTTCACCGTGGCATAAACCCAAATTGATTTCTCGTAGCAAATGGTCTCGCCTCTAATCCTCTAGTTTTAATATTGACATCGCGTGTGCGCGATTTCGTAGTGTTTATTATCATATCGTGCGTGGCGAACGACAATGCACGCCGACCGTGTGTGTGTGTACTTATATACGAACGGTTAATCAGCCTCAATTATCACTGTATAATGACTCACTACAGCGAAGACTGTGCGCAAACGAACACCGAGGTTTTTGTATTTTTGCGTTGCTGTTAAAATGAATAAATTCATACAAATTTGTTATTGTTTTGATTTTCGAAATCGATTTGTTTACCGAGTATGTTAAAAAAAAAATTAATTGAAACCGGTTAAGTTGAGTACTAACCGGAACGGCAATTTAAAAATCTAAAAAAAAAAAACAACAACAACCCAAATCGAAATAATCGGTAGGCGAACGTGTATCGTATATATATATATTTTATCGTCGTTTATACGGACTTAGACCCGCTGACGACGTTTTCATAATATGCGTTCGGCAAACATAATCTTTCGTGATGAACACGATTCGGATACCCCGCCCCGTTATCGGTTTTTCTGTAAACTGTTGGTTTTTCTTATTATTATTAATTTTTTTTTTTTTTCGAAAATCCGTTCTATAAGCCCCGCGGACACGTACGTTATAAACGTGTATGTATATGTACATAATAAGTACTTAGCGTCGGCGAGCGTTCGACACCGTCACACCAGTTAATCAAACCCGTTTTTGTATATGCCTTTCATCGTTAATCCTTTCGCGCGCGCGCGCGCGCGAACAATCAACGTTTCGCCGAAGTCCGCGGTGTGCGCCCATATAACGCGTAGATCCGTATCTCGTTTTCCGTTCGTGTACGTAAGTCCTCGCAGAAACATAATACAAACGCGGACGGTTTTAGGTTGGCTGCATGATGACGTTATCGTGTGCGCGGTCGCCGATACCTCGTGCCGTTGTGGAAAAACACCGATCCCCGCCGAATCGGGTCGCGCGCACGTAGTGTGACAATAGGGCCACCGAAGGAAAACGAAATAAAAACTCTCGTCTTCGACCCCTTTCTGACGTGCGTGTATTCTGAGCGGCGGGCCGAGGAACCGTAAGATCCCGACGAAAGTCCCCGGCACGGGAACCGACGGCGTGAAGGGAAAAACGAGGCCCCGGGACGATTGACGGGCTTCCTGGCTGCTGACGGGACGACGTAGATTTTCACTCGCGCCACGACCGCCGACGACGGACGGACGGTTCCGACGTGTCCGTCCGTGAAAAAATCCGCGAGAGAAACACGGTCGAAGATCGTACGCGTGCTCGTGAACAGACGGCTCTCGACGCGACATCCGATTTATAAAGTGTCCGCCGACAGCGTATTGTTTTTTTGAAGATCGTTTTTTCAACGTACACGTGATTTGCTACTACGTACAACATAAAAAGACACGTTTATTTATTTATATATATCGCGCGCGCGTTGATAATGGAAGCGGTCCGAAGACGCGATCTCGTTTATTTTTATTTATTTCTTTTTTTCCCGACTACCGTGTCCGCCCCCTTATCCCGCGGCGCATTCATTCAAAACACACTCGGCCGAGTCAAGTGTCTCTACTTAACGGGGCATAAATCACACTCAACGCAATAATAATAGAAACCGTAGTCCCTTTGAACGCGGTGTTAAGATGTTTTTTATTATTATTATTATTATCCGTAGCGCGCGGCACGTTATCGATAAGTGTTCTCGCGCGCGAAGGGTACGCATTATTATATGCTCGTGTATATACATTTTTTTTTTTTTTTTTTTATGTACTCAAGTAGGCGTAATGAATGGCCGCTTATATTCTTTTGTGTCAACGAGACTGCTACTGTTATTTAAACCCCGAAATCGGAAGATCGATGACACCCCAGCACGACGTATTATGTCTTCTCCGTCCGAGATCTATATACTCGTATTAAGGGGTTTTTTTTTTTTTTATGGTATTATCATCGTTGTCGTTTTTCACGCACGCGCGTCTCTAACTATCTGTAGTGCACGAGGTTTTTTTTTTCTTTTTTTTTTTTTTTAAGCCGGTTGCGTTATTGTTGTTGGCGACGTTCACGCCTTTATCAACGACGGCGTGACGAAACAATGTTAAAACATTTGTTTTTGCGCCGGACGATGCGCAGACATAACGTATCGACATCAGGCCGCGTAAACAAAACGTTTAGAACAAAACCGACTACGTACCGCGTACAATGGCACGAGAAGTTCGATTCCGGACGATTCGACAATCAATACGTGTTTCAACCGACGTGTCCACGACGTTTGTTCGCCTCACGTGACGTTTCGTTGCGGATTGATCGACAACATTCATTACGAGACGCCAGCACAATCAACTGCGACACGTCATTGAAGCTATCCACAAATAACGTGTAAAATTTTATACCGCCGCCGCGGTCCCGGTTAGATAATTGAGCCGGCACGAGACCGCGCCCGTTTTTTATACAGTGCCTACGGTGAAAACATATTGAAATCCGAGACATTTTTCGCTGTGATGCGTTTCGGAAGAATTACGAAAACGAATCGCGGTCGAATAATCAATTCCACTTCCGGGCCGGTCTCCGGCCGTCGACGTTATCCGGAGTAAACGTCTCGTGCAAAACAGACGATCTCGTATATGATTCGAAAAATATACACACAGTCTTGTTCTAAGGCTGCACGCGTTAATATTTCGTCGTACGTAAAAACAAACGCATAAAAATATAATACACACACACGCGCGCGCGCGCGAGTCTTCTTCTACAACGTAAAACGTGAAATTATGCTACTGCGTAGTCACGCATATTTAACGACGATTTGAAAAGAATATGCCGTCTTTATTTTAGACGAGAAGCCGTAAAAGCGGTATACGTGTAGAACAGACGAGGAAACGCTCCATATTTTTTAATGAGCACGCGGAGTTTTTATATCGATAATGTACGACGAGCGTAACCGTATATTGTAATATTATCAATCGTCGATAAATATTCTACTTGTGCGGATTTACGTGTGAACGAGGGGCAAAAATATTATAGCAAATACCTATATACGGTGCGCGTAATATTATAATTATATTATTATATATTATATTGAAGAAGAAAATACAAAAGAAACGAACATCAGTAAATAATATCATCATTATTGTATAAGGTTACAGCTTACGTCGCCGTCGTCGCCGACGTAGTCATTGTGGTGGCTTGGCGAAAAAAAAAAATAAAAGATAAGGGTATACGCACACGCACACACACACATACACACGTGTATATATATATAAAACAAACAAATAATAATAATAATAATAATAAAAAGTAGGTGAAAAAAAAATAGATCGAGATATCTCGATAAGAAAACATTACAAAACGATGAAAGGCGCGTAACATAATCCGGGATCTTATCTTCGTACAATGAGCTAGTCTCTCGAGTTGCCGCCGGGAGGATAAAAAAAGAAATAATAAAAATAATAATAATAATAAAAACACGCGATCCCGGCGCGAGCGTACGCCGTCGTCCGTACAATAAATATATTGTGCGCTCGGAGGAGGAGTATAGGGAAGAGACGAAAAAGAAATAAAGACCCTTCAGGTGTTCTCTCGGCGAGCCAAAAATCTTGACATCTACCCGTATGTACGTACATACATACGTACGGCGAATCTATCGTATATTAAAAACCTCGACACGGTCGTTGAGCGCATTGTGCTCGTCATACGTATATATATATATATAATGCGCTTACGTATTAAATAAATAAATATAGAGAGAGAGAGAGAGAGTATAGGGTTGATGATTGTTGTTCGCATGCCATTACGCGGCGCGCGCGGTGTCCGTTTATTGTTTTTTTCCCTCGTTTTTTCCGTTTTTTTTTTTGCTTTTCGTTTTTTTGTCGTGTTACGGAGACGTATTTGCGTGCCTCGTGGACAGACGGGCAATGGACACACCACTCGTTTCAACTGGCACGTCTATCTTTTTTGTCGTGAAAAATCCTAGCCGACGTTTAACCGACGAACGACCGTGATCGAGGTTAGGGTGTGCACGGCTTACGGGGTAAAACGTTAAGTCGATAAATAATACCACGAGATTTTATGAAATTTTTTTATTTTTTTTTTTATATACTTAAATTAAGTAAATCAAATGGAGACTAGTGTCGACTATCTTGTTGACAAGACGATTGGGATTGACGAGAAAACGATGAAAAAACTTTACAGATCGACCAGAAACGGAATGGTAAATTACCTATGTCGACTATTGGACTGAAAGTAAGGCGGATTTTGAATTATTTTTACTGAAAGATCGCTCGGATTTTACCGCAGTTGACAAAAACAATGTAACCGACATTTTGATAGGAGCTTAAAATATGTATTTGTGTCCATTGCACATAACGATATAGAGCTTCCGTGCAGGCATTTTTAGGTTTCGTGTGTAGATGATATATTTCATTTGTTTTCCGAAGCCAAAGTTTTATAATAACTCCCAAATAACCAATATGTAATATTCGTTGTGATTTGTAAGATTATTCCATGACGGTAAACTTATTCTCAAAAATCCTTCGGGTACGTGAAACTGCGATTTTCGATACATTTCTTAACCGTGGACCCAAATGTATGTTATTTTCTCTCAATAAGCCAATACGATTCATAAATTGTTTATTATACTTGGATGATTACTGTACACTTGTTTTTTCATACATTAGTGTATATAGGTCGGTCAATTTTAAGTCTTATGAAAACTAAGCAAATAATAATACGGGACCGTATCTTTACCGTACTTTTCCTAATTCGAACATTTAAGTACAAATGGAGCCGATTTTTTTATAATCAATCGTCGATACATACAATAATAATAATAATAATAATGAATAATGAATAATATGCGTTTGATCTCCGATGAAAACTCAACAAGGATTATCGGAAGTAATACGGTCATTGTGTTATCGTGAATAATCCAAACGAACCGGAAACCGATGGAAACGATTGGTCCGATCGACAACTAATACGCATTACTACAGGTTCGAGACAAGACACGGTAGTAACCGCCGACGCCATGGTGTAGTCGCGTGTGCTGAATGCGCGTCGGGCACGAGATATCGTACAAGAAGAACGCACGATCAATATGTAGAATTAATGTTTTCGAACCGCTCTAGAATAGTGGAAATGTGCCGAAGACGACATTTCGACCCCGTCAGGATACGCCGCTCACGTGTATACTATAAAAAAAAAATATATATAGAGAGAGAGAGGCAGAGAGGCAGACAGACGGTAACGCGCGAATGTCGCGGACGAAGGTGTGCGCGCCGTCTATATAAATCGTAGACATGAACGTAGACGTGCGCGTGTGTGTGCGTGTTGCGCGCGCGGCGACGGCAAAAGAGAAAAGATAAAAAAGATTAAAAAAAAAAAAAACCCCCGTAGAAAAGAGCGCATTGTGGTTGAACAAACACTGCATAAACGAACCCAAAATTTCCATCTTCTCCGCGCGTCCCCCTTCCTGCGTTTGTTTTTTTTATTTTACTTTTATTCTCCGTACACACACGCACACGCACACGCACGCACACACACGTATCCACCGCTGTTTGTTTGTTTAAGAGACTCTCTCGTATGTATGTATGTATATTATATTCTCTCACACACGCGTGCACTATATATGTACGTGTGTACGTGTGTGTGCGTGTATAAATGAGGGCTCCTGGCGCCTGTCTATCCCTCGCGCGCGTATGCACGTACGTCGCGGCGGTGTGCGAGTACGCGCGCGCAGACAACCCATCAGACGACCGATTGTTGTGTTCTCCAGAATGGGGTGGCGTGCGCACGCACGTTTAACGCGAACGAGGGGGGGCAGGGCGGGGCGGGGGGTATTTCCTCCGCAGCCTTTATTTCGCCGGTCTCCATTGTGCGTGCGGAATATACGCTACACACACGCGCACGCACATACGTGTATATCGTACGATACCGTCGCGTACGACGTGCTCGTGAATCGCAACAGCAATTACGGATCGGAAAAAATTAACGAACAACGTGCGCGACGGTCGTCGTGTGAGATCGGTCCCATCGGTACGTACGAATTCGACGGGATTCTACGAGACTTACCGCGCGCGCGTACGAAATCTCTGGTCCGGGTCCCGGATTCAAATTCGCACACTAGTTGGGTCCCGCGTTAGAAATTATATTGTACCAGTTGGGTTCCGGAAACGAAAAACGAAAAACACATTTTTCCTTCTCGCTTTAACGGACGCTTTTGCCGTCGGTCTACGTCATTTCTGAGACTCTTGTGGAAAGAAAACTCAAAACCGTCAACGACATTCGTTTGCCCTTTTTCACTGGACATAGACTCGTCCATTATGCGTGGGAAGTGCACACGTTTACTGGTGTTATAATCAAAATAATATAATGTCGTTATATATTTAACGGTTTAGATGACTACGGGAACTACGAGTCGAAGGTCGTAACACGTCTATAAAACCCGGACCCGATTCGGAAAAAATATTTTACAAAATTTAGAAACGCAATTTTTTTCGGACCCAACACGGACGCAGCCGAAACCGTATACGATCCGCGCGGGCAGTGTCGTTTTCCCGCGACAAACGATGCGTTGAAACGTGTTGACGCGACGAGTTTTTTCGCGAATTACCCGTGTCACGTCCCCGAACGGGATCTATAGATCCGGAAACGAGAACCTACACAGCGAGTTAGCGTACCGGAACGTGAAGACCGCGCGGCGCTCGACAAAAACGTTATTCGACTCGATTTGGACGACGGCTCCGCGTCAAGTCGGCTTTTTAAATCGGCTTTTCAACTCGTCGTGTTTATAGACCAGTATTGTATCATTAAATATATATACACTCGTATATTCGTACGTCTAATGTCGGCGGCGGACAAGAAATGTAGGTATCACGTTGTTAATGTTATGTGTCTACACGCTCGACGACGACCGAGACCGCGACGGTCGCCGAGTTGTATTTCTGGCCGACCGGGTTTGTCGGCAACCACACACACGCAAAACACCATAAACAAAAAAAAAACCGAATTGAAATAATAATTATTATCATAGCATTGACATGGTATACACGATATATGACCGCTGACGCGCGAAGAGACAAAACCGGTGAATATTCTTAAAAACCGACCGCGTACTAAATATTTTACCAGAAAATGGAATTTAACGGATTCGTTTTATTATTATTATTATTATTATTTAAATTATTTCCCCATGGAGATAAAAAATTACACCATCAAAAATGTGTACGCGAAACGATTAATTAACCGCGTGATCCAACAACGCGCGCGAACGCAAACTCGTACGGCATACGAACAGTGGTTCTTAACCGGCGATCCCGTTGAGATTGGTCGTTTTCCAACTATTTCAAATCGTCGGCAACGCGGAATTCAACGCGTTCCAAATCGAAACCGCGTGCGTACGTTTCCGGTTTCCGAAGTGACAATAACGAACAACCCAACCCAATCCGTGCAACGAACGGATGTGATCGGTGACTTAAAAACCGTCAAGAACACCTCCCCGCACCCTCACCTTCTCGTAATTTACACACGACACTGGGCGTTGACCAGCGAAAAGTTTACGTTCGTTTTAACACAACGTGTGGATTTCGAATCAATTGTTTATTACGAAAGTATCGCCGAATTCTTACAATTTTAACCGAGTCGCGTGGTACTTTTTCGAGTCGACCTTAAACTTTCGAAATTAAAAACGAAAACTTAAGTGACTTGACTTGAGCTTACCCACATAACGAAATCGGCCTCGATCGTATCCACGCGTTTCGTTACGTTCTTATACGGTCTTCGAAAAAACGCGTCCGACCGTAACGTTTTCTACAGCGACCCTAAAAAAACACGCGACAGCCACACCACGATCATTGTCCGACACAGCCGAAGTCATCGTTATCGCCTACGCGTCGAACCGTCTCTATTACACCTCGTGTACTAATCCGGACGCAAAAAAAAAAACCCTCCAAAAAAACAAAAACAAAAACGATCGCGCGACCAGGAGAAAGAGGAGAAGCCCTCGACACGGGAATACCGAGTGGGGGGGGGGGGGGTGAAAAAAATTTAGCCCCGCGAACCCCGAACGGAAATCAAATTCGATCTCGACAAAGCGTTACGGGCAACGTGTACACGAGGGTGTGACAAATTCCTGTTGCGGGCGCGAGTCTGGCGTACGCGCGTTAAAATTAACCGTCGTCTATATATAGCCGTCGTCCGAAGCGTTGCCGGCAATATCGCGCGTACAGTGCCGACGCGTTATCGTGTTCGGACACGTGTGTGTGTGTGTGTGTGTGTACGTCGTGTATTTCGGCTAAACAATCGTCGTGTAAAAAAAATAACCCCCCCCCTCCCACCGAGAAGAAAAGAAGAAAAACGCCGTTGGTTTGGTTTTTTACGAGCGATTAATTGATGTCATCGGGACCCCGGGCACACGACCGGTCTCTAGATGAATATCGCGCGGCGGTCGTAACGAAACAAATTTACCAGTCCTACCGACTTGTCACATTGAATTATCTCTGCTAACCTGTCCGGCGCAGCACTTCATTAATATGCCACGGCCGAACTATTATTATTATTATTATTATTATTATTATTATTATTATTATTATTATTCCGTGGTAAAATAATACACAAAAGGTAAAACGATAATTTACGGACGTACGTTTTATGCGTACGAGTAGAGTGGTACGCGGCGCGTGTCCCACTATCGGATCGCGTTATGCGCGCACCGACGGGTTTCTTCGACGGAATAATTCGTGTACCGGTAATAATAATAATAATAATAATAATAATAATAATAATAATAATAATAATAACCTTTAGATACCGCCGTCCGCCGTTCTCGTAATGACGTTCGATGGATTTTTCTTTTGTTGTTCTTCCGTTTCCCGTTCGTCTCGCGATTCCATTTCAACGCGGATCGATATACGACTTGACCAACAACGTCCGCGGCCGGGTAGATCAGTTATCTGCGTTTTGAATGTTTCGAATCGTAGACGCGTGATAGAGATAAAAAAAAACCACGTAATCACTCGACGAATTAATTTGCCCGCGGCGACCAGACACCGCACGTTTTGGTTTGGAAACGAACGTTTGTCGATTCGTCCGGTTAATGATTTTCGTGCAGAATCGCCATCGCGTACTCGAGCTCCTCATATCAAATAAGCCAGTGATCAACTGTATGTTTCTTTAAGAATCGTGATTTTGAACGCTATACGATTGTATACCATTGTTTTTTAATTTGAAAACCTAACGCGTATATAACGCGTATATATATATTTTTATTTAATAATGATAATCTCATTAAAAAAAAAGAAGAAATTATTCACCCAGAAACTTGGATTTCGATTTCAAATGTAACATAAAATAATGGAAATATAATATATATATATATATTACACTCGACTCGATCGATTCCGATCGATTAAATACGAACGTGGAGATTTCTCATATTTCTCAATGCACACGAGAAATCATTCGTTATTCCCTGCGTTCACGAGGAGTTGACGAGTTATGATTTCCAAATCCCCCGGCACGTTAGCCGGTGTAAGGGACGTTGAAAATATATAAACATACGTGTACATATAATAACGAAATCGTCGAAAAGATCTAATTTCATTCGTATACGTATACGTATACACACACACACACACACCTACCGACATGCCTTTTCTCGTCTGGCAACCACGTCTTTGACGTAGCTTTGTCTTCAATTCAAATTTGGCAATGTTTTGGGTGTACCTACTTTCATTCAAATGTCCTATATATTTTTTACATCGTATACACACACACACACACACATACACACGTGCGCGCGCGCTAGAATTCACGGTGACGTACAGTATTTCGGGTTTTATAAATAGCAATGTAATCCGACCGTGCTCATCATCGGTCCCCACGCGCGTGGATAGGAAAAAAAAAAATTGGCACTTTTTATAATATATTATATATATATATGTAGGTACGTACCGACGTCGGCAGATATTGTTTCGTTCAAATTTCGTCCGGTGACATTGATTACAGATCGCGTTATTACGCTGTTTTATATATAGTTTTTTTTTATTGTACACTTTCATTTGTTATTTTAAATAATAATAATAATAATAATAATAACGAATAACGACGAATTCACGCGGAATCGTGCAGGAACGTGTTCAACGTATATGTATGTGTATATCGTGTATCGTATTTACTATGCATATTATTACCAACACGTTTCTGTTATGTCAAGACCATAAAAAAAAATAATAATAATAATTTTTGCACAAAGTGAACAAAAATAGACTTGTACCTATTGTACATATACGTTGTTGGCGCACGGACGTCAATATGTTTTTCGTTTGCACGCGTTTGTTTTATGTAATAATAATAATAATAACAGCGGCGGCACCAGACATTTTTTCACGAGGGGGGGGGGGGCGAAAGCAAGATCATGGCAAGTATTTTTTCAATGGGGCAAATGTATACTCGTATATATATTGCCCCTTTGAGTTTTTCATAATGATAATATTTACGTTATTGGAGTTGATACTTTGGTATACCTGTATCTGCTGAAGACATTTAGTTAAATCATACAAATTACGAGTAGATAAGTAAACAAACAGAAAAAAAATGAAAGTTTTAAGTAATAATAATAATAATGTGTACGCTGTTGCGGCAACGTCCGGCACGCAATGCGTGCGGCCCGTGTTCATATCGTTATCATATTCGTGTAGCGGGTTATCAGTTTCGCGGTTGCGTAACGTCAACCTCACCGCCCGGTCGCGAAATTCTAACCGCTAATAAAATTCGATGTCTGCTTTTTTTATATAGTCCTCTACGCGTTTAGTCGCGCTCGCGGTGTCGCCAGATTCTCTAATTTCGCATGTTTTTTTCTTGTCGTGACGGTGCTGAGACAATCCGTTTCACCGTTATTGTTATTCCGAGCCGAGCAGTTCGAATGGCGTTCGAACCGATCGTCTCCGTCTGCTGTTGCGTTCAGCCTGTCTCTCGTGGACGCACTTGGGTTTTGTTTTGTCGTGTGCTGCTGCAGTTTCCTGTCAAACCAATGTTTCCGTTTGTCGTGTCGTCTGTTTTGAATCCATCGACCCTTGCGGTAAGTATCGTTCGGGCACTTAAGTTGTGCCAACGTTAATTCGTATACAATTTTAGGATTGCATTGATTGCTGATAGTGGAATCCGTGATTCGACGCTGTGGTTCTTGTTCGTGTCGTGTGTTGCTGCAGCAGAAGCATTCGCTGGTTGTTTTTCATCCGGTGTCTGCTGGTCGATAATCGTCACACCGCCGGGATCACTTGTTCCCCCCAACCTGTATCCCCAAATATAATTACAGATTCCGGGGTGGTCACGTGGGTGAAACCAAGTTGTCGATCACAGGCACCAAGGTACTAGGTATTTTCGTTATTTATATTATGAATTTTTTTTGGTTTCATGTTGTACAAATAGATTACCTGACCTAACTGTTCAACCATGTCTCTGGATACAATGGGTAGAATCAAAGCTTATTCGTCGTCGTCCAGGATTATTGGTAGGAATGCGATCAGATCATTCAAGACGTTTGTATAGATATTTGAAGTGGCAGCGAATACTTATGGTCAAATTGAATCAAGACTACAGTACGTAAATAATATTGTTCCACGATTCGAAGATACACAAATTGAAGACATGGAAGATAGTCAAACAGAAGTTTGTGTTGAGTTTTCAGAACTGTTATGTACAATACGAAAACAGCATTACACAGTCGGTGTTGGAACACAGACAAAAGACATCGAGCATTGAATGTCAGTCGTTGGCCAGCACCGGCATGCAATTCCTTTCAGCAATGCTGCACCATCATTTGATGAAAACTTTTGTGTTGGGTGTCATTTATCGACACATTTAATGCGGTGTTCCACAATAATACTTCTTTAGTGGATGTACAATGTTTCCACTATTTGAAGTCCTGTGTTACAGATTCAACTACAGGTGTTATTTGGACCCTACCGACTATAGAGGAAAATTATAAAATAGCATACAATGCTTTGATAGAACATTTTGAACATAAGTCGCTTATTATACAATGGCATATATGGTCTTTATTTTAACAACCAACCATCTGCCAGCGAACTTCGTATGCTCCACTGTTATTTAGTCTCACATGTACCATAAGGGTATGCACATTAAGGGCATTTGAACAGCCAATTGATCAGTGGGATACATAGTTGGTCACACATGTGAAAAACTCAGAAAAACTTCCAAGGACTTACCAAAATTCATTGACATCGAACAATTCTTAGCCAATTCAGTGTCTGCATATGAAATGGGTGAAGTGGATAATGAAATGGATAATCTATGAAACCGTCCAATTTAAAAGCTACTATACATACATTCAAACAAACATTCAAAAAGGCATTGCTAGCAAATCAAGCTGTATCGAAATCATGTACTAACAGCAAATGTGTTCCATATTCAGATACACATAAATTATATTTTTGTGAACAATTTCTCAATATACCAGTACTGATCATTAAAATATTGTCAACCATATGTTATGTTTCAACTACTTGTTGTTACCTGGTCATCAATTTAATCAATGCTAGGTTGGTAGTTGAAAAAATGTGGTAGAAAATATAACACCAGAATTCATAAAGACCAAACATCTCTAAATGTTGAAGATCTATGTAGCACAATTGAATCAGTATAATAAACGAATAGCACAGTCATGTACTTGCAAGAGAGCTCTCGATTTAGCAAACCCGTTCAGCATTCAACTATTGCCATGTTAATTACATCCGTTATATTTATTCAAGACAAAGTTTGTACGTTACAGCCATAGAGCAGTTCTTGACTCAGAATCTGAGCTTAATTTCAGAACTCAGGCATGTGCAAATAAGCTGCAATTGAAAAGTGCCAATGAACCCGTTTCTATTTCAGGGATTGATACAGCCATGTTTGTTAAGCGTCTAATGTCTCTACTACAATACCTGCTCGTGTTGGTGAATAATCTGCTTAAGTAATTTTCCACACATTACCAACCATTTCAAATAATTTGCCATCGTGACACATTAATATTAGCTGGTTATCGTTACTGGATAACATACAATCAAACTTAACTAATCCATTATTCTACAAACCTGTAGAATCAATTGATTGTTGTTTGCTTGGAGCAAACATTCTTTGATCTGTTTAATGGGGAACAATTATCCATTAACACGTTCACGATCACATCACTTTTTCATATTATTCATGTACCTACCTCAGATCACTTTTGTATTACTACTGTAGCAGTAATATTTTAGTACTGCTATAGCAGTATTGACTTGATACATACTTTTTTTATGTACTGTGTCATTACTGTTATAGGAATAACAATATACAATTAATTCAATATAGTATAATAATAATTTAAATTATGGTTTATTTTCAAATAAAAATATAGAAGTTTCAAAATGTAAAATAAAATAATTTCTTATCCTGATTTCAACGTTATAACAAATTGATACAAATCAATCTAAAACAATATAATAAACGAACATAATTATAAATGAATAAAACAAATAATATTTCTTACTGATTATCGCTGTGCCATTCTTCAAAACATTCCTCAGGACAAAGAGGTTTACCACAGATTTTACATTGAAATGATGTTTGTTTTCTTATTTTAGTTTTGTAACATTGAACGCAGTTTTTAAAGTATGTTTGTCTTTTATAATTTTTTGGAATAGGTATTTTTTCTGCATAATGATTACCTTCAAGTGCTTCTTTGTTTTGTTTTTTAATTTTAAATAATTCTGTTGCTGTAGTATTCATTGGAAGTCCGATTATATTTTGTATAAGCTGATCACGGAATAACTTATAGTTTAAAGTTGTATTTTCAAAATGTTTTTTGTAAATAAAATATGAATTCCATACAGTTTGTCTAGTAAATAAAACAAAACATTTTTATACCATCTAGCTGTTTTTCTCGGAGACGAATAATAGTTGACCATTTGATCACAGCGTTCAATGCCACTCATGAAATTGTTGTAATCTACTATTTCTGCTGGTTTATTTTTTAGTTGGTTATATTTGTTTTGTGAAGCTATAATTTTTGGATGAATTTTAGTCGTTAAACATAAAATGTCACGTTTACCCTTCCATTTGGATACGTAAACATTTTTTTTGCGTCTCCAAATATGCTCACCACGTTTTAATTTTTTGATAGTAACTTCTTTTGGGTTTCCTATGCGATTGGTCCTTAAAGTACCAGTTGAATGGGTTTTATTATCTATTAGAGTGTTTGATAAAGTAACACTGTTATAAAAATTGTCCATGTAAAGACTATGCCCTTTATTTAAAAATGGTTTCATAAGTGTTAAGACAATGTTGTCCACTTTTGATACGCCTTTGTCAACTATTGATGATGTTCGTTTGCCTTTGTACATATCAACATTCAAAACGTAACCATCATGAGTACAAAGTTCATAGAACTTTATACCAGATTTTGCCTTTTCCCCTTTTATATGTTGTCGCCAGACCAATTTACCCTCATGTAATAACAAGAATTCGTCTAGTGATAGATTTTCATCAGGTAAATATGATTTTTGAAAGTTTTGAATAAGCATATCAAAAACTGGATAAATTTTTTTCATGGGGCTTACTAATGGATTTATATCATTTGCATATTCAACACTAAAACATCTTAGTAATTTCTCGAATCTCCATTCTGACATAATGTGACGAACAATAGGATGATAATACAATGGATTATCAGAAAACATATCTCTAACAACCGAAAATTTGATCGAACCTCCAAGCATACATAATGCCAAAAAGTGTTGTACTTCTTCAGAGCATGTTTGCTTAAAACGTATGGTTCTAAATCCTTTTTGATGTGGACGACGTTGGAGACTCATGTTTTCTCCATATTTATTAATAGAAGATACAAATATTTCAATAATTTCGTCAGTCCAAATTTGTTTAAAAATTTCAATTGGATTATTACGAGCACTTTCATTAATTTCTAATTTTATTCCCATTGAATTTCTACTAAAATCGAAGTCTGGAATATGTAAATAATTTTTCTCCCAATTATCGTCATCAGGTTCATCATCGCTACTATCACTAGAACTTTCAGAAAACGATTCGTCGTCTGATGAATTTGTACTTGGTAATTGAAATCTTTGTGATGGCCCAGCAGAGTTAGTTTTATTATTGTTACCTGGTCGATATTCCGGGTCGGCATCAGAATCATACACTTCCGATGTGTCTGATTCATCGTCAAAACTTTTGTTCAAAAACTCTTCAATAGCTTTTTTGGAATCGTCCATTTTTATTTATCACACTATATATCATACACGCACATACACTATTTGAAATCGGTAATTCTCCGGCCGACGTGCACCTCGTTTCCCGTCCAACGAGCGATTAAATCGTATTGTAACAAAATCATTTATTTCCTACATAATCAACGTTGATATCAACAATAATAAGATAAAAACAAAAAATCCACCAGAAAGTATAAATATAGAACATAATATGTTTGGAATAATATTATTGCGTACCCAATTATATGAGTATACATAATAGGTCGGTTTATCTCTAGTCATGTTTAGTACCGTCGAAAACAGTACTGTTTGCGTTAGTGATGGTGAACTGTGATTTTTTTTTCAGTAGCAGTAGTCATTGTTTAAATTCAAAAAAAGTTTAAATGCTGTTGTTCTTAAATCGAAATGCTTAATTTATTTATCTAATTTTCTTACTATTAATTGTCTTAATTGTTTTATTGTTATTACTATGTTAAATAAATTAAATTAACTGTTTAATAAGTAATTATTATAGTGTTTATTAATCTATTGAGAAAAGTACAAACATTTTGTAGGTAACAGATAAAATCATTAGAATGAAAAAAAATGTTTTACCATTTTAAACTTCATATTTCATAAAATTCATCATATAACAATATTTTATTATAACAAAAATAAAATACTAAAGTAGTAATTAAAAATATAATCACACTCAACATTTCAAATCACATGTTGAAATTACAGAAAATAGAAGCAGTTTTTTTTCTAATATAATATAACCAACTGCTATAAACAAAAAAGTAGTAGTCACTGTTATTTTCATACTGGAGTAGCAGACTGTGATTGCTATTTTGAAATCACCTGTGAAAAATCACTGCTACTGCTATTTTATGCCATCACTAGTTTGCGTAGTAATGTCCAGTTTTGTACGTTTTTTAAATTACTGCTATAGCAGTAACTGACCGTGAACGTGTTAATGAACGTCCGTGTATCCATAAGCACAAAATTAACGTGGTTTGTTATCGGGAAAATGTTTAATGCGACTGCCAGTAAGCCATGTCTGCATTGTCGAATGTTCCAATAAGTCCATGGATAACAAATCAGCTGTAGCATTGTATTCTACTAAAACGAGTATTTGCTGTAGGAAGAGCCAAAGAACATTTCAAGACAAATGTCAAACCTTATGAAACTGATCGATTTATAGTCGGACTGCCGTTAAATCAGAATCCTTCTGCCCTTGGGCATTCTTGATTCATAGTTCAGAAGACGTTCTTTAGTCTTAAGCAACGGATTACAAAGGACAAGATCTCAAGTGAAGAATACAAAACATTTATGCAAGAGTACATAACTATGGGTCACATGCAAAGAGTAAATATCAAATGTGGTACCACTTCACACGGTGGTAACGACAGACATCACCACTGAGGTTAGAGTGGTCTTTAATGAGTTGGCTTTCTCTTCATCCAATATTTTTTTCAATGACATCCTTATTCGAGGGCTCTAAGTACGACCAGATATTTTAGCCATAGTTCTTCGTTTTCGAATGCACACTGTAGCCATCACAGCTGATGTTGCAAAAATATACTGACAAGTTGTAGTCCACCCAAATGATCAAAATCTACAAAGAAAGTCCTAACCAGCTATTGTAAGTCTTTGAATTGTGTATGGTTACTTACTGCACAGTCTGCCTTATTTCTTATAATCCGATATCAAATGCAATTGTCATATGAAACAAACGATCCTTTGTTGATACGTACAATAGTAAATGATTTTTATGTTGATGATATACTTAGTGGCAGGCAAACTGATGATCAATGTGCTATACATTGTACAAAAACCTCAGCACTATTATTGAAACGGCAGATTTTCCTTCATGAAAGTGATGTTTGAATTCTTCATCGTTGCTGACATGTACTCCAATAGCTAACAACGATCCAGAATACTGATTGTCCTTAGCTGATCAAGACATTGTTAGCGCTGATGGCTGCCTAGTTCAGATACATTTCACTTTTCCATTTTTTCATTACTTCTATTATGAGTTTTTTTAAATTTCATGTAATACAAATAGGTTAAGGGCTAACAGGCCAATAAAATTAATTATACCATCTACTAATACTATTGTTATATATGTAAACTTATTTTGTCATTTTATAACCTTTTGTATTTTATATATATATATATATATGTGTGTGTGTTGAAATATTTTGTTCAAATTATTTTATTTTATAGTCTAAATATTATTACTTATTACATATTATGTATAGTTTACAATTAATTTCATACATACAGTCCTACATTTTATAAGTAAATAATGTATAATGTAAATAATAATATAACGAATGCAAATGATAATTATTGTTTTTATTTATACATAATTTATACAAAAATCGCTGAAACGAATCTGTTTGAAATATTCGAACATTTAATATCTACAATTTGTTGAAATTTATATTTAAAATATGTAATAACCAAATATTAAGAAAATTGTTTACCAGCGATGTTTTGTCTAACAGTCAAGCCCAACCAAATTGTTGTTTTGAATTATATGGAAAAATGTATCATATGTATATTGACTTAAAAAATCAAAATAATAAGTATAGCCGTAATTGCAGTACAGATGTGAACAAATTGTAAAAAAAAATGTACATACAAAATAATGTCTATACTGTTAATTAAATTTATAAAAAAGTTTAGTTGTCATCGATACAATGAGTACAATAAGTAAATGTTTTTTTTTGTTTTATTAAAAAAAATAGACACAAAGAAATTTGGTTCGAATGCTGGACCAGGGCGCACAACTGCGAAACCTGGATTGTGTTGAGTTTCTCCGTAGACCATATTCGTTTTAGACGCCTGGTAGGATTATACGGAAGAGTTTTCGACGCCAACTGGACGATGACGGCATTTTGATGTAATTTTGTATTTTTGAACGGAATGTTTTGTAAAACGATGAGGAGGCGGTTTCGTTTACAAATAGTGTCTATATAGAACTAAAATTATGGTTGCAACGTTTTTATTCATTGTTGTAAGCAAGTGCGCTATCTAGTGTCCGAATCAAATACGTTCTCTACAATTACGATTGAAAGACGTTAAACGTAGCACTTTGACGTCTGGTTACGCAATATTAACAATGGCGTATTTAATAAGATCGGGACAAAGAGAATTGTTTTAACAGATTTTCAATCGTGTCAATTTTCACGTTATTAATTATTCGATTATGATTACACCCCGGCCTCCTTACAATTTCTTTTTCTTTTTTCCATTCATTTGTATCGTCGAGTATTCGTATTTGTGTCCGTGAGCCTTCGGGAAACGACCGAAAGAACGCGGAGGATTCTTTGTTTCGTTGTGTTCATCGAATCTAAATCGAAATATAGTACGATAAATCGTTTTTCCCCGGGCGATGTCGAAACGCGACGTCGAGACGGTTTGGCAGCGAACGAGGTCGCCGTCGGTCGGGAACAGATTATTTACGTAGAAAAGGACGGAAACGCGATAAGGTCGGTCAACGTACGTCGCACGGGACGGAACGAAAACAAAATAACAAATACGAGAAAAAAACAAAATTAATTGGAAATACGTTGTGAAACGGAAACAAAAACAACGCGCGTTCTCTGTCTGGTTCCGAGCCACACGTTATATATATTTTTTTTATACACACATATTATTAATACGGGGTTCGTAGACGCGCGCAGATAAGATTACGTGGGAACGGATGCCGATTGAACTTGTTTACGACAACCTCAGACGTTTCACAACGTCGGGGAACGTTATCGGAATATAATAGCATCCGTAACGCGAACACGGTTAATGGCCGCGACGGACGATTGATACCGTATTCGTCCGTCGGCGGCACCTCGTTCGCGGTACTACCGCCACGGGTGGTCGGGGCCCGGCCGTCGGATAGGCGTACTTCACCGTGCTCGGTCGTTCGTCCGCAGGCTACACGGATTATTATGTGGCCCGTGGTTCGTTTCGTACGAGTGTCGCGCGGAACGTAAGCCACAACCGCTACCACTACTACCACTACCGCGGGAACGCCAGTAACCGCGAGTCATCTAGATCCACAATCAACGCACCGAAACACCATTTTCCGAGGCGCGCGCGAACGCGACGTACGTCATTTTTGTTGTACGTCTGTTGTTTGCGCCCACCGCAGTCGCCATTGACGAATCGTTTTTTTCGTTTTTTTCCATTTTTCGCCGTCGTTTGTTGACCGCGAGCGCTTTCGGTCGTCTGACCCGCGACGACACCTCGCTCACGTCTTCGATCCGCATAGCGACGACCACCGCCGGCCGCGCCGTACGATTTCGCATTGTTTCGGGCCCCCGACCAGGAGACGTGGTAATATGTTATTAATTTAAGTAATCGTGTTTCGCGAGGGCGAGCGAGCGCGCACACCCGCGCACCCGCGCTCGTCATAAACGTTTCGTTATTTCGTGAGTTCTCCTCGTTTGTTCGACAAAAAGAAAAATCGGCGACCTTTTTGTGCTCGTCTGACATTGTGACGGTCGTCGACTCCACCACGTTTCCCCTCCCCCCCGTTTGTAACTACAATTTCTCTTTTTCCCCCAAATCGGTTTCCAACGCGGCTAACTCCACTCGATTGTTTCCCGAAATTATTTTTATATTTTACCGTTTACAAAATACGTTTTCCACCACCGACAATGTCTAATTGTCAACCCACCAGTGTTGTGTACGCCTATTGTTCACCGATTTACACTTTGTTTTTTTTTGCCCAGGTGTTTTTTGACAACGAATCGCATTTACGCCATGGACGATACTGTAGCTTGTGCAATGGACGAGACATTCACCGATTACGAATACAACATGATCAAAAAGTTTACATTCATGTGTTATAGTAGAAAATGTAATGTCGTTGACAGAATCAAGATGCGTAACAAAACTAGTTTATGGCATGATCTACTTGCATATCTTCAAACTTCTGATTCTTTCTTGAACGCTTATAAGGTCAAATACGGTAATGGTGAAAATAATAATTGCGACACAACTGATCCTGTCGTCAATTATGTGGTGAGAATAATTGTAATTCTTTTGGTACCTTATTACAAGTTTATTGTAAGCTCTTGCTAGTATGTGTTTTGAATTAGTAGGAATAAAATAAATCGATAAATCTTGTCAACTTTATCTATAATATTATAATGATTAAGTTTTTACATTTACAAAATGTAACCGTGTGTAAAACGTTAGAACAATTTCAATACATACAACTTGATTTTTTTTTAATGAATTTAGAAAAAAACATTTTGTTTATTATATTTGTATGGTATATTAATTGTACCTATAAAAACATGTTCTTCATTTTGTTCATAAAAATATTATAACATGTACGTTTTATTTTAGATAAAACATAAGTTGAAAGCTGTGATACGTACCAGTGATTTTCAGTTATTAGATTGCTCAAACATTCCGATTGATGTAAGTTGACATACCTAATTACAATAATAATGTATTTTCATTTATATATACATCTATAACAAAAACATGATGTAAATGAATAAATATTTTCACATTGTATACCATAAATCATAACTAATATTGTTGTATTATTTATTTTCACAGTTTTACAATCCATTGATAAACGACACAAATTATATTCTTGAAGTTATGGAAAATTGCCCATTGCGTTTGCTGACATTTTTGAAAATTGAATTGAACCAGTATATAAGATCATTTAATATTCCGTACTCTACACCATTATCAAGATATTTAAATCGATACAATTTTGTTGAAGTATATTTGGACTGCATTTTGAAAAATAGTGACGATAGTAAACTTCCTTACGAGGTTATTATTTTGGTTGAATTAATTTGTATTTGAGCGTATTAGTCATGTTTGAAATAATTTGTTGCAGATATTTTGCTGCGAGAACATTAAAGTCTTGTCGCTCAAACATAATTATTTGCGTCAAATACCATGTGCCATCGGTCGATTAACGAAACTTGAAATCTTGATACTCACTGAAAACTTGTTGACAGTACAATCGATTCCGTACAGTCTAACATTTTGTAAAAAACTCAGGGAACTGTATGTTGACAACAACCAGCTTGAAGCATTACCTGGATTTTTACCGAGTATGTCTAATTTGGAACTGGTGTACAGACTAGGGAATCGAAACTATTTCAAATCGTTCTTTTTATGGCATCATGCAGATTATGATCATAGGTAATATTATTTCTGGAGACCCTTGGTTATCGAGTTAATGTTAATTTTATTTTTCATGTATAAATGACTGTGATTAACTATTTATGACTATATATTTTGTAGAGTCCGCAAAGAGATCTGGAAAAATTATTGGATAAGAGGAGAACCTGCGCCCAAACCCAATATATTATCTCTTTCGGATCTTAGTATTGAAAGAATATTTTCAAGTGGCATCAATTTTTTTAACGAAGACATCCCAGAGTCATTGAAGTATTACATGTCTTTGACTTACTTGAATTACAATATATGTAACTACTGTAACAAGGCAACTGACTGGTCAAAACTAGGTTAGTCAATTGACATTTTTAAAATAAAAAATTAAAATAAATTGTTTGCTCATTTTTTTAATAATATTACAGGCTACAGTACCGTGACATTTTTGACTCCCTACTTGGGTAACACGTGTGTACCATTTCAACATTGGGCTTGTTCTCCAGAGTGTGTTAATGCAATTGAAAAACCAGCTAAGCAATTGCAACTCGAAGCGGGAAAGAAACTTGATAAAGAATATTCTCATTACATTGCAAATTCAAGGACTGCTGACACTGGACGTAGATCTAGAATAAAACGTTCTCAATGTAGTATTTCTTAACTTCTCAAATTATTTGACATACACATAAGTAACAAATTATATTATGAACTGAAATTTTTTTTTTTAATTTTTTTTTTTGTCATTTTTTATGAGACTGATTTATATTTTAAATATTTTTTTGTGATACGTCCTCCAACTATTTAAAATATAAACTGTTTTTAAAAAATCTCTGTTTGTATAATAATACATTTTTGATTTTTAACATTTATTCTCGTAATTAGTATGTAATTTGTATCATAATTCATTTTGTACAGAAATAAAATAAGATAAATGATATAATTATAATTTTTCTCATTTCTTAATGTTATTATTATTATTTTTTTTAAACATTAAAATGTCATTAAAAGTTCATTGACTTCTGATTCGGATAATTGAATTTTTTTTTTAGAAATTTTACTGCTCTTCCCAGAAGTTCTTATCATGTTTATGCGATATTATAAAATGATTCTTTTTTTTTTTTGTAAAAACTAGTTTCTATATTAGTAATTAGCAATTATTTGAAGTATGGTAGTGTGTACATTGGACATCATGTATATTTTATATATTTCAATATTTTTGAATTGGTAAAATGAACACTACACACTATTCTCTGGTGGCAAGAAGTGGTTAAACCTATATATATATAGTCTATCATATTAAAAGATCAAAATCAATTTATATATGCATTATTTTCAATAATCAGTATAGTATTGAAGGGTATTACACAGAACAAAGAAAACATTTGACTTTGTTTTATATATTAAACAAATCAATCACAAAAATTCATCAAATTGTACATTGTAGGGAGTTTTATTATCGTTTGTATCTATATCCCATTGCGTTCCCTATTATAATATACGAAAATAATGTATAAATTATATTGTCAAATTTCAAGATAATTATTGAACATCAGATATAAATGAGACGAATACACGAGTCCTCCACTAGATCGCGATATCTGTAGCCATTTGCTCAGAGTCTATATATCTGATATGTTTATCACGAACGTCGTAAGCGTTATCGTTCGCTGTTATCTACATCAATTGTGGTCCATAAATTTGTTTATTATTATTTATTTTGTTTTCAAGTCTTTTAAAAAGTTTTCAGTTTATCGGACGCGACATTACATCCGTTTTAAGTTTTTGAAAACGTGATTTTCGACTTGTATCGAATCACTCGTTGATGTTCGCATATGATTAATCCACGGGAAACACAATAAATAACAAAAAAATAGCAACACGTCCAACTTTTCGATTTATTCTCTTCGAAAGTAAATAGGTACGTAAGTTACGAGCTTATTAAATTATATACTACGAGTATTACCGGTATTTTTAATTTGTGCGCGAAGGAGATCGGTAAACCTGTTAATTCGTCAATTCATTGTATCTGCGTCATGCGGAAATCCAGAAATATATATGTATAAATTTTTTTTTTTCAAAATTATGTGTATTTGGATTTTCGTAAACACTTAATAGCTATTACTCAAAATGCCGTAACATCTTAAAAAAACTATATACTTGCGAATTGTAACATTTGTTCCAATTCTACAAATATACGTACAGATTTTTACTCGTAAACTTGTTAGTAGAATCTTACCGACTTCTAATAGGTTTATTGAAATACCATTATTAATTCAATCTACTAATATTTGATTAAAAAACATTTATTACTTACCGCGTGTGAATAAACAAATAAACTTTTCAACAACATTTTAGTTTTAGTTTTAGTCTAGTTATTGTATTTAGTATGTAATTTACATTCTATTTATTTGTGATCAGTGATGTTGAACTAAAAAAAATTAAAAAATTTCAAAAATTTTTTTAATGTTAATCAGTATAAATAATTATATCTCGTAGACCAGCAAAATTGAAAACTGTGCGAAAAGTGTAGCTCTTAAGTTTCCTAAATTTGATTGGTCAGCTTATGTATGAGTATGCTTTCGCTTAAAGATAATTCACCATTCATTTCGTTATAGAACAAATAGGTATATCATGCACGTACAAAAACCCTATTACAATTTTGTAAGAGTAACTAATAATTATTTATTTTCTGTTTGTAATGTATATTGTATAAGCATATTTAAATATCATAGTGTACACCCGACTATAAGGTTATAATATTGAGAACATAATATTGTTGAATGATTTGTTTATAAATATGAATACAAATACACAGTATGAGTATAATATAGTATGATTGTAGTGAATAAATCTTTAAAGTTTAGCAAGCTAGATTTCTTCACAAATGTGCTCGCATTTATTTTATTAGAATAATAATAAACTTGAATAAATAGTAATAGTTTTTCATTTTAAAATCAAAACGCATATAATTTATAGTTATATTTTTTGCTGTCTTTGGACTGTTAACAGTTTAAAACTGTTGTATGTTCATGTTCTTTGTTATATAGCGCATAAAATCGTTATCCATTGATCTTTTTTTATTACATATCTTGAAGCGACATAATGTTGTCACGTCTGAAAAGTATTAATATTTCATACGATATAAGTAATACATTATTATGATACGGTCAATATTTCGATTAATATTAATGTTCTTACACTATAGTACCTAAATAATTTGAAATAGGCTAATACTGTTTTTTTTACATTACATTACATTGTAATACTGTATTTTGCAAAATAAAAAAAAAATTTATTTAAAAACACTAAAGTTACTTATAAAAAAAATCATAAATAATCAAAGAAATTATATACATAATTAAAAATATTAGGTATAGAATTTAATTCAATACTCAATTCAATTTTAAGAAATGTAAAAAAAATACAAAATGTATATTATATAACTTACAATGATTCTTGCCTCTTTTCTGCCCAATGTTTTCATTATTATTAATATTTTGAGAGTCTCCAAATGTTACTTTACGTAAATCTTCGTTTTCAATTTCATCAATTCTCTCAACATTTTGTTTACTGTTTAATAATGTCAATAATGATCTATGATAAAAATCTTTTAGTTGATCTACTTTATTATTAGTTTCTTCTGAAGTAAGTTGATTATTAATATCCTACATACAATTAAATCACAATAAAAAAATAATAATAATTACCCAATACTTTTGGTTACATTATGTGTAATTATATTTTACCTCAAAAAACTTGTTAAGTAACAAAATTATGTTTTCATTTGACAATTTCGTATTTTCATCAAACTTAAATCCGGATGAGCGTGTTACAATAGTTATTAATAATTGCATAATCACTATTTTCCACCAAGATGTTGTCATATTTCTATCGTCTGTTAACATAAAGTTTTTATCACTATTAGTTAATCATTTCTGACTCTTTATAATTTATAATGTTTTATAGAAGTAGGAATTAGTCACTGTGTAGATATTGAAATTGAGAAATTGTGTCGCTTTGACCATCTCGGCCAATATACTCAGAACACAGTTATTAATATTATTTTTAATTTGTAATTTGTATAATTAATGATTCTATATCAATCTCGCGGTTTACTATGTAATAAAATAATTTTTTTGTCGAGGTTTTTGAGAAATTATGATATTTTAGATATCATGTAGTTTGAATATATATTCTTTAATAATGTCTGTATATATACTCTACCGGTATATTATTAGTAAATTAATTGCATTTTTATTTTTCGTTTTAATGTTTTCCTAAAAAAATTCAAATTTATAGAATATATTAATAGGCATTGCTATTTTATGATATTTTTATAGTTGATATACATATTATATATTATTTTTATGTAACGTGAATGAGATAACGAAAATATTGTATAACTTATAATTATTTATTTTTATATGTTATAAATATAATAATAAAAATATAGACACTGCATATTCATGATGTAACTGCACATTATATATATATATATATATGTATACTGTTATTTATTCCGAATTTCTTATTATTTCCAAGAACGTCATAAAAATTGTTACATTTATGATCGTGTATACCCGTTCAAATGTTCGTTATAGTTTATGAATTATTGATCAAAAGATTTTTATCGTGAAATTCTCTTTCCTACACCGACAGTATTTAAGATTTTTAGGAAATTAAATAACAAATGCGTAAATATATATATGCTCTCTGTAAACGTATATATTTTATGAACATTATTTTATAACAACTACATGAAATAGCAAAAGCATTACAAATATTAAAAATAATAATTATTACGTTGATTATTTTACTTAAGGAATGTGATTGGAAATAGTAGAGTGTATTTTAAACAAATAATTTTCCAAATAGTAGTAGTTTTTTTTAAGCAAAAAAAATCTATCTAAAAGCTTCATTTTAGAATTACTTGTTATTGTAATGCAAATTTGTTGAAAATACAAAAACGTTCGTTATAATTATAATTTTGTTAAACAAACAAAACAATTAAATTGAAACACGTTAATATGATTATTTAATTTCATGCCGTTGGGCTTATCATCGAAAAATTAAACACGGATATTATTTTGCAGTTTACTGTGTTTTTTTTTTTCCATTAAAACGGAAATTGTCAAAAACTAAATCCCTATTATACATTCTGTAGTAATATCTAGTGACTTGTTAACTTAAAAAAAATTTGTATTACTATCCATTTAACAAGGGGACGAGAAAAATATGGTTCGTTTTAAATTCTAAACTTCTTAAAATATTTTCGTTCGAAATGCATTAAATAATGATTATTTTTATTTCTATTATCGGGTTAAAATCAACTGATTAAGTTACTTTACTTAACCTTATATTTTATTGTTATTTTCTTTAATTTATTGATGTCATTTTGAATGTCTTCAAAGCTTTATAATGTTAGAAGAGTTATTCAACAGGCGTATATAACCCTCGATTCTTTTCTAGATTTTTAATGGAACACAATAGATGTTTAATAATATTATAATGATGTAGTTTGTTTTCTTCGATAAACACTCTTTAGCAACAAACATGCTCAACACATTTTAAACACATTATATTGAAAATCGAACACTAGCTGTACTTTAAAGTAGGTGATATTTTGAATTCCTCTGCAATACTTTTCGAGAAAACTGTGAATATACAAGTGAAAAAATGTAAAAAGATTTTGAAAAAATTGTGAAAAAACACAAGTGTTTTTGTTTAATATTTTTCGAACTTAGGTAGGCCGAGGATTTGTTCAAAGTTGTTTTCCGAATTCAATATATCATGTTAAATAATATATCATTATTCAATATGCATTGTTTTTAAATTGAAAAACAATAATATACTTACATGTATTACTATACACATACAATAAATAAAGACTGTAGTTTTCCTAAATTACAATACATAACGCGTTTTAATTAAGTACCAATGATTAACTCTGTTTTACGCCTTATATATTTTCTTATATACGAAATGTTAATTTAATTGAATTAAATGAAACAATATATACGCAAAAACGCTCTAATTGGGAGATAAATGACAATTAAAAACATATTTTTATAACTTGCTTGATTATTGTATTGTACTAAATCTTCTAGAAAAAAATTAATTCCAGAAATCATTTTTTTAAATGTTTTTCGTAAATGTATAAAAATTAACAACAGAATACTTCAAACGATGTAATTTCATTTCTCTTATTAAGTAATTGAATATAAATTAAAATTTATTTACAATGACTATACAATATATAGTGTTTTTTTGTTAATATATTTTTTCTTTTATAATAATATTCAGATTAAATTATATATACATACTGTTTGGTGTGCGTGCGTCTTGCTGAGTTTTTCTATGTAATTGATATTATTGAGATAAAATAAGATTTGTAATTTATTTGATATTTTGTTTAAAAAAATATATATTATCCGCCCGTGTATGTATCGCGTAGTTATCCAATGTTACGCTAGCACGAACAGTTTATTTGTCAATTGCGTGACATTACTTATTCTCGAAATTGGTTGTAGGTACACAGAAAGCGTTTACAGAAGCTGACGATATAGTAGTAGGGAAAATAGATTATTCGAGAAACGATGGACAATCATTTAACGACACTGCAGAAGTAATATATATTGTTCGGATGAAAAGTGGTCCCGATCCCATTCGGCGGGCGCCAAATAACCAATTATTTTTTTTTTCTTTTATCAAAATCCGAATAAAATGCAAAACAACTTGCACACTTTTATACGTTTTCCATTAAGAAACAGGAAAATATACTGCAAATTGTCATTTACTCCAGCGGTTTTACAATGAGGACTTAAATGTAGGATTATTCTCGTTATTTATTTATTTATTCTATTGCAGCACTCGTGGTCTACGTAATATTTGGTTTAATATTAAAATAATTGGAAATTTTTTTAGACAAAATAATTTATTAATACAGTTAATAGATTTTAAATGGATAACCGTATATATATATAGGTTAGAGTATGTACTCAGTTTTTTAATCATTTTTTGTTTACGCGTTTTAGTAGATATACGTAACAGTGAACTTCAATACTTTCTATTTATATACAAGTTTATCTTTATACCAATTTATTATAATATTGATATAGATTATAATATATGTGTATTGTATTTTATTGAAAATTACAATAGATACGTTTATTTAAAATATATTTTCTAATTCGTTTGAAATTTTTATTAAAAATATCGACAATTCAAAAAACCAAACTAAATCGTAATGTTTTATTGTATTTATGTAAATATTCACATATTTGAGAGATTAAAAGAACTATAAGCGACAGAGATAAATGGAGAAAAACATCAATCATTTAACCAATCTTCGGATTGTAAAACACACATATATGCACACATATCAATAAGTGGCAGGATTCGTTCGCTATTCCACAATATCATATTTTCGTGCTTCTATCGTATATTATAGTTCACACAAAACTAAATGCAATATAATATTTATGTAGGAGAGAATTAATTTTTCATACAAATTCACTCGAACATTTACATCTTGAAATAGTCTATAAACACATAATATAATTTTACCTATTATAATTTGAAATTGAAAATATTAAATATCCCACGTAAGGATTTAGTAAATATTCACAATTAACACCACTATATTCGCAAATCTCGGAAAGAGGTTAACAAAATCGAATTTCGCTCTATCCGGGCGATTGTATATAACCGGTATAAAGTTCACTGACTTACGTATTGCTAGAATAATACAACTTTAAAAACGATTTTTGTTCCATACGTACGAAAACCGAAACTTCCAATGTCTATTCTCGTCGTTTATTCATCATTGGGTGCATGTTATTGAATATTGAATATTATGATAAATAATTTTATTTCTGTATTAACGCACGTAATGTTGAAATATACGGTTCTTCCGCAAAATATTACGATTAAGACAATATAAGCAACATAATAAACAGCGCGATGAAGTAACAGCTTTAAGTAAATACAATTGTATTGTTACGGGAAAATATATTTTTATTGCGTTCTTTCGATATTTTTGTGTCGTGATTTGAACAAAATAAAACAAAAAATGATTTGTTTTACGATTGTATTTTGTGTATTGTTTTAATTTTTAGTTATTCTATGCATGCGACGTATTTACTCTTTTATGATATTCGGATTTTTCCTTTAATTTCGTTTTATGTGAATTTGCTTGTTTTGGTTTTTTGGAGAAATCATTTGAACTGTGCCATCGAAATCGTCTAAAAATACAATGACGAGTTACTGCTGCTGGTTTTCTTTGACTGGCGTTAATAAAAATATTCAAACGGATAGAATTTCCGTAACGCCATTTTATAAATTATAACATTATACAAAATGCGAACAAAAGTCTTTATTGTGTACGAACCTAATTTTATAATATTTCTAATGGGTAAAAACGCTATAAGTTATAGAAAGTTTATTTATTGCAAAATATGATTAATTTATGAGAGATGTTGGAAAATGTGCTAGCGAAGTGATTTTTGTTAAATTGTTTTATTGACTACTTAGTTATAAATATTTAAGGTGTTTTAAAATTTGCGGACTTATCAACAAACACCTGAAATGATGCCACTTACTACGCTTTGCTATATTATGGAAAGGTTTTAGGTATAAAACTTAAATCACTGTCAGTTCCGTCAAAATACGAAAAAATTAACGATATAATTTTTTTTTTTTTATTGCTTTTATCTACTTTAACTACGACGTTTTTTTTTCATTTTGCTGTTTTGTCGAACTATCTGCTATATAAGAGTATATTTATATTGAGTATGTATTTTAGTAACTTTCAATTAACTGTAATTTTATAAATGATACATAATTGTGACGGATGTGTAAAAAATGTACACAGAGGTATTACAATCAGTAACCATCGCGGGTTTTGAATTAGAATATATTTTTTATTGATTTGATTTTAATTAAAGTACAAATTTTGTCAAACCACATAGATGTTTTTATAATAGTTATACGTGTATATTATACATTATAACATTATGTACTTGAATTGAGTTCTAGATATATTAATTTCGTGACATGTTTTTGTGCATTAGAATTTATAATTACATAAAATATAAATTCATTTCGTGAAATATATATTTCAAATCATATTTTATTTTTAATGCAAATTCTCAAGTAATTTTTAGACTGTTCGTGTATTTCTATAAATTGAAAATCATTTTACAATCGATTTCAAGAGAAACAGAATTAGCTGTACTGAGCTTAATTTGTGCTCAATTTCCAATATACAGTACGTTTTTCGTAAATATTAAGGTGTATTTGATGAAAAATTTAATTTTAAATTTTAAAGTTACTATATTATTGACGCAGTTGAAAAACAATTCAAATTGGTTCCAGTTTACTATATAATGGTTTATAAACAATATGGTTTTCGTAATATATATATATATATATATATATATATATATATATAACTAAAATTTGATTCTGTACGATATACTTAAAGTTTCAAATCTTAAAACTTATGGTATAGAGTAATTAAAAAAAAATTAAAAAAAATAAATTATTAAATAGTTATTGGTAATTGAAAATTAAAGATTGTTTCTCAAATATTTCGCTACGAAATAATGATATATTTATGTAAATTATCGTATTACTACAAATTTTTGATCAAATGTTTCGTACCTCGAATGGACATTTTAGAGTATTTTTATCGTCTCAAATGTATTTTCAAAATAAAATTAAACACAATTTGTTTTGTTGCGTGTACGAATACACCGATACGACGTGACTGTAGAGATCTATATATATTATTTTGCAGATATGTTTCAAAACAATAACTCGTATATACATCTTCAAAAAAAAAAAAAAAAACGTATAACATACCTTTCAACGTCTCGATTTAAACGGAAAACGCTTTGCAGGCGGCGAAAACCCGGGGAAAAAATACGATCGTACGGTCGCGTGGAAAATCTTCTAAATCTTCTAAATCGACCCGCAGATTTCCAATCGACTCGTGACAATAACGGTACAGATGCAACAACGATAATATTAAATACACATATACATATGCGTATGTATATGTAAACGCTTTGTAACGGCCAAAGTCAAAATGTTTACTCTCGAGGTAATCACTTGGCCTTTTATAGTACTTTTAAATCGCCGTCGCCACGGCGCTCGTATACAGAGTGTCAGGGGTGTCAGAGGTGGTCGAAGGGTACGATCGGTGGAGGTGAGAGAAAGAGAGAGAGAGAGAGAGCGAGTTGACGTAAATTTTGTTCCCGGAGGACGCCTCTCAACCCTCTCGTTCATCGGCTTATACATATACTTATACGTAACAGATAGACCGGGTGGGGGGTACCTGTTGCGCGGTCGCAAATATTATCACCTCGTCCCTCGTGTCATGTAGCGCGAGAATCTGTTTAATATATATATTATATTTATATTGCAGTGTTATTTATTAATTATGAAGGTGTTCGAAGTTCGAACACACGCGTTTTCCCATCCCCGCCGCAGCTAATTTATCGGGTGCGCGTAATTACCCTTGTGTGTTACTTCCACGCCATAGTGTGCGCAGGATTGTCCAATGGCGGTGGCGGTGCATAGGAGGCACGGGTTACAATAAACTTGAACAACGAAATATTTAAAACTACAAATCGACTATTATATAATAATAAATTCAATATGTAATGATTATAAATGCATCTGTGTGGCAAAAACAAAAAAATTAAATTAAATAGATCACATATTATTTAAAACAACCAAATTGACTTATTAAAATTGATTTTAAATGGACAAAGTAAAATATATTATACGTATACAACTGTTGCCCCGTGTATCAACTCAAATTGAACTGGTCTATATTAAATTGATTATGTATATATATCTATCATAAATTTTTCATTTCGAATTGAATATTATATTATATTGTTTTACTAGTATTACTGCAATGGTATACGCATATATTATTATATATAAGCGAGAGTTGTTTTTCATTTGTTTTTTGTTTGTTCGTATATTACCTATATAATATATATTATGTTCCCGAAATGTGACATCGTGTGTTGATTCGTAAATGTATATAATGTAATAATATGAAAAATAAAGAAGATATAGATGATGTAATAAGGTTAGATGCAAGGTTAGACAAATAATCAGGATAAACTCTCACGTCTCGCGTAATAGTAGGATTTCCATAACTTTATTTTTAACAATTTTTCTATGATCACTGTATTATTCATATTATATGTATTAAATGATGAATAATAATATGTGAATATCTAGTATTAAACAGTTATTTAAATTTGTATTGTTTATTACAGAGTTAATATAATGTATGCTAGTTATAATATGTTATATAAATCATCTAATAGTATATTATGTGTTGTTTCCTCATTTTGAAAATACCCATATATTATTACCATTATCTCAACATATATATATATATATGGTCATATTTTTTTCTACGATTACTTGAGTATATATCATACGAAAGAAAACTTGTAGACGACGTTTATATAGACTTAGCGGTCTATATATAAATCGATCAGTTAGCGTTAAGGTTTTCTTCATATTATTATAATAGATGTTATAATAAAAATTGCACCGCACATTTTCTCTATTCGTTCGGAATCGAAAATAGTATATAAAATATCAGTTTCATAAAACGTTTAGTGAGTCGACTATATGTGTTTTAAACGAGGCGTGGAAACTGCTGGGTTGATAAAAGAAAGAAAACATTATCAATACTATTTTGGCACGTATATTCAACTATCTATTTTACATATATGATTTATATGTTTTATTATATTATTATATATGAATAATGTTACACAGACGTGTGATAAATCGTCTGTCAACTGTTCACTAGGAATATTATGTTAAAATACTATTTCCCCAAAGATTAATAACAAATAATAAACATCAAATTGTGTTTATACACCTTATAACGTGTCTTCGACCAGATGTTTTTTTTTTATATTGTTGTGGGTAATTTTGTTGAAAACAATAATTAAAAAAAAAACCCGTTTCGGTCGTAAAGAATCCATTACACATAGCTCGGAAACCAGATCGGAGATAAGAATAGGCAAATGTTTGTTGTAAGTAAAAATGTACACATTTTTCAGACAAGCCAAAAAATGATTGATTTATGTTAAATTATGTTTTTTTAAATAAATGTTATAATAAATTAATTGTTTTAAGCGACATCTGTATTCAGAAAATTCTTCTAACTATATAAAACATTTGAATAGGATTTTAATTTGACAAAAGTAAAGTTGGTCATAAACGAGCACTTTAATAAAACAAATAATACCGTTTTTAAAACGGTGATAATTTCCATGTATATTGTGTATGTCGTATGTAACGAATATAAATCCTTGCAGGTAGTGAAAAAATTGTATGACATATACGCAACAGCAAAATTGTTTTACATGCTAATTTAATTTTGAAATTGGTAACTACAATAAAAATTTCAAAAGTGTTTTAACGTTATAATATAGGTCATAACATCAGTGTTATTTATTAATTTTTTTATTTATTTCAGATTAAACAATTTAAAGGTCGACTTCAAAATGGAAGATAACACAGACGAAAAACATTTTGTCGCTGAAAAATCTAAGAGCAACAGGGCAAAATGTAAGAAGTGCAAGGAAATTCTAAATCAAGGAACGTTGAGAATCGCCAAAGTAATGGCGAACCCGTTCGGCGAAGGAAAAATGATGGCTTGGCACCATCCTGAGTGTTTAAAAATCGTATTTTCAAAACAGAGAGCGTCGACGGCGAAAATCACATGTGTGGATGACATTGGAAATTGGCATGAACTGTCCATGGAACACCAAAAAGAAATATTTACAACATTCCCCGACAGTAAGAAGTAATATTAAGAGTCAACTTACACACATACAATATAACCGAATGCAAATTTTTTATTTATATGAATGAGAAAGTTGGAACTAATTTTAATAAACTACTAGCATTGGGTTAGGTTAAGATTGAATGATTTTTCGAATACAATGATTTAATATTGTTTTAAAATTCAAAATAATATTAATAATAATACTCTAAAATCTCTATCTAAGTGTGTGTGTGTTCCTTTGAGTTGACATCCATAGCACTTGCGGCTCGTTACTTTTTATAATTATTATTATTATTTATTTTTAGTTCCCAAGGAAAATTTAAAACGCATGAAGATGAACCGGATAACAAGGAAACGAAAAACCAAAAAAAACCAAAATCAAAAGTACCCCGCCACAAACTCCTCTGCAGCAGCTGGATTATTATTTTAAAGACTTTCGAAGACTGTGTATGAACCTCTCACAGGAAAACAGTCATCTTCAAAAAACGGCAATTTTTAAAGAATTCATCAATAACATATTATCCAAAGGTATGCATATATTATGTGTTGGTGTTTTACAATAAGAAACTATATAACATATGTTTATAATTACAATACTCTGAACTTGTAATATTTTGATTTTTCCGTATGACATAGCAACATAAAATATCTAATTTTTTGCAAAAAAAATTAAGTTCCTTTAACCTGTTTTAAAAACTACATTCTATGTGTTCGTATTTTTCTAATAATCATGGAATAGAACAGAAATCAATTTTAAATACACTTGTTTAAAAAAATGTTTCTAACACAATTCATACACGAACCATTTTTATGGTTTTTCAAACTCATGACCGAATTTATTGACCTATATTACTTCAATACTTACTTCACGTAGTTGTTTGTGAGTGAATTTTGACCAATATACGTATTGGGTAGTATAAATTTATTGAAATATACTTGTATATGTCATTTTTTAATTTATAGGTTTATTAATTTACACAGTGAATGATGTTAAAAACATTTTAATTGATCAGAATAGATTCTGTTTATTTTTCATTTTTCTATAAATTAGGCTTCTAAAAACTCAATAATGTATGGAACTCACAAAAGTCAAATTACTTGGTGTTTATTTATAACTAAAAATAAACTGATGTTTGATATATTTTAATCTCATCGTAGTTAATTAGAATATCTGTAAAATAATGTATTACATATTTTGAGTTATAATTTGATCTACCATTTATCATTGTGTGTCATCATATAGGACGTACATATTAAACTTTCCCCCAATTGACATTTTGTTTGCTTGAACAAAAATATTTAACTGTTGGCGTGTACGAATTACATGGGATTTAACTTTGTTATGATTGTAATAATTTAATTAATACCTATAAATGTTTTGATGTTTTTATTTTTGTTTTTTTAACAAAATACTTGTGTTTATACAGAAAAGTCGAATGAAACGCGGGCAAAAAGTTTGTTTTTATGGTGTAAAATGTTGTTGCCCAGTTCTGAAAAAAGGATTTACAATCTACAATCAAAACAACTTATTAAATTATTTAGCCAAGTAAAGCATATTTAATTACAATACTATTCTACTAAATGAAATTATATAATTACATAAAACAATATAAATATTTTATTTTTTATTAATTACCGCCATTATTGTATTTATGTGACTAGTTATTTAAACAAAATATGAACATAATGTTAGAAGATTTGGAAAAGGGCGACATTGCAGAAACAATAAGAATATTTTTTGAAAAAAGTAACAATATTGACCTGAAACCAGCAGCCAAATCGACTTTGACACTGGGTAAAATTGACAATTTTCTCGATAAATTATCACTTGAAACTACAGAAGTTGCCCAAACGGCCCTTTTCAAATCGATTGCTACATTGTAAGTGCGATTAATACATATAAAAGAAAAAAATTATCGATTGAAATTAATAACATTTTTTTTATAATTTACAGATGTACGGGAAACGATTTGAAAATGATTATACGTCTAATTATTCACGATCTTAGAATTAATTGTGGACCAAAATATATGTAAGTCAATCATTAATTAAAAATATATATATATAAGAGAACTTGTGATTATTTTATACGCAAAATGTTTGAAACCCAAATCACAAAAATTATACACAATAACCGCGTATACGTATTTCGACAACTACGTTGTCATCATCAAGTAGCTTGCGCTGATGTGCGCTGATGTAGTTGTCGAAATACGTATACGCGGTTATTGTGTATAATTTTTGTGATTTGGGTTTCAAACATTTTGTGTACAATCATTAATTGTTTATGATCAAAATATTATTAGGATAATCAAACACATATTATCATTAAACAGTTTATTTATCAAACATATTTAGATAGATGATAAATGTATTCAGTATGGATTTATCATATTCTTTATATCAAACAGCAGCCGTCTTTTCATCTAAATCATGTTTTTTATTAATTCTCTGGCAATATCTTACACATTTGCATTCAATCAAGCAATATTAATTAGAATAATATATCTTGTATTTTTAAAGTTTTCAAAATATTTTAATAATTCATTAAAATGAGCCATACTGATATGCATTGAGGAACTTTACAATAATCTACCTATTTAGGCTTCATGTTTATTACTTTGGCTTGGACCCTTCAAATTCTCAGAAAATCCCTTGGTGAAGAGGTCTTCAATCAAGACTTGCATTGCACAGTTCACACAACTATCAGCTGACACTGCGATCATGATTGTAAACATTTAACAATACCAGATTATCCATAATGTCACATATATTATATTATTTATATTTTATTTAGATCAATATTTGTTTCATATTAAATTATTTTGCTTTAGTTTGGGTGCCATTCATCCTAACGCATATGAAGCTTATCAAACTTCACATAATTTAAAAGCTGTTGTTATGAAAACATATACGAGTGGTGATCCATCTAAAACAGCTGACTGTAGTCCAAACACTAAAATTAACATTAAGCTATCGTTGTTAACACCCATTTTGCCGATGTTGGTAAGTTTATATTATTATTCATTGAAACCTTAAGACTTATCTTTTTCAAACATTTCTTGACGGTTCCAGGCCGAAGCTTGCAAAAACTTACAAGACGTGTTTAAAAAGTGTCCAGATGGTGTGTATTCAGAAATCAAATACGATGGTGAACGCGTACAACTGCACAAGAGCGATAAAGAATTTAAGTTTTATTCGAGAAGTCTCAAACCAGTTTTGAACCATAAAGTGAATATTATGTGAACACAATATCTAATGATATTTTCCAAATATTTTAATTATTGTATTCAAATTTCAGGTCGATCCATTCAGACAGTATATTCCACAAGCTTTCCAACACGGAAAAGAGATTATTTTAGATTGCGAAGTGCTCATGTACGATAATAAATCTAATAAGCCATTACCTTTTGGTACTTTAGGTATCCATAAGGTATATATGATTTCTTTACTCATACAACATTTATTCTTATTCTATTAATATAAATTTTTATTTTCCTGTGTAGAAAAGTAAATTTGAAGATGCTAATCCTTGTCTATTCATTTTCGATTGTATGTTTTATAATGGTGTATCATTATTAGACAGGTGTGTATTTATACATATTTATATGCTATAGTAATTACTAAAGAGAGGGCTTTAATGCACTAAAAATCTTTAATATATGCTCTATAAAGTGTTTAAATATGCTTAATAATATGCCCTATAAAACATCGTATATGCCTATAAAAATTAAAAATTAGATAATTATATATTATGTAAAATGTACTAAATTATGAAAAAAAGTATAAAGTTACCATTAAAATAATTTTTTTTTACATGTATGGGAAATATTTCACATACTTAAATATGCATTGCACTGGATGATCATTGTTTTTGAAATATTGTATAGATCGTCATCTTGAACAAAGTAATCGATTAACATGAAAAATATGCAAATATATACACAACATAAAAAATTTAGCTTTGTTTTGTTAAGGTTACAAAATACATTTTTATTCTACTATGTAACTTTCATTATTTAAGAATAAAATATGCAATTGCCCTTTAGTAATTACTATTTTGTTATCTTTTTCCAATAATTGCCATGTTTAATTTTTATCTAATGAATTTCAGATCGATTGTTGAGCGGCGAAAAGTTCTTATGGACAACATGACTGAAATTAAAGGACGTATTATGTTTTCAGAAGTTAAGGAGTTACATGTCAGTATATATATATACTTTAAACTGTCCGGAATACATAAATGCATGTTATTGACTTGAAGGCAATTAAAAATGTTGTATTTGTTTTAGAATATTGACGAACTGAAATGCATGGTGGAACATGTGTTGAAACTTGGTTTAGAAGGATTAGTATTAAAGAATTTAACTGTAAGTGTATTATTTTTCAGTTTTGTGCAGCTACTACAATTTTTTTTATTTTGCACATACATAAGTACTCTATATTCTACTCCCAACTTATGTACAGACAGTTTCTTCAAATCTTATTAGACTAAGATAATTTACATGTACATTCAAATAAAATTATCCAGCATTTAGGCATGGTGATCATTGTTTATCCAGTCATCACACACCTCTGCATTAAAAGTTAGAAAGAACCTTAGAAAAAAATTTAGCACATACAAAATACATTTAAATTTAAATAAAAATTATTTAAGTATTATAATTTCAAAATACCATATTTTTTTATATTAGTAAAAATGTTTTGCAACTTACAATAATAAGACACGAGCCTATGAGTCAATGACGTAAACCATACGTTGACCACCACTGGTATATATTATATACCTATGTGCATATTTTTTGATTTCAGGGAATTTATGAACCCGGAAAGAGACATTGGCAAAAGATAAAAAAAGATTACTTGTATAATGGGTCAATGGCAGATAGCGCGGATCTTGTAGTTCTCGGCGCTTGGTTTGGGACTGGAAACAAAGGTATAAATATTATATTGTGATGTTTAACTTCAAACATTAAACTATATATTCTATAAATAGGTGGAATGATGTCAATATTTTTAATGGGGTGTTATGATGAAGCCAATAATGTGTGGTGTACGGTCACTAAAGTACATGGTGGACACGATGATAAAACTCTAGAAAAATTACAAGTAAAATTATTTTTATTCTTGAATGTTTTTGTCGCATAAAACAATTTGTTTAAATATTGTGTTTATAACTATATGATAATAGTCTCTTACAAATATTGTTAAGTAAATTATTAGTTATGTAACTTTATATTCAATAGTATGCATAAATAATATTTTTCAATTATTTATTTAATGAATATTTAAAATTTTTTTTTATGGTTAAAATCGAATAAAAACAAAATATAAGGGCCATTTAAAATAATTAATATTATTAAATAAATATATTTAAATTTGTTAAATAGTATATTTTAAATATATTTTACACATGTAATATTGTTTTAGGATGAACTAAAAATGATCAAAATTAGCAAGGATCCCAGAAAAGTGCCAAAGTGGCTGAATTGCAAAAAAACTATGATCCCTGATTTTGTAGCAGAAAATCCCAAGGTATGTATAACAAATCCATATAATATATTTAAATTGATTGTACGAAGTCTAATCAATAAGTATGGAGACTGATAAAAAATATATATATTAAATACAGTTATTTACATTTAATCAAGTTCAAAGTAGGTCCCTTCTGAATTCATACAGTGCCTTTAATTAGTTTATTTCAATAGTGATTGGAAGCACTTCTGGAATTCATTTTGAGAAATTCTCTATAGTTGCTCCGTTGCATTGGAAGATTTATTTCATCCACATCTAAAAACGTTGACCCTCTTTCATCTTTGAAAATAAAAAAAAAATCAAACAGAGCTAGGTCTTGTGAATAAGGTAGTTGAAGAACAACTATATGTCGTGTTTGGTCAAAAATTGTTGCTGCACAAATATGGGTTGAATGCGCTTTGAGCATTGGAGACAATTTCCAGCTACTTGATTCTTTGAACCCAGTTCTTTTTCTATGTACAACGTTTCATAAACAATCCAAATAATTTGAACTTATCCAAATGATATTTGTAGCTCATTACAGCAGTCCATAATTGTCAAACAGTGGTTACCTCGGATGAATGTGCGAATTTTCTAGATCATTTGCAGCTTGTTAAATCACGTCCGTCATGTACATCACTTTCAACGATTGTTTAAGCCGTTTAAACCATTCAAAATGTGAGCATGGAATATGGTTTCATATCCATAAGCCACTAAAACCATTTGATAGGTTTCAGTGGCAGTTTTCCCAAATTTATGGCAAAATTGTATGCGCTATCGTTGTTCTAGATTTTTGTTCATAGTGAAATCTGAAAATGTGTAGAAACACACTTTGCTTAATCGGGTCTAGCAGCTGATGTAGTTTTGTGTAAGCAATTATTCTATCAAAATTAATAGAGTAGTGATTGGAAAAAATAGTACACTAGTGGTCTTGACCAAATATTATACAAATGCAAACCTAGCCTTGTTGATTAGACCACGTATTTATTTTTAATAGACTTCTCGAGTATTTCGATAAGTTAAAAACAATTTTCTTCGTGGTTTCCATGCCACATGTACTCGTGCATGATTTTTAGTTTTACACGTTCACGGACACCTCACTTTTTCATATTATTCATGTACCTACCTCAGAAGATCACTTTTGTATTTACTGCTATAGCAGTAACAATATATAATTAATTCAATACCGTATAATAATAATTTAACTTATTTTTGACAATCAATATAGAAGTTTCAAAATGTAAAATAAAATAATTTCTTGATTTCAACTCTATACAAACATATCAATCATAAACTCACGTACACCTATTTGAAATCGGTCAACGCGCGCCTCGTTCCGCGTCCGACAAGCGAATAAATTGTATTTTTGTAGCAAAACCATACGTTTCCTACATAATCAACGTTGATGTCAACAATAATACGATAAAAACAAAATTTCCACCAGAAAGTATAAATATAGAACGCGTCGTGTTTGGAATAATATTATTGCGTGATATCGTTACGTGCCCAATTATATCTCTAGTTTCGTTTTGTACCGTTGAAAACAATACTTCATGAGCAACAGTGTCCGGTTTTGTACGTTTTTTTTTTTTTTTTATTAATTACCGTTACGGCAATAATGACCAATTTAATTTAATTTAATAAATCACGGCTATAGCAGTAACTGACCGTGAACGTGTTAATATTTAAAAAACGAAAAAATAGTGATCAAAGTGATCGAAAAAACGATTTCCAGTCACGTTCGAGTTTTTGCGAATAATTCATGCAAAAATAATACATATTATTTACGTGTGTGTGTGTGTGTATTTAATGCGGTACATCGCAGAAAATTATTTTCAGTGAAATTTCTCACCCGAATCAACATTAATGTAAAATAATGGAACCCGATACAGTTTTCGTTGTACAGAACATATTTATTAATTAACGTTACATTAGATTTTATACTAATTAAGTACGACAAAAAATAAGTCATAAAGAACGTGATTACCTTAGGCAAGAGAGTAAACGTTACATAACTGCAATGAGTACTTCAACAAACATATATATATATATATATATACAGTAGATTCTCGTTAATCCCCGACCTAATTTTATTAGGTATTTGTAGAATATAATATTATACAAGGTATAATGCAACACAGTATTAGGCCCAACAAAATGATTATTGAATACTACACATAATCATTGTCGTTACACATTAAAGCGCACCTTCATTGTCCACACTTGACAGTCGAATAGGATTAACGATTGGATATGATGAATGACAATTGGTATTTATAAATAATCACGACAGCATGCATTCATGAGAAATTCAAAGAACTCGTTTTCATGTTTATTTTAGTGTACGGCATAAACTGCGTAGTTTGTGTATTATTACGGCTGTCCGGATTAAACGAAGTCCGGATTAATGAAGTTTAACCGTAATAATAAAAAAAATTTAATGTTTTGTAGAATAAATGTAAATTTTGCAATTAAAATACGTTTTTTTTATATGAGAATCTCCACTAATCCGGCAATCCTCTGACCTGGTGTCTGCCGGATTGCCGAGAGTCTACTGTATATATATTTAAACCTTCCCTCCTTGAAATTTGTTTGTATATGGTAAAATAAAAATTTAACATTATATTACAGTTTTAATTTTTTTTATTACTCTTTGTATTATATTTTAATTGACACTATACAATAATATGTGGAATAAAACCAGTTTATACAGTCGGTGCCGCTCACCATACATATTCTTCTATATTATATTACAAAAATTCAATATAATGTAGGTATATACCGCTTTTACGGTTTAATACTGTATGGGTTCAGATAGGTTATAAATATTTAGTGTACATTTAATAGCCGTTAGATTTCTAATCAGATATTTATTTATATTTTTTTTTTTTTTTGTTGCGTAACTTATAATCTGTTAGTGTGATTCACAATTCTTCCTGCATTAATTCGTATTAAATCGGATGTGGACAGCCAAGAAAAAAAAATAATAATTTCCAGAATAGTTGAACATAATCGTATAAATATCAATAAATGTACAGCCTTGACATTATCTCCGACATTCTGCAAAATTTCGTCGTTTCGTCGACACTCTGATTATGTATGTATGCATACATGGAAACAGCGTGCATAGTTATTATTTATTTGTCATCATAATTTATTCTCAAGACTAATAAAAAATAAAAAATAATATTTAAATGTATACGGTAAATACGTTTTTATTTAAATATCTCTGTATGCTACAATACGTGTTCAACGTGCAACGCGGACGAATCCGTTAATTTATAAACGTAAACGTACAAATATACGACAATACAATTTCGCGAATTTTACAACCAACCATTTGTACGCGTGTATATTATTATAATGTTAACGCCGTCTCCGCTGTTTTCGAGTTTGGCCAAATACAATTATACGAGTATTACGATTATACATATATTTGTATATACAAATACTCGCGGCCAAATGGTTTCGATATGATATCCGAAAAGTGCTGCTCGCGCGTCGAACGGTTAATGGTATCCCCGTTCATGATATTGAGTCTGTTGCAAGCATAATGGATAAAAGCGTTTTGCGTTTATGAATGAAAACGTGGTCTGTCGATAGAACTTGTCGCGAATTCATTTATTGCATATGTAAAAATTTATAGTTTTTTATATGACCTGTGATTCGAACGTATAATTTTACGTTATCTTTACTTTTTATGTGAATAGAAAATGCCCGTTTGGGAAATTTCGGGAGCGGAATTTTCGCAGGCAGAAATACACACTGCCAACGGTATATCAATTCGATTCCCTAGAGTGACTAAAATCAGACACGACAAAGATTGGAAAACTGCTACATCGTTAACCCAATTAATAGTGAGTCGCGGCGATGTCCCATGATTTATAAATATTGAAAACAAACGATATTTGTCTTTTTTTTATATACGAATTTTAAAATTGTTCTTTAGAACTTGTACGAAACATCGCAAGACACTGACAATTTAAGTATTTTTTCGAATCCTAGCTTAGAAAAGAATACCAGTTGCGATAACGAGTCACCACAACCATCGCCTGAAAAGAAAAACCATTTAAAGGTGACTAAATATTATCTTCTATCGATTAATTTTTATCCGTTTCGTCCGCCAGTTATCTATAGTTAATATATAAACTGGCATGTAAAAAAATAAAAATAAAAGACGCATTTTGTACGTAAAATAAATCTAATCCATTTTTGAGTTCATTTTATTTTTATTATAGAGAGTATTGGATCTCGAAAAGGATGTGGAAAATCCTGTCAAAAAAATTAGACTCTCTGGTGAAGGACCGCGACGAGTAAGTGCTCTTTTTAAAATACTGTTTATAATTGCTATATTTAAACTAAAAAACAAACAAAAATGATTCTTCGTATAGTTTGTATCGTTGTATTATTTTCGATGGCTTTAGTAATATTACTTTTTTTAAATCGAAATTTACCCAAAAATATAATTTTGTATGCTTTTAAATTTTTTTCGAAACTAAATGTTATTATTGTATACAATAGTGCGCGCGATATTTGTTTAGGGTAAGCCTTTAATGTCCATATATTTATATATAGATTAATGAATAATAAAAGGACTAGAAACTATATGTATAGCTTGCATTTGACTTGTTACACGATTGAGCAATAAAGAGATAGTTTATTTTAAACCAAACATTAATCTAATTATATATATATATATATATATATATATATTACTTTCACTTGAGTAGTCCTGATAAAAAGACAGTTATCCGTTTGAAGTCTGCAAATAAACGGATACAGTACACGAACAAACTATTTAATTTAAAACAAAATTATATACGAACGAGACACGTTATGAGTGAAATTGTCTCCTTACAATCTGTATAAAATATGTATGTTTTTCTGATAAGGTATTTGAATTAGAAAGCGATTTTAAGACCGTTTACGTCTCGTGTCATAATATTAGCGTTTGTATATGACTTTTTTTCAGCGTTTACCAGATTTATTCGCTGGAATTCGTATAGCTGTACCAGATTCGGCGTCGAAAAATACGTTTTTGCGATATTTTATTGCGTATCCTTTTGTTAGCCACATGTTATATTTATCTCGTATAATTATATACTTATAATGCACTAATGAGCAATATCTTATCATATGTGTGTGTGCGTGTATTACCTACTGATCCGAATTTAAATATTCTTAATGCTTGTGTGATTCATTATTATTTATTAGGTTTGTTCGATTTCGTTCAGTGTGTTTTTTTACCCTATACAATAATACATTCACGGGTTAAAACATGCTTCTATAAATAATAAGACCAACTAAGTTTAATAGTTAATAAAATACGTAAGTATCACAAGGTATAATACAATTTTAAACGCGCGTCTTTTTTTGGCCCCTGGGCGCAATTAGAAAGAAACAAAAAATATAATAAATCGTAATTCCAACCATCAGGTTTATTATTATAATTAAGAAAAGTACACATAAAACCAGTTCACGTAGTATAATATTATTTGAATATATTTTATTTTCGTAATAACCACTTTTATGACCAAACGGATTATAGCTTTTCCGATTATATTTGGTGTTATTTTAATGATTATATATATATTGATTTATATCTAAATCTAAGTCGATATGTATTATTATATTTTTAACATATAGTTAAAAAGTAAACAAATTTAGTGAAAAGCAATTCAGTATACATGTTTTATATAGCTATAATATATAAGTATAATAATTTCTATCATCGATCTAAATATTAACTGAGCTAAGTTAAATATTAGGTATTAGTTAATTACTAAATTGTTTTTTATATATAATTGTTGTTTGCCTTAATTTAAAAAAAATATTTAGCTACGGAGGTACATCATTGAATCTATCCGACGAATGTTCTCCTACACATGTCATAGTATCAAAAAGAAAACGGAAACGACCACCAAAAGTAAGTGTTGCATACTACGTATAGTTATATAATAATAACAAAAATAATATTTTTATATTAGACGTAAAAGCAGTAAAATAGTGTTTTAAACGATTTAATTTTGAATTTAAAAAAAAAATAGTTCAAAAATTAGTAGGTTTCTATTAACAGAAACTAAAATAGATACTGCAGTAGGACTTTCAACAGTAACTCTTAACCCATAAGGAGATAAAAATGAAAAATGAAAAATCAATTGATGACATTTTCGATTTGGGTGCAAAGATTTTATACAAACGTAAAATATTTTTTTATTATTTATTTAGTGATATCAATTTTAATAAATTTTATCAATAATGGAATGTGGTCGTATATGAGATTTTATATCATAGCGCAGCATAAACCGTTTCGCGTATCATAAAAAATACGTTTATTTACTGCGCGTGTAGAGTGTTTTAAATGTTTCGATACTATTTCTGAACGAAACAAACGCGTAAATGAATAATAAACATATGCAGTTGGTCAATGTTAAAGTCATCCGAGTACACTACGGAAATCGAATATTCTCCGATTTTTGGCAAAAACGATTGAAAAATCGGATAACTCGAACGGACGAACTTCGATCGGTTGCGATCCGAGTTGTGCGGTCGGCGTCAAACACGTCGTACGACTGACTTTCGGACCGCGGCGGCTTGCGTGTACATATTGACTGAAACACGAATTTCGCGTGTGTCGAAACAGGAATCGTCGGTGGAGACGACCCGTTCGAGCGTCGCCGTGCGCGCCCAATGGTTTTGGGACAGCATAAGAAACGGAACGTTGCTGCCCGTAAAAGACTATCAATGAACGCGTTCATTATTATTGTCCCGCTGTGCCCGATGTATCGCCGCGCGGTATATTTGCGCGCACGTCGCTTCGCCGTACATAATAAAAAAAATTATATTACATACATACACATATATATACTTGTTTAGTCCGTTATTCGTGAATACGAGTTTCCCTCCCTACCGCTCTCTCGCGTTTCGATCGCGCGCGCGTCGCAAGAACGACCCAAGTACGACCCGTAGGGAATTTTTTTCACACGCCAGCGCGTATCCACTAACTCGCGCCCGTGTATTGAATGCGCGATTTGTTTTGTGCGTTGTAACTCGTCGACCGGTCGGAATGTCCGCAAGCACGCGGACGAAAATAACCGGAAACAACTCCGCGATTGCGGCAACGTACGCGAGACCCCCGTAATCCGTGTTTACAAAAACGTAAAACCACGGTTTTCCGCCGTTGCGCGAACTATAATTTATAGTTCGTCCGTACACCAGTACGATACGTTACGTGCGCCCGTAAATTTTTCCGAACGAAATACGACGACGCGCGCGATCCAGGCGACGGCGGCGGCGGACCATAATCGGAATTCCGGACGGGTAAATTTTTTTGTTTTCTACGCGCGATAAAAGTGGGTCGATCGTGCCGCGCGACCACGAGCAGGTCAAGTTGAAGGTGTCTCGTACGCGTATATACACGTACACGCACGGTACACATGCATGTGCCTACTGTGGCAGGTTCATGGCGGAGATATCGTATTGATCTTGACGCGTTTTCGTGATATCCCGACAACGACGAGAGAACAGTGTCTGGTAAACTACGTTCTTTTTTCGTTTTCTACAGGTGTGTATAATGCCGTCGCGGTGACGGGACGCGACCGTGTGGAGTTTTCAAACAATTCGAAATAACGCCGAATGTGTGTATTGTCTTCAGACGGTCATGGTGTTTGTCCGTAACGAATATCAAACTAATTGTCGGAGAAACTGTGTAGTAAAAAAAATACACCGCGATTGTGTAGGCGCTTTTTTCGATACAAAGCCCCGTTGATGGCCGACAAGAGATTAGTCAAATGAAACTACATGAAACATCAACTGTACGCGATAATAATATAAACAATACTATATTCTAATATAAATATATATGGGTACTCTGGTTGGTCTCTTTTTACCCAAAAGTACTAACTGATTTCTTCCCCTACAACAATCGAAACTTGGGAAAATTATTTTTCAAAAACGCACTTATAACAACGTAACGTTGTTTTCGATTTTCTATATCATTGAGGAATGTTGTCGATTTCACCGCACTTGAACTGGTAGTATATAATGCGTGTGTGCGTATTTTTAATATAGGTTTTGTCGTTTGATGTGCTTTCAAACAAGTCTGACGATTTCGTAATTTTTCTAGGATGTTCCGGTAGCAAATCGCGTCTAGCCGGTACGTTATTTGTCGGTTTTTAAAATTCTAAAATCGCCGTTTTTCTCGAGAACGCGGTGTTGTTGTTTGTTCCCATTCCGGCACTCTATACAAATGGCTATACGACGTGTAAAAAACGAAAACGTGCGCGGATTTATATGCATAATATAGACGACGCCTGGTGGGGGGGGGGGGGGGTGGGAACGATCGGTTATTATGGGCGCTGGTGGGCCGGCGATAAATCGTAACGGGCACGCGTACCGTATTGAAAAGCGGACGCGGTTATAAAACGAAAATCGAGCAATACACGGAACTTTCATATAAATCGCGTCACGACACGTTCCGTGTTGGGAGGGGACGAAGATCGATACGTATACGATATACGTGTGTCTGTTATCGAATTATTATTTGTGTACGTGTGTTGTGGTCGTGAAGTCGACGTACGGCGTTTTTCGTGCCGAAAACGAACCTAATCCGCATCAGGACGCGGCTCGATCGATCCGATCGGGTTGCCGGCAAGAAGTCAGCCCCACGCGGTTTCGTCCGAAACACGACGCGCACACCTCGGGGCGACCGCTACTAATCATGACGGCGTCGCCGGACCGCGCGCCGCCGCAGCACTGATGCCGCCGCCGCCGCAGCCGGACCGCGCGAGAACACCGGGACCGTGCGAACACGTCGTCGTCGTCGTCGTCGTGCAATCATGCGGCGGACGTCGTTGCGTTTGTTGCTGCAGTCGGTGATCGTCGCCGTCGTCGTACAGTGCAGGAACGTCCGTCTGGTGTTGCCCAGCGTGCCGGACGTCGTTCATCCGCCCGTGCCGTCGGAAGGTCGGTATAATAATAATATTGTCGTTTCGTTTCAAGCGTCACGTGCGTAACGGTAGAATCGTGTACGCCAAAAAAAAAAAAAAAAACGGTTTTCCGAAGTGGTTGTTGTTGTCGTCGTCGTCTACCGCGTAACGACGCGTGTATTGCGCACGGGGTCGGGCACACGAAATGACTAAAGACATCCGACCGATTTTCGTTGGGGACGCTCAGAGGGGGAGACGCCTGTAAAACGTTTATCGGCCGCGTGGTCTACTTACCGTACTTGACACCAGTCCATAGTGCCCTGTTTTGTGTTACGATCGGGTTTCGTTTACAATATACGAACGGTTTTTCGGCACTTTTTTGGTATTGTTTTTTTTAACGTTTTCGTATGTCGAACGTGTTGCGTACGCAGTGTGTAATAAACGAACGGGGTTATCGTTGGCCGCGCGTGTGCGTTAAACTCGCGGAGAAAGCGTAAGGACGTATGAACGAAGTACCCGCGGAGAGGTTGCGCGTAACATAACGCGACGGAAGTCGAGGGGAAAAGGGGGTTTTGAGGACGTGCTAATAAATATTATTAGTTGTGTGTGTGAGTTCGGAGTCGATATGCTATTAATTACTATTGAACGTACGGGCGTATTGATTAAATATATATACTAAATGTTGTTTTGGAATCGGATGCTGTACGTACGAATTATTATTTACTCGTGCGGATGATACTGAAAACGTCGAGATCGGTAATTTTCATTTAGACGGTTTAGTAGCGTGTGGACAAACGTTTGCCTGGATATACGAAAACGTATTGATTCAATAACGATGATACTTATCGACTCGGTCGGGCATTCGCGTACTACGACTTCGGAGTCGTGAAAAATACTTACCCGAAATAAAATCGTTGGAAAACTGTTCGGTACAGCTTCCCGACTATAGAATTGAAACGCCGTGATAATTCTGCGGGGAATATTTCGCGATAGCGGCCCCGTCGTCCACATCCGTCTGCCCGCCGACGAACGACGAATAAATAACAACAACAACCAGTCCGCGTCACGATGAAAAAAACCGCGTTTGTTGCCGGTGTACGTTTGATTTACGCGCGTTCGCGAACATATTTCAGTGGGAATGAGCGTCGGCGACGTTGAGAACCTCCAGTCCGCGGAAGACATCGATCCAGAAGTCAGACCCGGTTTGTTTCAAGGGGACATGGCGTTAAACAACGAGGTACGTGCGTGCGGTCGCGCTCACGGTTACCGAGACCACGGTATACTTGCTTACGCGCTCTCTCCGTGTCCGTGCGGGTCGACCGCGAAAACAATGCCGGTTTTTTGTTTGTATGCAGTAAAACGATTACAATGAAAACGTATTCGATTTTCGACACCGACGATTGTTATAGGACGTTACTTGAATGATCGTAAAGCACAGCAGTGCGCGCTTCGAATTCGCCATAGTTAAAATCCCGTTTTTTTCGGACGGGTTCACGTGTAGGGAAATGTTTCCGTTCGTCCGACCTCCGCGGTAATCCGTTGTCCGTCCGTGTAGCGTACACGTCGCAAGTTTTTTACACCCCCCCCCCCAACTTTTCGGTCCGTATTCGATAACGAATTATCGCTCCGAACGCGTCCCATGATGTTTTCCGTTATCGCGATGTTGAACTTTCGCCGTACTTCACCCGCAGCCGTCATTTGTCGACCATACGCTTACTTCGAACTGTACGCCATCGAAACCCCTCTATAAAAACGACAAATAAGTAAAAAAACAAAAAATACGCGTACCGTTCTTTAAACGTTCCCTTCCGGCTTTTTGCTAACCTCCATCTTCTAAATTCTGACCGACGTTTTTCGCTGACAAGTCGGGTGCCATCCGCCCAATTTCAATTAGGAGCGGCCGCTCAAAAATCGCTCCTTCGCCACGCCGCTCGGTATTGACCGTCCGGTCAACGGTCGTACAATCGTTGGGCCGCCGAATGGTTATCGCGATGTGTCCAAAACGGGTTTCCGCCGCGACCGCATTACATATATATATATACGTACGTAGTATGGCAACAATTCCGTTTTTAGTGTTATTGCTTGTTTGTTATCGTGCGCCACGTCGGCTTTTGCAGATTTTCGATTATTGGCGGGTCGGTCTGCGATGGGATATCTTTCCGGAGAAACTCTGGCTGAACCGCACCGTGCCGTATTTGATCAGCCCGCTTTATGGTACGTATAGACTTTTGTTTTTTTTTTCATTTTTAGTCGTCATTACTCAACTCCGATAATATTTTATATATTCTTTAAATTATTTTTCACGTGCCCATAGGTTATATTCCGTCATTGTAAACTATACGTGACGGACGTAAAATAATGTGATCGCGCGATACGTCGAGACGTCTGCAGACGATTGTTTGTTTTGTTCGTTTCTAATACGCGTGTTTTGGTTTTTATGTTTGTCCATCAGAAACGGAACACCGCATACTGATATACCAAGCGATCAGGACGATTAATTTCCTCACTTGCGTTAAATTCGTGCCGTGGACCGGCAGGGAGAAGGACTACTTAGTGATTTGGCCAGTGAAATATCCCGCCGGGTAATTATTATTGTATACGTGTTTTGCGGAATTTAAAAATCGTTATTTTTTTTTTTTTGCTTTTCGTCGCCAAACAGCAGTCGCAATAAACTGGCTTGTTGACGGCGAGTCAAAAATTTAAATTCACTTCAAAAAAACTCCGTTTGTATAAGAGCGGTTCTCGATGGAATCTTCGGAACATGACGTTAATCGTATTCGTCACTACATTTAGATAAATAAATATTTATATGCGTTTCCGAAACGGTTTTGTTCAAATGGCTTTTGGTCACCGGTTTTTTTTTTTTTTTTAAATCGTTCCGTATTTCGAAAACGACCACATCCCACACGAACAACAGGGACTCGGGATAGACGATAGGCGATACATCATATATTCGACTATTGTACGGTGAAAATAACGGATTTGCAATTGCGACGGACAGTGCCGCGCGTTTTCTGAACCGAAAAGACACAATTGCGCATGTCGTATATAAATAATTCGCGACGCCAAAACGCTATTGTACACTTATTATAATTATGATGAATACGATCGTACCGATCCGTACGAATTGTCATAAAAACGTGAGCATAAGACGCTATTGTGAAATATAAGTAACTGCAATGTCACTAAAATAATAACAATAAATAATTGAGGTCCGATGATGTCTTACGAGATCGCGTGTACCTACCAAAGCGTTAGGTTGCACACGTATGTAATCCGTTCGGGTCGGATTGTTTTTACGACGTGTACATCTAATAATAATGCCGTTGCGGGTGGTGAACACTTTTTATTTTTTCACTTTTAGAGAACACGCGAATAAAATAACGCCAATAATAATAATAATAATAATAATAATGATGATGTACTTACCGTCGTTGCTCGATGAAATAGATGTTGGTCTTACGTGGGTCGCTACGGAGGAGCCCAAATCGTTTCGCTACAGCCTCCGGACGAGACCGGCGCCAACTGCCTGGGCACGGACGGCAGGCCGATCCACGAGCTGTTACACGCTCTGGGCATTTTCCATGAACAGTCCAGAGCGGACCGCGATAAGTTCGTCAAAATCAATTTCGATAACGTCATACCGCGTACGTATACATATATTATATATATATATTGTATTTTCGTTAATTTAACAGTATTCGTCGTTCCATTTTATCTTACAGAATACCGATCGAATTTCGATAAACAGAGTTTGAAAAATACCACTTATCAATTCGAATACGATTATGACAGCCTGATGCATTACGGCAAAAGTTTCTTCAGGTTTGTCACAGCTTTTCAATTTAATACGATGATTTGAAACAATGCTGTTTGTTATTTACAGCATTTCCAAGGGAAAGCATACTATCATTCCGAAAATCGATGGTAAAACGATCGGTCAAAGGAAAATGATTAGCAAAACAGACTGTTTGAAAATAAACGATCTATACGGGTGCCTCGGAAAGCCGCCAAATTTCAATCGTAAATACTATACATTATGTAACTATATGGGCCTTTAATTTATATTCACATCATAATTTATTTAAATTAAGAAGAAAAAAAGTACATTTCATTTTTGAGTTGTATTTATTTCTAAAAATTGGTAATCACGTAACACACTTAAAACAAAACATATTAACTAATGACTGTTGATTAGAGCATGGAGTAACGTATACGTCTGTTCGTACACTGTAAAATGTAACGCTGTAAAAAAACCAGCTTTCAAAAGAGATGGAGACAGTCCTTTGAAAAGGCCAGAAAAAGATTCGGTTTCAATTGTTAGACGAATGCAGTCCAGGAACCCGTTACACATAAATTTCTGAAACAAAATCATTAACTTAAAAAATGTTATGGTCAATGTTGAACGCAGTCCAATCTCAGAGAAGTCAGACGTTTAGATATTATTTATTTTATAATTTAAGGTTACGATAAGTCATAAACAAAAAATTATAATCGTTTACCTCTCCAAAACCATGCCTAGTGTGAATGAAATCTTGCAATTGCAAACGTTTTTTTACTACGTCCATTGGATATACAAGAGTCTTTGACGCTATCCCGGACAAAAATCCAGAGCTGAATTGTTTGAAACTGTTCAAATAATCATCATTTGAAACTATTTAAAAAAATAATAATCTATTATTATAATAATGTTATTGTTATTAATGTTATTATTACATAACTAGATACAGTAGAATAATACTTTTATTAGTGCTGGTATATGTTAGAAATAATTTCGAAAATCCATTGTAGAACATAAAAATGAATCCGCCTTGTAAAGAATTTTGAATAATATTAGGAAACAAGCCTCTATAATATGCAGATATGCCTTCCGTTTTATAAATTGATATGCAAACGTCTCTCATATTTATATAAATCTAAAACAAATAAACATAATAACATACAATAATATTCGTTAAAAATACATTAAGTCTTACAGAATAAAACTATATAAATTTATAAATACATCGAAACAATTCAGGGTTACTTTTTATTTTAAACCTTCACATATTTTACACATTGTTAGACTATTATCTACTTTAAAATATTATTTATTTTTAATTTACAGTTCTGTAAAATATTATCGATAATTACATTATTTGACCTATCATGTATTATATACATGATTTCCACGACGTTGGTTTCGTGTGTTTATCCAGGATTAACTTGGAATACATACACAATGACAAAAGGAATATGGAAACCAGAAAAATATTTTGATTTGGATGGTTTTTCAATTTATACGGTGTCTGTCTTACTATGGTAGGTTATGACTGTTTATAAATACATAAATAAGGCAATCAACCTGATCAGACTTTTGGGCTACTAGACGAGTGCGTACAACATCAAATGGGTACGACGTCAATGTTGCAGTCGAAGCTCCAAAAACACCACACATAAAATGAATAGTTGAAGTCTGATTTAATTCTTTTTTGTTCTTTGACAAATAGGCCAGAGATGTTTGAAACACGCCAAACTAAAATATATTATAATTGTATTCACTCGATATTTTCTCATATGAGTAAAAAAAAAAACAGACATGAGAAACAACTCATTGTTTTAATATCAAATATACTAATTAATATTCACCTGTGTTAATCCATAGGTTATTGATAACAACTGTCCAGGTATAAGACCTTTCCACAGTGCATTAATACCTTCTTCTTTGAATATAAGACAAATTGATTGGGGAATAGATTGGTACTTAGAGTTTTTCGATTTCTTCGACAATGGTTCAACTTGCAACTAAAAAAAAGTAAAAACATATATAACATGATGACAGTATTATAAAACAAATATTCCAAAATAAAATATTTATTATTGACATATGACCATAATATACCTGAAAACGAATTTTTATAACATCAAACGGTTGACAAACAAAGCGGGTGCATATTCCACTAAATGCCCCTGCAGCACTATGTGCAATCCATGTTTTTCGGTCATCAGCATTTTCAGTATTTGACATCGTCAATGGAGCTGTTTAGTGCAATCATATAAAATTAATTATTCAAATTTACATGTTATGCGGTAGTTGTAGATAGATTGTAAAACATTATCATTTTTTTTTTTTATTCATATACTGCTAAGTATATCTGTTTTTACTAAAGGCATCTTAATTTTTGGGTTTATTTCAGATGCAAGACAATATATAAACCAAAAATTTTTTAGCATAACTATATGAGTTTAAAAGAGAGTACTAGCCGAATATTTGGTTCTATTGTAGAAAACAGAGAATATAGGAAAAACACAAACCCAGAAGTCTATCGATAATTCTAAAAACCTAAAATATTAGTGCTTATTTGAAAAGCAAGATAATTGAATGGTCCAAACATGTAAGGAAATCAAAAGGTATAATAAAGAAAATATAATTGATGGAGGGACTGAATGGGAAAAAAGTACAAGTTTTCCTTGACAAAAATTGGCAGATTCGGATCCAAAAAGCTTCAAGAAACAACAATAGAAGACGTTGTGATGGATGCAAGAAAAAATTCTGAATGGGCTGTAAGAGCTGAAAGAAAAATAATTAGAACATATGAGTTTGATATGGCTTTGATTTGTATTCGATTATGAAAAATAATTTGATACAAAATTACAAATTTTAATTCACTTACTTTCTATTGTGTTTAAAACTTTAAACATAAATCGAGTAGTCAATCATTGTTAAATCGCAAACAGCATTGACGAAATCGGTCGGCAAACAGAAGAGAAGACGACAAAAAACCGTAACGTTTTTCTATGCAAACCGCGAAAGCAAAATATCAAACACGAATTACAGAAGGCAATTCGTTCGTTTGACATTTATACAAAATAAAACCGGTGAACACATAAGTCAAACGACCGTAAACAATATCGTCAATAAGCTGATAACAATATAATAATAATAATAATAATGATTACAACGGTGTCACCAACCTAATTCGAATGCGAGTTCGGTCTCACCGTTCCGTCCGCGCTGCCATCTCGTAGGACGATCCGACATCGTGTACACAAATATTGTTTTCGCGAACATTTTTAAATGTTTAACGTGTTAATTATCGATTCGAGTTCTTTTCTTGTGCGTTTCTATTGACAAACCGTTTGACTAACGCTACGCGTATCTAATACGAAAAACTTACTATACCGTCGTGCAACTCGATTGAAACCAACAAATATCCAAACAAAGCCTTTCTTTTATTTTTTATTTTTTTCGATTGAACCGACAGTTGTCAGTATTAGGTGCTCGCGGTGAATTCGAAATGATGAAATCAAGTCGTTCGTTCAAATAAATATATTTTCATAACGTTCCTCGGTAATAGAAATTAAATCGGATACAATATAGCATAGTTTTTTTTTTTTGGGTGAAGGATATTCACGGCTATTCCTGTTTCCGCGGGTCTGTATAGATTTATTAATAAATGAAAATGCGGTACTCCAAAACACACTGTCCGGATCATTCAGTTGTGCGAGGAGCTGGTACCATTCATATAATTAATCCATCGTTTGGCCGTTGTCTGCAATACTGTTGCATTGTCCAACGTTGCTAATAACAAAAGTTGGTTGATATGTGTAGCGTGATAGTCCCATCGTGCAATGTTTGGCGCTGTTGTGAGTGTGACATGCCTGAGATCATAGGCCGACCTCGAACCCATATCAAACAGCGGCAACATATATTTTAAGGATGTCATGCCTTGTTTCCACAGCGAATAAGCGTCTTGCGAAACCTAAAACGTTAGTCAAAAATAAAATAGACGTTTGGGGCAAGTTGATGGAATTTGTTTGACAATCCGAAATGTATTATTTTTAATGATTGGCCTAATGACTTACAGATTTAATTCGGCGACTATACTTTCAAATCATAATATAACATTGACAAATCATTGGAACACACAACATTTCCTAACATCTTATTCCAATACCAGAGACACTGAACTATTTTTATTATTACCTGTGAGTTATTTGGAGCCAACGAAAACAAATCGTATAGCCCGATTAACGAGTACATAAAACCATTTAAAATAAAGATTGAAGGAATTGTCGGATATTCCTCGTACCATGGATGTAAATTCATGAACTCTGATAAAACCCCGCCGTTCTTACTGAGGACTTTAAAAGGTTTCAACGCTGCGCTTGCCGTGTTTAAATATATTTCATTTCCTCCAGAATGGTAAAAGGCACGCGATAGCAGAGAAATTCCCTGTCCTTGACCCATAGCAGACAACCTAATATTAACATAAATATTACAGTTAATGTTTGTTTAACCAAACCATTTTATAATCAATATCATGCATAATAATATTTTGGCTGTTGACTTACCATCCAGGTTTCAACGGTTTGATAAAAGGAGATATTTTACGCGTGACAGGATTACGCCAACCGCCAGACATTTTATCTTGATTTTTAATGAACCAGTCGGCTGCATTATAAAATTGACTAATATGATTACTGGAACTCAATGTCAGATTGTCCAAGAATCCCACTCCATAAAGTTGAAATTCACATAACTAAGTAAAATCATTCAAATCATGGAGTAACGTAAATGTAACTTTTTTTAAGTAATCCACAACACAGTACATTTGCCTACCTTATATTTTGAATGAATATTTTTTTTTGGCTTTTTTAACAAATGCAAACCTTTTTGTAGATCAATTAAAACATTTCTAGCCAAATTTTTCCATGTAAAGTCTTTGCTGCAGTGCATTCCATGATATATATTGTGACCCTGAGAAGAAAATGTAATTTTTAATTATGATAATATTTAAAAAAAGTATTTAGCAGCATACCATATTTGTATGTCTCTATGGGCTAATAGTTATTTGTAAAAAAAATTTAACACTGATGACTTTATAAACCAATAAAAGTATTTATAATTAATGGTTACACAAATGTTTATACTAATAATGGATGAAAACCAAATATTGTTACATTATGATAACTATGTTAGATAATAACAAATATGTACATTATGTGTATTATATGTAATATATCCGCTCTTTATCATAAAAAAATAATATTATGAATAATATAAACACTTTATTCATAAATTAATACAGGCCACCGGCAGTGAGAAAAAACCACTATCAATTTTCCCACACATAAAAGCATAGACCAAAATATAAAGAGTTTCTTTATTAAAAAATTGCACTCCCACCAACACGCTGTTTCGAATTCACTAGGATGGTTGGTTAGAAAGAGCAGACTTATCGTCAGTGTGTTCCCATACATCTGACCATTCTTCACATACAAGAATATTTTTGAACTGTTGGTTTTCCATTTATTTGGAATCAAAAATTTTCTCGTTAGTAATAATAGTTCTATTACCCTATTATCATAGGTTAAGTATTCTATAAAATCTATGGTAATATATATTTTGATTGTTTTATTTTTAATTGTTTTAATTTGCAAATTTGTATTTCAAGATACTGTACGTACGACAAAGGTAAGATCTTATAATATATGTTTATATCTCTAATTATTGCCTAATTAAATTACTATATTATCCTTAATCGGTTCTTGGACTGATGAATCCAATACTCTCCTGTTGTCAACAGGAATTTTTGTAATAACTCGAATATAACTATTCATAATCGCACCATATTATCTTTTAAATGGAATTTATAATGTACTTTACGTACTTGACAAATGAGTTAACACATTACATTTTGATCAAACAATGATTATTATTACTTTATAGCAGTACCATACTTGTCTAATGAAATATGGGAATAGTCATTATCTAAAACCAATAATAATATATTATTACCTTGGCCGATATAAATGTTCGAGAACACGTATAATGCAAATTCCAAATATGATGCTCTTTTCTTTCTTTTATAATAATAACAATTTTTGTTGTTAACGATATAGCCACATCAAAACTTACGAAAAAATTTTCATTGCTATCGATTTTCAATGAAATCCCTTCGTCTAAAAATAAAAAAGTTTTACATAATATTACAATCTACTATTGGTCACATTCGATCAATATTAACTAAATTTACCTTGACTAGAAAAATGAACAACATTCTTACTAAATTGTTCATTGAAAACAATTTGTAATTTTGATGTTTCAGGAATTTTCCAATTGGGGTTCAATTGACCATGTTCTAATATTTCTATTTTTGGTGAGGGCAAGATTACATTTTTACTGTAATGGGACAATCCAAATTGTGCTATTTGAGTTGGATAATAGTATCCATGTGGGTTCCATTGAGTTGACACTGGAACACCTACAACAATTAAACATAATATTTAAGTATAAATTGTAAGATTTTGCATAATAAAAATATTTACATGTTTAATATTAATAATCAAATAACTGACCTAGAGATGCACTAATACATTTAACACGATCTCTTTCTTCTACTTTAAAATTTTGAAAATTTGTGAATACACCTCGAGAATCATACTTTCCATTTTGATAATATATTTTTGAATAGCTATGTGACCAATGAAATATTTTTTTATTGTCAACAGTTTTAGTAATTTTCCCATATATCTAGATAAAAATAAAAAACATAACAATTTGTTAAAATAGTAATTTTGTATTTTTTAAATTTATTGTACAAATAATTAAAATAGATTTGTTAATGTTTATATAACATAAGATATTCATTAAACCATAGAATACTTATGCTATAGAATACTTATAAAATACATAATATATTTTTAAAAAAAATTTATATAATTAAAATTCTAGTATACAATACAAACCTCAAAATAATCTTTTAAAAATGAAAAAGGAATATAAACCACATTATTCTTCAAAAGGCAATCCACATAATTACTATTTCCATTAATAATACAGTCTATAGGACTTACATCTAATATCTGAAAACAATAATATTAACAATTACTAATATAGTCAAGTTCTATTTAAACATGTCTATTAATGATAATAAATTATTGCAATATCTTAAATATGAAAAATGTTAAAATACAAGTGTAAGTCTAACATTTCAAATGTTTGTGAAACAGTCATATCCTGGATCATACTTACAAATTATATAGGTAATTCTAAAAACAACTCATTATGATAGTAATACTTAACAGTTTGGATATATGATTAAATGACCTTAGGTTAGATACTTACTTCGTAATCTGGTTTAATATGATTTGAAAGTGTATTGAACGCACTATCTGAACAATTGGACCAAACTAACACTATGCAAACAATAGTTAACATAGACAAACCCAAAAAAACGGTTTTTACGTTTAATCTCATGCTAATTTATTAAACATTTGTACGATTGACATATAACATTGATTTACTGCGGAAAAAAAACAAAACAACAAATTAGTACCATACAGAAATATTACGCGGTAATTAAACAACAGAAGTATACTTATTGTTATTCATGATCTCATGACCATTTTAATAGTAAGTGTCAGTGACTCACGGTTCTGAGTTGCGGAAAAAAGCTTTGTCTTTCACAACTCGACGAAAACGTAGTTAATCGATAAACACGAGACATTTGATGATGAAACGAACGCACGTTAATGGTCCGATTAAAATTGCCAAACGTCTAGTCAAATTGTTTTACGGACCCCGTACGTGACGGGGCACCTATAATTTTGGGATGCTGAAAAACTACGGACCGTATCCGGACGAGCCGATCTTATCACGACTTGTATCGCAAAAGACTCAAATGTGGCAAAAACACATTACACACATTATTATCAGATAATACGTGATAAAGAACTGGTGTGGGGAGACCAACACGCAGATAACAGATTTGTACACAAACCACCTAAAGCAGCATTTACAATGTACGTTTTATGCGTTTTGTTTGGAAAGAAAAACGAATGCAATGTTTTAAATTACGACCTAGTGTAAATCTATTGCAGGGTCGTGCGCACAACTGAAATACGTATACTTGTAATATAATTTCTAATAGAAAAAAAAATACAATATAATTGTAGTATTTCCTTTTTTATTGTAGTCAGCTGACAATAAATATATCTTGACTTATTGTAATCATGTAATTGACTTGTAATTGGTTTTTATGTGTGTTATGAAGTATTTAAATTTTTTTTTTTTTATAAACACTTACATAAAACGTCATGACATGATATGAATAAAATACGTAAAATGTAAATAATAAATATTCTACGTCACGCTTCGCGTGAACAAATCCAAAATATACGGCACTGCATTGATTTAAATATATGACATTCGAAAACAAACGTAAAACATTGAAAACTATATCGATTTCGTGCTGATTTATTTAAATATACGTTTTTCAGTGTTACAAATTTTTCACGCTTTAGTTATTTTAATCAAGTGAATATTTTTTCTATAGGTAACCTACCTACCGAGTGTCCAAAAACAGCCCGCGGAAATCTTTTCGATTATAAATTTGTAAATATATAATATTATTATTATAATACCAATTTGTTTTGCGTGTAGTGTAGAAAAAAAAGCTGTTCGGTTATGTTTGTTATAATAAATAAACGAATAATTAGGTAAGTAAATAAAAACGATCGTTATATAGGCGACGAAAACGTATACGTTTTTAAAAAGAGTGCACCAGTAAAATAATGTTATATATATGTGTGTGTATAGACGTTAACTCGGTCCGAAGAACCATTCGAACAGAAATACCACTAAGCCGGCGCACAGTCCGCATGTGAGTACGATGAACGCGCCTTGTAGTTCGTCGGCGTTCAGCATTTTTACTTTTACGGTGTTGTTCTTTCTCGACCGGCGCGGCGGCGACGCGTTTTGCCTCCATTTGTCGTGCAGCCCGGACTCGTACGCGGCGATTTGTGCTCGGGCCAGTATCGTCCGGTACGGGTTGCCCTTCTGCATGTATATGCCGATGTTGTACACGATAACGACCTCGTCCAGCTTGTTCACTTTCTTCGTGGAGCTCCAGACCAGCGCCTCGAAATGGTCCTCCGGGTCGAGTATGATGATGTCCTTGTGCCGCAGCAGACGGTTGGCGGAGGACACCATGTCCGCGCACGGCGTGTACGCCGTCAGATTGAAGTTCTCCGCGGACATGGCCCGGGCTATCGGTATGAACGTCGGCACGCTGCACACCAGCAGCCCGGACTCTTTCACGTCGTCGATGGTGCGCATCGGCCGTTCGAACTTCGGCTTGTACAAGTATATCAGCTGCATGGACGTGTACACGGCGCTGATGTGCAACGCGTATACGGTCCACGCGAGGTATATCAGTTTGGACGACGCGGTGGCGGGCGGCCGTCCGCTGGCCACGCCGCACAGTACGGCCCACGAGACGACCAGACAGTGTCCGGCGTCCGCGAACGCCCGCCTCTCCGACGGCAGGCTGACGCCCGACAGCCACAGCAGGCCGGAAGTGAGGACGAACACCGCGAACAACGTCAGCCACAAACCGGCGGAGAACACGTTCAACGTGTTTTGCCAGTACGGCAGCCTTTTGGACGGCGGCGTGTACAACGGGAAACGGATGACCTGGCGGGCGGGTGCCGAGCCGAAACGTTCCATCCGCTCGGCCGTCATGATGCCGCCGCCGATCAGGAAGTCGACCCGGTGTTCGCTCAGCTCCCCGAACCCGCCGTTCCACGAACCGTTCGCCGCCATCACGCCCCACCGCTGGTCATCCTTCACCTCCATCAGTTCCAGCCTCACGCGTCCTATCCGTCCCATCAGCTTGACTACCTCCACGTCCATTCCGCCCACCATGGCGCGGGGCGTGCGATCCGACAACAACGTCATCGGCGGCCAATTGAACGCCGCTATTTTCACCGTGCAGCGGTCGTCGAACGTGGCGGGAATTCTGTTGGCGAACACGTCGCCGGCCGCGTTACCCCACCGGCCGCCCGCCGCCGCCGGGCCCGCGGGTTTCCGCTCGTCGCCGCCGTCGCACGTGTCTACCGTCTTCGGCGCGCGATACGCGCCGCACCTGCGCCGGAACGGATACCAGGCCAGCGCGTCCACCGCGGCCGCGGTACCGCGTTCCCGGCCGGTCCTCGGCACCAGCAACACCGAGCGGAACACGTTGCCGTTCCAGAACCGCCGGAACACCGGTTTCAACGCGTGTTCCGCGGTCGGCTCGACCGGCGTTTCCAGCGTCACGATGAAATTCACCTCCGGTCGCCACGACGCGTCCGTCACGTTGATCGCGTCCAGATGGTTGGCCAGGTCGAACGGGTCGCGCGCGGCCACCAAGTACGCGCGCGGCAACATGTACCGGTTCGGATTGAACGGCTTCACGTCGAACCGACGGCCCAACAGCAACGTTGGTCTGTACGTCCGGTGCATGACGGACAACAGTTCCGTCCGGAAACCGTGTGTCACCTCCGGACTCATTGTCACGTAGACGGTTGTCCGCGACACGTCGACGCTCACGTTCAGAAGTTGCACGGCGCACTGCGCTAATAACAGATTGGAGTCGCACGCGACGCGCGTGTGCGGCCACACGACGAGCCAGGCCGGAATCATGATGGCGGACGCGCGGAACGCGGTCGTCATCGGTCCCCGTTTCGTTCACGTTCGGTCCTAAAAACAACGGGTCTCGTTTTATGATCGCGGCGCGGGCAAGTCGAACGAATTAAAATTACTAATCAATTGTTTTCCGGGCCAGCGGCCGTCGGCAAACGTTTTGACAGCCATACAATTACAAGAAATACTCTTTTCGTTGACGAACTAAAACACACGAACTTCATTGTTATAAGCTGGTAACCGCGTATTATGTTTTCCTCCCCGAGTACGATTATTACGATAAAAGGGGAAAAGCAAATCGTTTTTAATACGTATTGTTAAATTAATAAATCATATTAATAAATCGTTGTGGACATTTATTATTATATATTCTAGCTATTTTTAATTTGAATTCTAGTACGTTTGGCACTCTTTGCGTGTGTGTATATAAATGACTATTATAGAGTTCAGCTCATCTACGTTTCATTATTCATGAACGCTATTATTGCGTGTGTTGTTACATAACGCAACTTATTGAAATAAACGAAATTTCATAGGTATTATTATTATATATTAGTAGCGTTTAAAAATATGAAAATCATCTTTTTAACTCAACCTAATGTTTTTCAATTAGTTAATTCCCAGCGTACCCGTTTTATGAAATAAATAAGTGAGAATAAACATGGACAGAGCCCGGAATAAGACGTTTCGCCCGAACGTCGCGATGTGCTTGGGCGTTTCCGAGTGTGCCGGTAACACACACACACACACACACACACGTACGAGGGTGTCCCATAAATTAAGTACGTAAAATGTACCGAATAACGAAAAACTAATTTATTGTTTGAAAACTGTAACGTATTGTAGCGGGAATCACTTGGAAAGCTTTCAAATAACGGGCGTGAACGGCGCCGACCATTTTGGTAAACGGCTACACTGAACGCCTCCGCATGCACACCGTAACCACTGTCGGAGCCGAACGGTGACGGGGTTTTTATCGATTCAAGTCTGATTGTTGTTGTTACGCGAACGCAGTCCGGCCGCGACGGACGACGTGCGCTCGTCGGTCCCGTCGTCTCGGTACTCGCACATACGTTAGACATTTACCGAAAACGGAATGCCGGCGCCGGACGAGAACGAAGTGCACGTATAGACAGACATAAATATCGTTATAATACGTCCTACGAGTGCGCCGAGCTCGCGCGACAACAGAGTAGAACGGAGCCGTGTTGCTTCGCTGTTCCTGTGCGCGATTGACGCGGGGGACGTCTGCTGCCGGTCGCACGCAAATCGATAGCAGCTGGACCGGACAACATAACGACAACAACGACAACAACAATAATAATAATAATATGACTTCTAGCGATTGCCGCGCGGGACAGGACTGCAACCGTGGCGACAGCGGGACCGGCGGCCAAAGTCTGCCGATCATTCTGGCGACCAGGTGTCGGATCCCTCGATCTCCGTCACGAGAGAAAGATTTCGCGACGTCTTCGTGCGGCGGCGGCGGCGGCCGGACGAACATCGCGCAACAAGAACAGTTTCCCGCCGCTGTCGTGCTGAATCGCGTGTCCAGTTCCTTTCCGGCAACTTTTTTCAAAAGGTAATTCAATCATCGCAAATATCATCATTTTCAGGTAAAACGGAAAGTTCCGTCGTTCGACGAGAATATTAATATGTATACACATATTATGTGTGTGTGTATGTCCGTTCTATTGTATTAAAACAGGGGTGGCCAACAGGTCGATCGTGACTCACTTTCGTCTTTTCTTTATTTTATTTTATTTTTACGAAAACGTAAAAGTAGTTTTTATAACATTTTTGTAAGGATTTCGTTAAATTATCAGATCAAATGCAAGTACATCTCATTAAATCTTTATGTTAATTATTAATAATTAAACATTAAGTTTGTAAGCTTTTAAATAATTTGTATTTTATATTTAATAAATGTGAAATGTAAATAAAATTGTATTAAATTCCGGTAACTTCAAAACTGGTATTTCGGATCATTAATTATGTGAGACGACCATTTGTTTTGTCATTTAACAAATCGAAACGTCGATGTCGATCGCGACAATCCAGAAAAACTCAAAAGTCGATGTCAAGTCGATTAAAGTTGGCCACCCCTGTACTAAGGTATTAATTGCAATAAGATTAACTATTGTCTAACAATCAAAACAATACGCCATTGTTGATAAAATTATGCAATACTCGAATTAAATTAATCAAATTCAAAATCGAATTGTCAAGTAATTCTAGTAATTATCGAGAATCACTAGGAAATGATTTCCTGAACTATCATCTTTTCTGGTAGCACACATCAACCGATTATTCAGTGATTATAAATGCCCAATCACGGAAATGACATATTTAATCGGTCTGGTATAAATTTCAAATATATTCGAAAATCACTATTCACTATATACTTGTATATATTTTTATTCGTCGAAATTAAATTATTTAAACGGGCGCAGTCAGTCACTGCGTATACTGAAAAATCTTAGAAACCTCCTCTTATGTTTACATAAAATTACGAGCGATTTTCGCAATCTCTGAAATGCACCATTACTAAAAACTAAACTTGCTGCATACGTGATTCCGTATGTATGTATGTAAACATATGCATATAATAATATCTGACCGAAGTATTTGTCGTATAAGTTGTAACAATGTTTTTTGCTAAAAAATAAAATTCAATTTAATAGAAAATCAAACGTTTTATTATTACTTTTGAATAATTTTTTTCAAAATTTCTTGATATATAATCATCTGCTCTATTATTATAATACAAATGGTATAAGAAATAACTGGTAGTAATATAATGTGATCAATAAGATGTGAATGAGGAGGGGACACCACCCGTCAGCCATAAATATTTATATTGAGTATAATAGATAAATTCGAAATTTTATTTTTAAAAAATATACAATTTTTTCATCAGATTTGCCGTAAGAAATATTACGAAAAAAACAAACTAATTTTTAACACTAACTTAGTTATTTTACATTTAATCATCACTTTTTATTGAAACTGGGAACTTTACCTAACCTAACCTATATATACAGTTAGTTTACAAATACGTCAAATTTTCAATGTAAAAATGTAAATAAACTATAGTTGTCCAAATCTGTTTATTATGTCTTATTGTTAAAAAATAATTGTAATGTGTGTTTAAATTATAATAATGTTACTATATTATTATGTAAATTACAATATTATATTATTTATTTCCAAAATCGCTCTTCGAAACCTACAGACTATAGTGTATATATTTGATAAAAATATTCGAAAATATATTTTATTTATTGAAAATTTTTTCCTCGCCATAATTAAGGTATTATTGTATTAGACATTGAGCTTCTTTTACTGGCAATATTATTTTTGTTTAATCTATTATTTTAACTAGAGCAATTATTACAAACTATGTGCCCTAGTTTTTATATGCATATTTTACTGTGTTTAATCATTAAACAATCTGAAAATATAAATTAGAACTATTTTTCTAATGATACATTACATAATGTACCAATTATGATGAACCTTGATCATCTTATCCGTGTGTGCGTTGATTATTGTTAAAAAATCCATTGTTTTACTCTAACTTATTAATATTTTTACCTGTTGGTTGAATTATCATTCATGTAGTATAAGTGAAGACGTAAAGACGTGAAGTTTTATATAGTTAAACAGTTATTCATTTATTTATTCAAAGCAAATTTTAAAGATGTAGTTCATAAATTTTTCATCGATACTTTCATAGTAAATATCATAATTATGTCAGCAATTAAAATCTGCTTATCAACAATTACTATAGGTATATTATACAAATTCTATTCATAATATTTATTCATAACGAATATTTTAATTACCGTGTGGTACGTGTTATACTCGTGAATTTATTTCCAACAGAATGTCCCAGGACATAACGAACTCGGAGTGGTTCGAAGAAGAGAACGATTTGATAAAAAGTTGCGGAGCATTGCAATCGGCGTTGGGGCTGTCCAAGAGTTTCAGCACCAGCGACATTGCCGATGTCACGAACCTGGACTCGGACTATTGGCCCGCGGACAACGAGGAAATCCACATGCCGCGCAGCGCTTCGGAACTGGCCATCAACCGATTACGCATAAACTCGGACGTGTTGTTGATGGCTACAACGATGCACGGTCGTTTGGGCAACGCGTCGCGATCGCTGTCCACGTGCGTAGTGGTCGGCGATATGGCGTCTACGTCTCAGCTGCCGTCGCCGAGTCGATGTTCCAGTTCATTGCAAAACAATTGCGCACCGTCCGCATTCAGTTCCACCGAGCTCGTGAGGTCCGTCAACAAAAAGGTATACTCAAACACCGCGTCTATGGTCGCCGATGGGAGGAGTGCGCGACTTTAAACTAGTGAAAACAGTCTTCTTTCGAATTCAAAAAGGAAAAAACCCGAAATAGCTAATGATTTCCTATTTCACGGCCGGAAACAACGCTCTTATGAATCGTACAGGCCTGGGGGTGGGAAATTATCGTTGACATATAACTGGTTGTATATATATATTTTTTATCGTCTTGTTTGGAACGAATGCTCGATAACCTTTTTGGAAAACGTCCCGTAGCGAACGCGATCGGCTCGTCATATCCGCTGTGACGATTAAAAAATATTTATCCCGTCAACGTTATTGTAATGTACAGGTACGACGGAATTACATCCAACGGCGTCTGTTAGTCACCTACAAAACGCTGGAACGGTTGTCGCAAAGCGAGTTCGATCTCGAAAAGTCCCCGGCGGGCAGCAACAGCAACTTGTTGGCGCACGAGCAGCGTAAACCGTCGTCGCCCGACCGAAACGATCCCGCGTCCGCCAACCCCGGTGTCGCGGGTTCCGGCAAATACCTGTGCGTGCCGAGAACGTCCGGCAAACCGTTGTTGTGTCCGGACGACATAGCCGTGTGCACGGACACGATAAAACGGTATCAGCCGAAGGCGTTCACGAGATACGATCGGAACATGTTCATAGTCAACTGGCTGGACAACATCGACCCGCAAAACGGCACCGTCGACGATTAATAACGCGATCGTCTTCGTCGAACAATTAAATAATGCAACCCCCCATATTATATAACGCGCGCACGCTTACACGCTTCGGTCACAAATCTCGGCCGCTTACCTCTGCGCGGACATAAAATTTTACGTACACGCGTGTTACGGCTAAAGTATTGTGGATGGTCGTTAATACGGACGAAACGTGTTAACAAACATAGCGTTTAAACAGGATCTCGAGTTTAAAACACAGGTTAATCAGCTTTTTTCTAACATTTTCGTGTTTTTCTATATACAAATGTTAGATACTTTGAAATTTTAGCGAAGAAGCTCATATAAATATCAGAAATATTTACGTGCAATTGATGTCAGGCGATTTTGGTTTGCTTTTCAATTTTTGAATTGTTATTGTAAGATAAAATACGTTTATATTTAAAATATAATATTGATGGTCAATTTAAAAAACAACTGACGCGTTAAAATTATAATAATGATTTTTATGCATTCACGATAATAATTATTGTTGTACGCGTTCACTTGTCATATACCAAGCTACAATGAAACATGTATTTTTAGATAAACAAACAATTTCATCTTTTATAATATTACGATATATTTTCGAATAAAGTAGGCAAAAAATCTACAACTACATTCTATTTTATTTATAAGTATTAACTAAAAAATTTTTGATTATGAATTTAAAATGTTTCAAGTCTGTTTAAAATATGGCCTGAAGACTTAAGTTAAGTTACCAATTGAAATTTAAATTTGAATTATAAAATGTTCAAGTATATTCATTAAAACTTTTCGATATATTAAATAAATCTCATTATATTTTACACGCCGGGTAAACTAATATTCTTATGAAATACAATGTTTTAAATAATTTTATGAATTTTTCAATTTTCAAAAATAAACAATAAACATAATCCTTTAAATATTTAAAATTATTTGTAACATTTTCAATTAAAATACAATAATTCAATTATATACAATATTTAACGTAATTTTTTACGAATTGGGGTGTAAGTTAATATCAGTATTTATTCGATATTTTTTTATTCCGTCCAACTATACAAACAATTAAAAACAAAAAATTCTAATTTATACACATCATTGACTTCGTACCTAACATTATAACTTATAAAACATACTTCGCGTACTGACATTATTTTGTTATTACAGTGATAGGAAATTAATCAAACCATCTTTTGGTTAGACGTAACGATTATTATGCTGTTGTCATAGCAAATATAATGATTTAACATTTTAATAATTATACAAAAAAAAAAAATTTGAAATGCCAAATATTATAATTATATCAAGTTATAGTTTTTACTATTGTCTGTTCATAATAAATATTGTTATATCGTGTTTATATATATATATAATCGCAAGTGAAATCTATTTTTCGATTCTGATTTTAATATATAAATACCTATTTACTTTCTATTTTACGTTTCGACAATAAGCTATACCGCATGGATTATTATGTTTAATCTATATGCACATGTTATCATAACATATTAATGTATTAAACAGCAGATCTATGAAAACAAGTCATTCCATTGTAAACGTATAATATCATGTACGGTGAATACCTAATTGTCTATGTCATAATTGCGTGCATTAAATGTATTTGTATTAATGGTTAATGGTTAATAAATCGAAATAAAATTGCACAATACGCCGTGGAAAATCACCGAGTGAAAGTAATAGCATAAAACGTAAAAAAAAAAATATATATACATATGTTCCTACATTAACAACGTTTATGAAATCGCTAGCCGAGAACACGCGTACAAAACAAATATGTGTGTAATGTGTGTTGTATACATTCATAAAATAGACTAGTAGTACTGTATGGGTTCCGTGTTCTCCGTTTTCGTTAAAAAATTCACGACGGTATAGATGTACGCGACATTGCGACCCGAAACATTTTCACGTAATGTTTTCGAATTCAGCACGTGAAAACGTACAGCGGGATTCTGTACACGCTTTCGTTCAGGAATGATTTTACACTATTTGGCGTTTGAACAGTTGTCCGAGAGAAGACTAACAAAAATGAAAAAAAGGGAAAAGTCAAAACGATTATTCGAACGTGTAAACGTAGTCTAAACAAAACGACGTTATGAACCGTGAAGAAATAACAATTGTCGGCGTATCGTTCGTCGGGTCGACACGCGTCACATTCCGTTGCGCGTACGTAACTATTTTTCCGTATTTTTTTTTTTTTTTCGTTCTGGTCGCCGCCGACGAAAATAATGATATCCGGCCGGGTCGACACGGTACGCGGCCGCGACGTCGAGTCCCGAAATTCCGTACACAGATGGCACTGTCGGACACGCGGTAGGTTCGACGTGGACGGTCCGTCCGTCGGGGTCCGTGGGACGCGTCCGACACGGAAATAATTGATTTTGTCGTTCGTGCGTGCGTGCGTGTGTGCGTGTGTGCGTGTCGCGTTTGGGGTTATGTTATTACGTGCCAACGACCGCGGTCGCCGTCACGTTAGAACCGTTTGTCCGCGGTCGCGACAACCACAACGACGCGTCGTCGTCACCCGATCGCCGACGGACTCCCCCCCGGTCAAGTTGCACTACGGTGCACCGCGGCGGATACGTGTAGGATCGAGGTCGCGCGACCGGACCGGTGTACGCTACCAGCGCCACACGTCGTTACACCGCCGCGGCGCGCTCGCGCACCCGTCCCGAAGATCGCGTAGATAACGGCGTCGGTTACTGTTAACGAGAGTGAACGTCGTCCGGCGTGGCGGTTCGCGTTCGTTGCGGTTGCGTGCACTCTGCGTCAGTTCACGGGTCGTGTGAGCCACTTTCCGACCGGCGTGCCGGACGTCGTCGTCGTCGTCGTGTCACTAATCCGAACGCTCCGCGTCGGTGTGCGTTTTACGTAGTCTCCGACGATTAGTTTCGCTTTTTCCGCGTTCACCTCGTTTGGCCCGCCGTCGCCTTCGTCATCGGTCGGACCCCGAGACAATCGAAACGACGGTGATACACATATACATAATATATAGGCCAACCGCCTATACGGGACGACGGAACACCGAGATCTGGGTAAATATTAAAGATTTTCTTTTTACGGACGGTGTCGTTCCGTTTTGTTTTTGGTTTTCCTACGACGAGGCCGCGTTTCGACGTTCGCGCGCCCACGTACACTCGCTACAATATGGCGAGAACACCCAACTGCGGGTTGACACCGTTTTCACTCGTTCGATTCTGTTTGTTCTCGTGTTTCGCCGACCTAGTAGTAATAGTAGTAGTAGTGACGACGCGAAACGATTTTTACTTTTTATTTTAGCCGTTTCACTCGCCACGTATTTCGTAAACACGCTTTGTCATCCGTTATAACGTATAATTATTATTAATGATTTGTTTACAGGTTGAAAAATGTTCGCCTTATATTTGATTCTGCTGGCGATCAAAACATCATGTATTTATGCTTGGGATTCCCAACAAATGGAGGTTTTCGATCTCGTAGAAGAAATGAACAATATCAATTTCTACCAGTTTTTAGGTGTACCGGAAGTAAGTGTTTATGCGTTTTTCAGTAATTTCGTATTGATCTTGATATTTTCATTAGGTACTTTAAAACATGACGACAATGAAGTGTTCCACTTCTGATAGGATTTAAACATGCCAGTAACTTAAAATGTTGTATTTGTTTTAGGATGCTAATTCGTCAACGATTCGACAGGCGTTTAGAAAAATGTCATTGGTATTACATCCTGATAAAAATGACTCTCCGGACGCCGAAGCAAGATTCAGAGAATTAGCTAATATTCATGATGTGTTAAGAAACCCTGTAAAACGTGGGCATTATGATAAAGTTTTAAGTGAAGGCTTACCTGACTGGCATCACGCTGTGTATTATTACAGACGTGCTAGAAGAATGGGATTCATTGAAATGATTGTTATTCTCTTTTCTATAATCAGCGTTGGACAATATCTTGTTGCGTGGGGATCGTATATCGAAAATAAATTCACTGTAGTACGTAATCATATTTTACATTATTTTGTATACATACGATATTACAGTTAGTACTGTATAAAACAGAAATAATTGTGGCTAATTAAAACGAATAATGTTAAAAATTCTTATAAACCATAAACTAAATACAAATATTAACGTAGTCCATAACATAAAATGTGACCTGTGAGCATCATCGCTCATACACCATACTCTGTTTAATGCGTATAGGTTTTCAACCTAAACCGTTCATTGTGTCGTCATACTTGTCGCCAATTTTTACATTATAAAACCCACTGACCTGATATAACCACTATAGTGATTTTTTGAGCAATTTTTCATGTTGCAGACCATAGTATTTAAAATTTTAATTATATATTTTATTTTACAGGATGAGTTGTTAAGTTCAAAAATTAAAAAATTTAAAAAACAAAAGAAAAATCGAGGAAGTGATTCGACATTACCTCCTGAATTGGATGTAAATTTACCAAAACCCAGGTTAGATTTTTAATTTTTTTTAAAAAAAATGTATATTCTATTTAAATGTTTGAAATTATTTTTTAGTTTGAAAAATACACTTCCATGTCAAATACCGTATTGGTTATGGATATTTATATTAAAGTCTCCATCACTTACAGTCTCGGCTACTTCATTTTTAATTGAAAAATTCAAAAATAGAAAAAATAATCAAAAGTAAGTATTTAGTTGTACTTTGTTATCTATATTTGTTTTTTTGTGCCAATAGATAGTCATAAATGTTTTTATATTTATATTTTATTATTAAATATAAGATTTTTTTTAATATTAAGATTTAAGGATAATTATTGATTATTTATAATCTTATGATTAAAAATAGCTTAATTTTAATTTTTATCGAATAATTATTTTTTATCCATACATACATATTGTATACTATCTGTATTTGAAACTTATTTTAGGCGGTTATAAATATTTAATAAGCTCGCTATAATTTAAATCATTAAAATAAATGTTTAATATAGTTTTCATTAATTTATATATAATTTGTTATTGATCATATATAGGCTTTGCACTTGGTAGTTTTGTACATTTATGGTAAATTATTGTATTTAATCGAATAGAATACAAGTTGGTTTTAGGGTCAACAATGTTAATATTAAAAAAATGAAGTTCGCATGTTTAGTCATTTAATACATATTAATAATAATAATTTCAAATGTTTTCGACATATATTTTAAAAATGTTGAGGGCAATAACTTCTGAAATTTCGTTATAACTTATATATCCAAAATATTATTAATAATGTCCATAAAATGACAATGAATTTTTTTATGTATATTTAATTTTTTTTTTTTTTTTAGTAAAGTGGATTATGAAAAACCAGAACCAATAATTCGAGAACGAATAAGACGTCGTAAAATACCTTATAAATTGCCAGAGATTAATGATTACACGAGTAGCAATGGACCATCAGGAGATTCAACTGGAAAAATAAATATTGAAAAAAATGACACTCCTACGATAGTAGGTAGTTTGTGGACCGATGAAGATTTATTTGAATTGTCACAGTTGGTGAATAAATTTCCCCCGGGTACTTCTGATAGGTGGCAAAAGGTGGCTAAAGCAATGCTACGCCCAGTGTCTGAAGTTTCTTATATGGCAAACAAAATAAAACAAAATGGTTATAAGGTACCTAACGAAACATATGATACAGTCATCGCCGAAGAGCCAAAAAAGATCAAAACACGGGCTACCGAAAATCTAGTAGATGACAACTCGTGGACGCAGATTCAACAAAAAGCGTTAGAAAATGCTCTAGTTAATTTTCCGAAAGGTTGTACAGAAAATCGTTGGGAAAAAATTTCTAAATGCGTTCCAAATAAGTCCAAAGTAAGTCTAGAAGCTGTGACTAACATTAATGACTAGTTATAATATTACCTAACCTATCGCTTTTACTTTCTGTTAAATAAAAAAAATGTTTAGACTATACTATACGATGTACTTATGTGTTGAGTCGACGTTTTAGAATCTTGACTGTTCCACATATAAAATATTATTTAAATATTTTCGATTTTTACTAATGAATTATTCATTTTAACTGAACAGTAATGACATGTATTTTTGTTTACAGGAAGAGTGTATTTCGAGGTATAAACAACTAAATGAAGAATTGAAAAAAAAGAAAAATTGTAATGATGAAAATATTGAAAACCATAAGTAATTAGTAAATAGTGTCTATATCTCCTTGCGATTTTCCTTTATATTTTCCCTAATTCTTAAGTCTGATTTAGTTGTGATATTTAAGCTCATATAACATATTACAATAGGGACATTTGTGTGTATGTGTTGGCCAATTAAAATGTCAGTCCATGAACTATTATAATATTAACATTCGTTTGGTTTTTAATTTATTGTATAAACATAATTATTTATCTAAAATCTAAATCGAGGCGTACATTTTGAAAATTATCCTTTATGTTTTAAATTGTATTTTAAAGCGATTTTATGTTAGTATAACCAGTTTTAAAATTATACCATGAAAATAATGTAATGCATTATTTAAAAATTCTATTAAGGTTCAAAGATAACTTAAGTATTCTGTTATAAATTGTTTACTTTTATTGTTATCTTAAGTTAATTCTTTGTATGTTTAAATTAATTAGTAAAATTATAGCATATTTTTCTTATAATGTGTTATTTAAGTTGTTTTTTTTTTTTTTATACAGTTATCTGAATTGAATATATTTTATTTGATTATTGAATATATCTTAGTTGATTATATTCTGTAGAGTGAAAAACGAGACAATTATTTTCCATTTTTTTTCTATTAACAATATTTTTAACTTACTTTATTTACTAATGGAACAATATTAAAAACTCCATATTCCATGATTTGTTACAAATTTCTACACTAAAATTAAGTGTGACATTATTTTTGACCAAAATGTCTCCAGGTGTCTCATTTTTTCACTCTATACTATAAAGTATAACCTACTAACAAATGATTTAATTCAGATACACTCTGTATAATATAGAATTTATAATGTTTGAATAACTATTTAAGTTTTGTGAGAAATTATAAGTGGTACAATGTCACAAATATTATAATAAATCAAGAAATTGTCTTAAGAAAGTCCATTATTATAGTTGAGAAACTGTTTTAATTTTAAAATAATAATAAAAAAAAAAAAAGTAATAATATTTTTAAAAGAATGTTGTATTCTAACCAGTCAAAGACTAGTAATTTTTATATAAAAGTTTAAAATATAAAAAATGTGGTACAGAAACCAAATTTTAAAAAATCAACAAATTAGCAACACAATACTGTTCTCATTCACTTCACTGGCTTAACTTTTTGGGCAAGTGCTCCTTTTTTTTTTAAATATTGCTCGATATATGTTTCATTTTTTTTTGTGACAGCGGTTTCCCACATTTGAAATATCGATCAGACCATGTAGTCACAACACAAAACCATGCATGTCTATATTTTAATATATTTACAACAATCATATTGTTCAGACATATACATCAGGACATGTTTTAGTATAAAAAGTATGCCTATAGGAATTGTTAAAAAAAAAAAAAAATGGTATTTCTTTTAAGAAAAAAATATGATTGTATTGTTATTACCATAGATTAAATATATTGTATATTTAATCAATGATATTACTTACAAATTATTGAAAACGTATCAAATTAATATCGTGAGTAAATTTCCGTTTGATATCGAAGATAGTCTAACGGATAATATAATTAAAACGTGTTGTTCTCTATACGACTTTGTGAGGAGCAGAGATGACTTTAGATTTGAGCTTTGAGGACACCGTCGCCGTTAGTGGATTGATTGATGATACGACAGTGGACCGAGAAATGGTGTTCAAACAGAACGTTGTGATTGCTTTTTGATATCCACCGCATTAATAAAATTTCAATGTTTATGTTTGCACAACTGGTGACTCCATCGTTTCAAAACACGACCCTTTTTACACGTTTAACTGAGACTTGTTAACAGTAATTATACTAACAACTATATAAAAATTCTTTCCACACAGAGAACAAGCATATATATGTTATTGTAATATTTCATATTTATTAATATAATAATAATAATCTTTCATAGTAATAATAAACATAAAAAACAATAATAATTATAATAATAATGGTAATATGGGACACCGGGCTAGACGTTAAGTCGAATGGTTTTACTGTTATTTCGTTTTCGCTAACAAATAAAACTATTGCGATTATAAATATAGGTAACTACGTAAGTATGTGTGTGTGTGTGTGTGTGTGTGTGTGTGTGTGTGTTGCTTTTAGATGTTGACTTCTTCGTCGGCGTGACGCCTACTGTTGTTGAGCCGTGACGCATCGTCGTTGCCGAAGTCCTCTAACACTTCTTCGTTGTCTTCGTTGGCGAACTCCTCGTCGTTTTGTCGGTATCCCGGATGCTCGGATATGCCGTAATAGTTGCCGTTGTATATGATGCCCAGGTCCTGAAGAACGTCGCCTCTGATCGTGGCCTTGATCGTCCAGTTGTAACAGTCGGTGGCCTCGTAGTCGCGGTCCAACCGTTCGACGTCGACGATCTTCGAGTTGAGCCGTTCCAGTATGATGCCGATGTCCTTGACGGTGAGGTGTTTGTCCTGTTTGCCGGTCAGCTGATCGATGAGCAACAGGAACTTCTCGCTGGTCATCGAGTCGTCCTCGATGACGGTGGTCTCCGTCTCGGACTCGGAACTGTCGTCGGACCGGCGTTGGACGTTCCGCGGCGACGCCTGCTGCTGCTGCTGATGGACCGGTGACGACTGGCGCGCGGAAAGCAACGGCGGCGATCCGTTCGCGTCCAGGAACCGGACGTGGCCCTTGGGCGACGCGCGACGCGTGCCGTCCGACATGGACGACGCGGGCGGCGGCGGCGGCGGCGGCGCGACGTGATGATGGCATTCCTGTATCGGCGACGTGGCCACCGACTTGTGCACGGCGATCCGCCGTCCCTCCTCGTGCAGCGCGCAACAGTGAAAGTCGCACTCGAACGCCGCGGCCTCGGCGGACGACGGCCCGTGATGGACGGACGGGCTGGCGGCGCGGGGCGAGCACGGCTGCTGCTCGCCGCCGTTGTCCGGCGGCGGCGCGTAACTGTACGTGCACTCGGACGTGTGCGCGTGTATGGCCGCCGCGTCCAACGAGCCGCTACCCTGTTTCGACAGTCTGCGGCCACGTTGACCTGTCGAACGAATACAAACACGCGAACGTACACGTCGTTATTTTTCCCCGTCCCGTTCCGTTTTCACGTGACAGACGTTTCCGACGCGACAACAACGCGCGCAGCTTTTTTCTCATTTCGCCGGGCGGAGGGACGCCCGAACGCAGGGCCGGCCCAAGGTATTTTTCGAAAGGCGCCCTTAAACAGATTCTCGATAATAATTATGATTATGAAATCGTATAATCTATAAAAAAAATTAAATAACAGAATATTCTGTCATGGATACATTAGTCATTTGGATATATTATTGTCAATTTGAATGAGATGTTACACTAAAATTTATAAAATACTCGTATATCAAAAGCGCCCCGGTTCGCCCGTATCTTGGGCCGGCGCTGCCCGAACGTTTTAAAAGCCAATACTCACGAGATCGTACCGGTGGTACCTTACCGGACGAAATCGAAATTACAGTAAACGTGGAAAACGATTTACGTTCAACGACACGTTATTCCCGGGGACATCTGAACGTGATGGGTTTTTGTTTTTTTGTAAAACACTGGAAATTACGAGCGAACGCGCGATATTCTAAATAACGACGTGCGCGCAACGGACGGAATATTTACCGGAGCTGTCGGTCGTTTGCGTCGGTATGGCGTCGTGATGGATCACCGTGATTTGGGGCGTCGGTACGCGGTATGCGGCCGGTACGGATTGATGATACGGCGGCAGTTGTTCGGGTTCTCTCTTGCAGCCGTTCTCCATCAGCAGGCCGCCGCCGCCGCCGCACCGTTTTGTTGATGCGCGGCGGTCTTCTTCGACGGCGATGCATCCTGTTGCATGCCGCGGAAGTTTTGATTCCGTTGATCCCAATGCAACACGACCGTGACCCGGCCTTTATTGTCCATTATTTTCCACGAGGGCGTTTCGTTTTGCAGTTCCAGCGCGTAAATCGTTTCGCAGACGATTTTCGGTATCGCCGCGATCGCTGTACAAAACACATATATGTATATATATAGAGCAATACCGTAATTCGTTTCATTGTGATTAACGTGTTCGGATGGCGCGCGCAATCAAAAAAATAAATAAATAGAGCTGGAACAATACGACGACACGCGTGTCTACCGGCTTGGAGACACCGAGCAACAAATGACGAACGTACCGATTTTCACAACGGCGCGCGCGTTTCTATTCATACAGAATGTATCTGAAATAAGTTTCACTCGTTAATTGGTCATATTTTGCAGGTGGAAAAAACGGGAACACTTTTTCCTTTTTTTAATCTCCAATATTTCGGACTTGACCCCATTTACTCGTTAAATAATATTCGAAACTAAAAATAATTATTTTTTACAATAATGATGTGACACATCATTTTCGGCTAACGAATGACGTGGTATGGAGTTTTTTTAGTTTTGAATAATATTTAACGAGTAAATGGGTCGAGTCCAAAATACTGGAGATAAGAAAAAAGAAAAAAGTTTCCTCATTTTTTCACCCTACAGAGTGTACAGCCAACTAACGGGTGAAACTAATTTCACATACACTCTATATATTGTTTGCATAACACACGTTTCCGTGCCTGTATAGGCATTCGTGCGTTTAACAATATTTGTCCGCGAGTTTGACAGTCGCGGCGGAACATTTACGTTTACGGTTTTATCTAACTGGATTTTTGTGCGTTTTGTATATTATGTGTAAATGCAATGGCATCGTTTTATGAATCGACTTTAACAACAAGCACCGTGTTCATATCCAATAATTCGTAATGACCTGTTTTAATGGCGTCAATTCCGGACGGGTACCAATACTCGTCATTTCTGAGCAATAAAACAGTAGTGTTGTTTGGCAGTGTTTTGAAGTATTCGGGATCTTCGATCTGTGTACCGTCAGATTCGAGTACTAATCGAATAATTTCATTTTGTGAAATGTTCAGTTTCTCTTTTCCTACAAAAAAAAAAAAACCAATAACAATAATGTTTATAAAAAATGTTAAGAAAAATTAATGTACTATTTATTTATACTAATTTATTTTATACGCCCTAATTACTAGTGCGGTATATTATAATTTACTAAAAATTATTATTAACAATATTATATTGTCGTGTACCTTTGTTATTATTTGTGAAATTATCTTTTAATACGACTTAAACACAATTACACATTTTTTTTACTAATTATTATTTACGAATATAATTATAATAAATAGAAATTTAAATTTCATATTGGGACTTAATAATTATCTATAATTATCTTGACAAACATCTATTTGTTTTGTCGTATCGATATCAAATGGCTGTCGACTGTGAAACGAGCCTTCATCAGTTACAAACTTTATTTAATATAAGATAGTTCATATTTGTTAAATTATTCACAAATAAGTTTATTATAATTAATTATTTGCTTTTTTTTTATTTATTCGTTGTATTTTATATTCCCTATTTTCGCTTCGTGGATTTTTACATTTTTTATAACTAAAAATATTTTTCATAAAAAGTTGCGAGAGAAAAATATTATAAAAGTGATCTTTAATTTGTTGTATATAATTATGTGCCAGTGTTCAAATATGCAGCTTATTTTATGAGTCGTAGCCTTAGGCTTGGCGAGTTATGCTTGCTATTGATTTTAAAATATATACTTTACTTATTAAGAGTGGAGAAATATAAATGTTAAAAAAAACCAACCAACATATTAAAACATTGGTTTTTAATATTTGACTAACGTTATATTATGGTCATAATATATTATTATCTCTTTTATATATAAATATTCACTGTTAATTAATAGTTATTTATAAAATACATTATACACTTTATATTCATAATTTAAATAGTTATTAATTATGATTATTATTTTTTATGTTTATATAATAATATAATATTCATGTAAAATCAGTCATTTTTTTTTGTTTAATTGTGTACTGTTTATGTTACCATACAGCTAGATACCAAATTATTGTATATAAAATATATGTGAAATGAATTTTCATGTTCTATTTGAAGTTAACAAAATGTAGACCTCCTGAAGAGGATATGATGGATATGATCATATAAACAGTTTTTAATTCTGACTACGTCTGTAAATTGTGATACGGGATTACAATTTTATGAGATATTGTGTTCATATTCATTTATCGAATACTATGTTTTAAAATTTCAACACGCAAGTGCGTATATAATTTCTACATTCGTATTTTGTTTTATACTTACCACGTATTTCGAGATCTTTTAAGCTTGAAGCGACCAAGCTTTTTCTTATGTTTCGAAAACCATCCCATATTTTAAATGGTCTTTTTCCTCGAGCTTCCTAAAGTATAAATTTCATATGCATTAATATTGTAAAAGTGTTTAGCACCTTTGTTACACAAACTTAAATATTATAATTTCTTATTTCAAATGGAATGTTCCTGCTTCATTTGATAGTAAATATTTTCTTAAAATAAAAATGAAAACAACGGATATCAACTATTAATAATACTCGGTGTTAGGAATTCCGTAGTATGTAATTTATTGATAGTTTTATTCTTTTAAAACTTCAAAATAATGATAAGGCGTAAACTTAGAAACTAAACTTATTTTTTCCTTATCTTTTTCTTAGTTACGGTTGTAAAAACAATTATTTTAATAGTAAGAAAACTTAAAAAAAAAAAATGTTTCCACACTTCTTTCATTCGATTGTTTAAGGTGGAGAGATTAGAGAATATTGTTATGTAAGGTTTGATTTATGTATTTTTTTGTATAAAGTCTTAAGTTTTAGAAAATTAAAATAAAAAACAATATGCTATAAACATTAACGTGAAAAATGAAAATGTTCTATTCATTTTTTTATGTTATAAAAATGATTTGTGCGTTAAGTTGTTTGAAAAAGAAAAATATTTGACCTAATATTACTTTATTGTTATAATTTTCGTCATACTAATAATAAAATATTTAAAAGTCTGAATAATATTAAATTAGTATATTGAAAAAAATGATGCAAATCATAACACACGCGCGTTCAATAGTAATAGTTGGATTATTATTATTATTAATCTATTACAACGCATAAAAGCGTACGAACTGCCCGAAACGTTTTAAGCGTGTTTACTGCCCGAAAAAAACTTATTGCGAAACTTCGTTATGCTTAGAGCCTAAAACCCACAAAACTGACCGGCTTTCATACATTTATTATTGTCGGACATAGAATCCGATTTGAATTTGGCACGCGCGCGCGCTTTCGCCGCTAGACCGCCGTTGCCTAAAAGGCCCTTCCTCTGTCTCAATCCGATGTTGTTTGGATCCGATCGTTTGTCCGGTACGTTGCGTTATGCGATCGCGTCGTTTTTTACCGACCGAAAGCCACGTTCCCGTCGACCGATTAAGGGCGTTTACGCGTACTCGACTCGTCCGGACGTGAAAAATCATGATGACGGTCTTGCCAACCGTTTCCAATAAACCGAACACAACCGGTGTTATTCGCTAGATCGTTGGTTCGTTCTCGATCGTTCCGACGAACGTAAAGTAACCGATTCGCCCGTACCGTACACACCGTCCGTCCGGCTCAACAACCGTTTCGAGAATCGCATCGCCGTCTTTTGACGGGTCTACGACGCATTCCATCCGTCAGCACGCGCGCAGTATCCCGGGGTGTCGGAGACGCGCGGAAATCCCATTATCTTTCGTTGATTCCAACCGGGTCGGCGTCATCCGCGATGAAATCCACTACGTTGTCGGCGTGCGACTGTATAGCGTCGCAACTGCTCATTTGAATAAACTTTTGGCGTCCAAGCCGATCGCTCGCGAGTCGTTGCCAGGTTTCGATCACATTTCTAGAAACGTCTTTAAAGAAAATGCTGCCGCTTGGAAATTGCTCGGAGTCGATAGCCTCGCCGCCGGTTCGATACTGTACTTCTTGGTTTCGCCTGTATTGGATCCGACAACACGTCACCGATTCGAAGCGAGTACAATCTGTCAGTCCGCGATTCCGGGTTTTGACACACTAATTCATTTCGTTCGCGTGCGCTTGAAGATATTAGAAAACGTACACGATACGTACAAAACCGAAACTTTCTAAACCCCGTCGACCTCGGCGCGCAACAATAAAAAAAAAAAAACAAAACCGCCGTCTTCGGCACATTCGTCGAAGTCCAATAAACCGAAACATTGTTCTATCGGTAATCGCGGTGAACATTTCGCGTATCGTTGTCCACGGTTCAACACAGATTCCGTATCCCAACGTCGGGAGTAAACGAGTGTTAGAAAAATACAGAACAAATACTTGTGCGTATTTACGTATTGTTTTAAAAGCGGTTTAATAGCGGTATATTTTATCGAATAGATTCAAACATATAAGACTAATTGTAAGTGAAATTCCGATTACGTTTCAATACAACCTTGCACTACCACCGTATACACACGTCAATCTATATATTATTTGTTCAGTGTATATATATGCACTTGAAGTTATAATTACGTTTATACATTCATGTCATTATACAAATTATTTTGTTTTTTCGCAAATCTTTTTGAAAATTATTTTTATAATCATACCGTACGTTTTCAGACGTACGTTTCTTTGTACGCGCCGTAATCGATTGTATGGAATATTCCTTTGAATTCTCGGTCTTTTTCAACAGCACACAACTCTACAGAACGTGTATCGGTTGTCATGCGTATTCGCTTCCGAGTAAAAGTTTCCGAACAAGTTTTTTTTGCGCATATCGCATTCTAACCGCAGGGCACAACGTCTCCTATTGCCCCGAAGGCAAACAACATACTGTTTTTTTTTTTTTTTTTTGTTAGAGGGGGGGAGGGGGAATTTGTATGGGAACAGTCTCCGTCGGTCAAGTGTACTGTGCTATTATTATTTGGTTTATTTTTTTCGCCGATTTCCTTGAAATGTCAGTTATTATTATTGAGATGTTTTCGGAATAATAAAAGTTGTACATACAAATCAGAACAAATATGAAATCACGAGATCGTATTGTGCGATGTAATTTATATTACATGAATAATATATTAAAAATTTCTTTTTCTTTTTTCCCTGCTTGGGGTCGGTCACCCTAAACCGGCCTTAACTTCCACTTAACCCGATCTCCCGCATCCTCAACCCTCTGCCCACCCCTTTTTCGGCCTTTCTCTTTCACACGCCTTTCCTTTTATACACGTTTCCTTTACTAATCTCGCTGCGTCCGTCTCTTCTCTCCTTAAAACCGGCCGTTTTAATCTATTCTGCCGCATTTTGTTTATTATCGTAACCACTCTATATACTACCTCTTATATACTCATTTTTCACTTTGTCTCCTCTAGCCACACTCCACTCATCCGCCTTAACATTCCCATCTCTGCTATACTCGTCCTCTGTTCTATATTCCTATCTACTGCCCAACATTCTGATACGTACATCATTGCAGACCTCACTACTGTCTTATAAAATTTACCTTTTAACCTAATTGAAATTCTCTTATCGCACAACAACACGTTTGACATTTCTCTCCGTTTTATTCACCGAAACAATATAAATAATTAATTAGTTTATGCTATAAAATGTTGGCAGTGGTGATGACGTATAATTAATGGAATTTAGGAGATATATTATTGCTTCCGTTATATACGAGAGTCAAAAACTTAAAAAGCAATAAAAATAATTATTTCCGGATAATGTTAAATTGAAATAATTATTATAATAATATCATATTACCTACTTTTGAGTTATAATTATTTTTAATAATCAATTTGATCGATTGTATTTTATTAACTTTATTTGTCTGATAACAAGTTATTATAACTGAATGCTAATTTAGATTAATTTAAATCGCCACAATTCGAGATATAATTGTTTACCGTATTATAGTAAATAATTAATTGTAATTTCGAGTTTAAAAAAAGATATTTTTTTTTTAATGATAACATTTCAAACTAAATTCATTATAATGTATAATATAAAAAATCAATCAGAAATTAGGTATATATATATAGTTTGAAAATAAAACTTTGGCTACATGCTTAACTAAATAATATATATATATATATGTATATGTTGATTGGACTCCATATTGATTTTTGTGATTAAATTAGTTATTCGCCTACATATTAAAACAATTAAAACTTTTATTGGAGAAAAAAAATACGTATATTTCAAACCAGAAACAGTTTAAATTAATTTAATTTTAATTTAATCTAATGTTTCGATTTTCAGAAGAAAATCTTAAATGTAAATTATTTCTTGGAAATATTTAAAAACTTTTTATTCATATACCAGTAGTCAACACGAAGAATTCATCAACTTGACCGTAACTGACTTTTAAAAATTAATTATAGTTTTAATAAGTTTAAATAATGTTAAAAAAAACAAAACAAAACAAATAGTTTAAGAATTATAGCATTATTGTATCACACAATTATTATATTTTGAACAAAGTGGAAAATTTGAATGTTGAAAATGTCATTTTTTTTTATATGATAATATTCTCGCAATCTAATTATTTTACGTTGATTACTGAAAAATTTCTACAAATAAACTGTAGATTGTTAAAAATTTAATTTAAAAAGACACAAGTCTCTGTGAAGATGTAATTGAGTTTATGTGGGTAAAATCGAAGAGTTCACTCACTATTGAGTAAACATGTTTTTCCTCCTATGATATATTCATATATTTTCGGCTTGTTCTATTATATTACGGTCATATCGTTCCGGACGAATGATATTTTGAAGAGAAAACGGAACAATAGCGTTTGTTTAAACGCGTTCGACATTAAACATATACTTCGATTGCGCGTACGATACGCGTCCGTGTATTTAATTAAATACGTCCGCTATTCATTATATTACTTTTGTAATGATAGCCACTCATTATCAAATTATATAATTACTTTTGTGAATAAGAGAGCGGCTATCATCATTTTACATATGCCCTTTTGGGAGGGCAATTAAAATAATATCGCCGACGGACAACTCTATCTCGACCCGTCTCGACAGAGTCCCGCCAGAGCTCAACAGAACCACAGTTAACATATAAGTATCCCGAAATTCAAAGTGTTTTAATATTCTAAATAAAATAAATAAAGTGTGTTCAAGTATAAACATTTATGTTGTTATTCATTTAAAAGGAAAATCAAGAAAACAATCTCTAGGTAAGAGATTTTTAAATATACCAATATATATCGCTGTATAAAGAATCCTTGAACCCATCATCCCGTATTCTTGAATAAGTAGTAGAATTAAAATATCTAAGTGAAGAAATATTGTTTGGAGTTCTCTCCACTCCAATTTTAATTTTACTACAAAGTGGCGCCCAACTATAAAGCTCATTTCACTATATTACTGAATTTGAGGTTCTTATACAGCAGTATATATATATTATATATTATAATAAGTAAAAATACCATTAACATTATTTAAATACAATCACATCTATCATAATAAATAAAAAAAAAAAAAAATAAAAAAAAAATAAAAAAAAAAAATAAATAAATAAAAATAATTAATAAAAATATATAAATATCACATACAAATAAATGTCTAAAATAAACGATTGCCCTATTAATCCAATTTTTGAATCATTCTCAAACACAATAAGCAAATTAAATAAAACAGATTTAGAAATCGAATTACATAAACGCGGTCTAATTAATACTGGTACATTACCTGAACTTAAAACAAGATTAATACAATACTTAAACGGTGAATCTATACCATCTGACTTTATCACTCACGAAAATCAAAATAAACAAATTTTACAAAACAATCCAATAAAAATGGAAACAAAAACTCCATATTTCAAACCTGGAACGTTTTCAGGATCTATCTCAGAAAACATTGACATTTTTCTAAAACAATTTCACAGAGCAGCCTCTATAAATAACTGGACTGAGGAACAAAAAATTCAATTTATACCAGCATTTTTAGAAGGATCTGCCCTTACATTTTATGACAATATAGAAACCGATTCAACAATTAATATTAAGTGGCCAGAATTCGAACAAAAACTTCGTCTTGAATTTGAACCAATAACACAAAAACCTATGCTTCGCACTTTATTAGAAAAACGCAAACAATTGGATGACGAACCTATAACAGCATTTATAAATGAAACAGAATCCCTATGTAAGCGTTTAGACTCTAACATGTCCCAAGAGGAAATAGTTCGTTATATAATGAAAGGATTAAGACCAACCATCACCAGATATATAGGCATGATGGATAACTTCACACTGAAACAACTGAAAGACAATATTCGAAAATACGAAATGGTAGAATTCATGGTAACAGGAGAAGCAATACAATCACCAATAGACATAAAAAATACAATTATACATGACCAAATAAATAAAATCACAGAACAATTTAATAAACAAATAAAAATATCTAATGAAAATAATGAAAAATTAAATAAAACTTTAGAAACTTTATTGGAATCAGGAAAATCAAAAAACAATCAAAACAAATTTTCTACATTTTCTAACTTACCCAAACAAAATAATTTTAATCAAATAAATAATAAAGGACAGAAATGTGAAATTTGTTTTCTTAACAATCACACTACAGAGACATGTTTTCGAAATAAAAATAACAAACAATCACTACAATGCCAAATATGTTACCGAAACAATCATAATACCGAAAATTGCTACTTTAAAAATAAATCCATAAGATGTCAAATTTGTGAAAAAATAGGACACTCAGCGAAAACATGCCGTTCTATGTATACAAATTCAAAAAACTAATTTCTAGGTTAAAACAAACTGATAGATTTTCACCTTTATCTTCAGAAACGCCAAAATATAATTATAAAATAAATAATATAACTGAACCACTATATATTAAAGCTACATTAAATAACATTACAGTTCCAATAACAATAGACACAGGAGCAAACATATGTTGCATAAGACACACATTAATGCCCCCTAATAGTAAATTAAAAAAGGAACCTATTATCTTAACAGGCCCAAATAATAAACCTTTAACTTTATATGGTTCAATTATTATAAAAATAAATATAAACTCGCATGAATTCGAAATAAAAGCATATGTCATAGAAAATTTATCTTGTCACATCATAATTGGTAACACATTTTTATATCAACATAATGCAACGATAGATTTCAAAAATAACACACTAACATTAAATAAAATTAACAATAATAAAACAAATAACAGTACAATCATAATAAAAACTCATAACGCTTACAATAATAACAATATAAATAACATAAAAGAAGAAGTAAAAGATATTTTTCAAACAAGCCATGACTACTCAATAGCTCATTGTATATCCGCAGACTTTAAAATGAACAAAGGTTTAGCAGCACATATAAAAAATAAATTTGGAGACGCATCACCTCAATTAGACAAACTAAAACCAAGAATAGGCGAAGCTATTCCAATAAATATAGGAAATAGAACAATTTATTATTTAATAACAAAAGAAAAATTCTTTCATAAACCAACACATAGAAATATAAAAATCGCTCTCCAAAATTTAAAAAAATCTATGAATAAATGTCATGATTATAAAATTGCAATCCCAACTATAGCAGCGGGATTAGACAAACAAAATTGGGCAATTATAAAACAATTAATATATTCCGAATTTCAAAACTCTAATATAGAATTACTTATTTGTCATAAATCAATAGATAATATAACAGATAATTGGAAAACACAAGAACACGAAAAAGTTATTAATTTAATACACGATCATTACCATTTCCAGAAAATAATTAAAAATCTAAATAACATCAATGATAAAAAAAATGAAGAAACAAAATTAATCCCTAATAATTATAGTACAAATAATGTCGAAAATAATAAAGACAATGAAATACATTCAATTTTCAATAATTATAAACCAGGCGAGAATGTTCCTGGAGACGGCAACTGTGGTCTTTATGCCATATGTAACGCATTAAATGATAACAAAGAAAAGAAAATAACTTCTATAGGTCAACTCTTAGAATTACTACAATTATCTGCTCTTCCAGGCCATTGGTGGTCAGATAATGAATTGGCTTCTATTGCTAGATACTACAATCACGACACTTATATATTTAATGAAAAAACTAAAACAGCTCTAATTTATCGTGACATTAATATTAAAAGACCTCCAATTATTCTTTATAACACAAACGAAAACACACACTGGGTTCCAGGAACTAAATCAACAAAACCATCACTTAAAACACCAAATAATTATATCGAAATAAATGAAATAACACCATTAAAAGAAATTATTACAAAGATAAATAGAGAATATCAAACAATAAGCAAACCAACCAAAAATAATAATTATTCAAATATCACCAGTGAGAATCACATTAAACACATAGATAATATTAACAAGACAATTACAAATGATTATAACCAGACAAATAATAAAGAAATAATATATGACAATGAAGGCACTCCAATTAAAATATCAAATGAATTAAACGTAATACAACACGAACAAGTTATAAAATTATTAAAAGAATTTATACATTTATTTACATCAGATACATCTAATATAAAACCAGCCAATATAAAACCATGTGAAATAAAAATGAAACCAAACTATAAAGACCCAAAATTTCATGCTCCTCATAGAGTATCTCCACAACAAAGAGACGAACTTAAAGCACAACTAGACAAATTAAATAAAGCAAACATCGTTCGACCAATAATATCAAAATTTGCTGCACCTGCATTTTTAGTAAAAAAGAAAGAAAAGGGTTCATATAGACTAGTAGTATCTTACAAAGAATTAAATGAAAGAGTCGAAACAGACCAATATCCTTTACCCAGAACTAATGATTTATTAAGAGCTTTGGAAGGATCAAAATATTTTACATCATTAGATTTAAACAGTGGTTTTTTTCAACTTCCTGTCAAAGAAGAAGATCAACACAAACTAGCTTTTACATCTGTTCATGGGTTAATGACATTTACCAGATTACCCCAAGGATTTAAAAATAGTAGCGCCATTTTTCAAAGAACATTAAATGAAGCATTTTCTGCACTATTATACAAATCTATAATTATTTATATAGACGATCTCGCTTCTTATGGTAGAAATTTTGACGAAGCTTTAAAAAATTTAAAAGAAGCATTCAAAATAATTGATTTAATGAATTTTTCTCTAAAAACATCTAAATGTCATTTTTTCAATCAAAAAATAGAATTACTTGGCCATATTATTTCACAAGAAGGTATTAAACCATTAAATAACAATATTAAATCTATAATTGAATTCAAACAACCTAAAACACAAAAAGATGTACGATCATTTTTAGGAATGTGTTCTTACTATAGAAGACATATTAAAGACTTTGCAAAAATAGCTAATCCTCTAACAGATTTAACAAAAGGGGACAACAAAATTGACTGGCAAGAAAATCACGAAAAATCTTTTAACACATTAAAGCAACATTTAACATCAGAACCTTTACTTAAACATTTCGATGACAATAAAAAAGTATTTTTAACAACTGACGCCTCACTAACGGGTTTAGGCGCATATCTTGAACAACCGGATGACAACAATGTTTTACATCCAATTGGATACGCATCAAGAAAGCTATTAAATAACGAAAAAACATATTCTTCGACCACCTTAGAACTATTAGGGTTATGCTTTGGAATAACATATTTCCGGGAATATTTATGGGGAAGACACTTTATTGTCTTTTGCGACAATATCAGTTTACAGTATTATGAAAATTTAAAAATACCATCGGCCAGAATAGCTCGTTTAACTCTTAAATTATTAGATTTTGATTTTGAAATCGTATACAAAAAAGGAAAAGAAAACAAAATAGCTGACGCCCTTTCTAGAAATCCCATTAATAAAATTGACCTTAAATACGACAACGATAATATAAATATCGACCTAAAAGATATAAAAACTCAACAAAATAATGATCAATTTTGTTCACAAATTATACAGGCAATTAATAATACAGAAATCGATAAAATCCCAGTTAATATACAAAGAAAATCGAGACAGTTTTTAATTTTAAATGACATATTATATTATAAACATTATCAATCATCGAATAACGTTAATTACACATTAGTAGTTCCACAATCTCTAATAGAAAAAATATTAAAATCTTACCATGAATCACCCATCGGAGGTCATACAGGGGTAACACGAACTATTCATAAAATACAGAATAAATATTATTGGCCTACTTTAATTAAAGATACAACGCATTATATTAAATCATGTCATAATTGTCAGATTAATAAAAGAATCAACGGAAAACCTATAGGTCAATTACAACCAATAGCCCTCTCAAACAGACCTTTAGATAAATTAACGTTCGATTATTTAGGACCACTAACACCTAGTAACAATAAAAAATATGTTTTGGTAGCGGCATGTAATAATACGAAATTTATATTTACTAAAGCAGTAAAATCAGCAAATGCCCAAGCAACTATTAACTTTATAATTCAAATTATATCGCAATGGGGTTGTTTTCGACAATTTTCATCCGACAGAGGTACTCACTTTAAAAACCAATTAGTAAATGAAATATGTGAGAATCTTGGTATAAAACAAGTATTATCAACGAGTTACTCTCCACAAACACAAGGTCTTGTCGAAAAAATAAATGACGTATTATGTAACTCTTTAAAAAATTACATTGAGGATAATAACCAATCAAGATGGTCATACTATTTACCATACGTCACATTAAGTTACAATGCCACTCCACAAACTAGTACAAAATATAGTCCGTTTTATTTAATGCATGGTTTTGAACCATACTTTCCAATAGACAATAAAATAATCCCAAACAATATTCCTTATGATATAAAACAATCCCTGGTTGAATTAAACCAATTAAGAGATAAAATTCCAAATTTAATAAAAACTGCACAAAACTCACAGAAGAAATATCACGACAAAAAACATCGCTTAATCACATTTAAACCAGGAGACCTTGTATTAATAAAATTTCCATTTAATGAACTAGGCAAGTCCCCTAAACTCGCATCTAAATATAAAGGCCCATTCAAAATAATAGACAAAATTAATGATCTAAATTACAAAGTCCAATTAACAATAAATAATAAAATAATTGACGACATAATTCACGTCAGAAGAATGAAACCATACGTACATAGATAAAAAAAAAAAAAAAAAAAAAAAAAAAACATATGCACATATATAATTATAAAAATAGCATTATAAAACAAATAAATAATTAACATAAGAATGTGTAACAAACAAATAAATATATAAATAATCTATAAAAAGTTATAATTATGATATTTTAGGAAATCAATGTATTTTTGAGTATTTTTCCAAAAATTTGAATAATTATAATTATTAGGTAAAAAAAAAAAAAAAAAAAAAAAATGTATATATATATATATACATATATGATATTTTTGTATGCATTCATATATATATTCATTTTAACATAAATAAGTTCTTAGGTATCAACAAGCACATGCCAATATACTTATTTTTAATACACTATTTAATTTCATTTTTAATGACAGGTAATACTATATAATATGTTTGTATTATTTATTCACTCATTATAAAGATATTAATTTATTTCATTTTAAGTTAATAAATATTGCATTTTAATGTATGTAAAAAAAAAAAAAAAAAAATGTTAACATAAGTTAATGAATTAAGAAATTAAGGAAGAATATTAAGAATTTTATTTAGTCCTATTTAGTTAAGTAGTATTATGTATATATATACATATATATGTACTAGATTCTCTCTCTCTTATTCCACATTATTATAATTAATTCCCAATAACATTATATTTATAGCAAACATTTGTATATTATATCATAATAAATATTCAAAAAAAAAAATTTTTAATTATATCACAAAACATTATATACTATAATATAAAATATATATTGTAATCTAGCCATTTCAGAATGTACTTTACACCAATAATCACCTTCACACTTCTACATCAAGCACTAGGATTTATTGCATATGACTGTGGCGGACCTAAAATCAACATAACAGCTTTCAACAGCCTCAACGTAGACTTTTGTGACATATCACCCACATTCAATATGGAACCCATTCAGAGAATACAATTATTACAGAAAACAGACACATACTCAATACTTTATAAATCTTGTTCAATAATAACAAATTATTTAGTATCCCGATGCTCAATATTAGAAGATGCACAAATGGTAGAAAATGGCTTCTTTACAGAAATATCTGAATTAGGCAGTGCTCGATGTTCGGAAATACACCAAAGATTAACCTACCATCTTCCACTTGGAGGATTTATCACAGGGATAAAAATAAACGAAACTAGAATCTTCTCCACCACAGTAGCGGGATTCATAGATAGACATGGAAACTGCAAAGGCACAACATTCACGTCAGAAAAAGGCACCTGGCAAGATGTTATAGTGCAAGCTAATTTCAAAATCTTACTAACTACAGGAATGGCAATAGTCAACAATAGAGAAAACACTCTTATACTTCCTACTGGCACTTCATTAAAATTATCAGATCAATATGGTATAGATGCATACAAAGGCGAAATAATATGGGATGCTAATTCATACAATTGTGACATTCATGAATTCACAATTTTATATGACGGACCGGCATCGTTAATCATATCAAATAATAACAAAAATCAACTGACTTACCTAGTTGAATCTGACAACATAGTATTCGCCCTTCAAGGTATAAAACGAACATATGCATGTAATATACCAGTTACACAAACCGAACACTCTCAATTAAATATCCTAATAGATCCCTTATTCTTTAATCACTTTAAAACAAAAACCATCTCTCCACAAAATATAGATTTAATGGCCTACATAAATACCAAATTAGTATACATTGAGAACAAATTTAAATTATCATTAACAAATCTATATACCGACTTATTACAAAAACAATGTGAACTTGAAAGAAAAATATTATTACAAAGATTAACGTTAGCAACATACAGTCTACCAGAGTTTGCTTATACAATGGGAGAAGGTCCTGGCTTTACGGCTATAAAAGCCGGTGAAATAATCTACTTAATAAAATGCAAAGCAGTCGAAGTCGAAATTTTATACAAGGAAGGATGCTACAATGAACTACCAGTCACATACAATAATCAATCATATTTCATGGCACCAAAGACAAGAACTTTACAAAAATATGGGACAGAAATAGATTGTAATCATCTATTACCAGCTGCATTTTCATTAGACGGAGATTGGTTTACGGTTACATCCAAAATAAATGAAGTTAAGAGACCTCAGACCCTTAAGCCATCAACAAAATGGACTTGGACTTATAAAAGTCCAGAACATTTAATGACGGCAGGAATATACACATATGACACCATGAAAGCATTCCAACAATATTTAATTTTACCACAAGAGATAGAAGCATCTCAAAAAAATCTGGCAAGACAAACCATGGGGATGTCAATAACAGAACAGAGACTAAATTTAAATTCACTAGTCGACGAAAATGCCATCAGCAAAATGGTAGATAATAAACTAAAAAAAATGTGGGGTTGGTTCACAGTCTTCGGCGAATTTATTTCTGGATTATTGGGAATATTTTTTATCTGGCGAATAATTCTAACATGCATAAACACGGGTTTAAACATCTCATTATTATATCAAACTTTTGGATGGAGCATACGATTAGTTGCCGGAATTTTTTCCAGCATCACTCATTATATAATGCACAATGCGCACAAAAAACAGCAATCATTAATAAATCACGATGAAAACCCAACCCAATACATTCAATTACATAATACAAAACACTTTGTAAACAGGCAAAAACAACCACACTCAACTAATAAAAACTGTTCTATATAAACCCACTTAATTATAAGATAGTATTAAATTAATCATCATTACTATTATTGTAATAAAAAAAAAAAAAAAAAAAATCAAAGACAAATATAATTAAATGTATTTTGATACACAATGTGAATTTATTTCTATATAACGTAAGAAAACTAGATTAAACACAAATTATTAAATTTTTATGCACATAAGCAAATTATAATTATATACAAAAATACACATTTATATATTCATAATTTAGATGTTAATATTATATTCGTTAAGTCATAGTCATATATATATTATACGAGGACGTAACAAAAAAAGTATGGGGGATGTAATGATAGCCACTCATTATCAAATTATATAATTACTTTTGTGAATAAGAGAGCGGCTATCATCATTTTACATATGCCCTTTTGGGAGGGCAATTAAAATAATATCGCCGACGGACAACTCTATCTCGACCCGTCTCGACAGAGTCCCGCCAGAGCTCAACAGAACCACAGTTAACATATAAGTATCCCGAAATTCAAAGTGTTTTAATATTCTAAATAAAATAAATAAAGTGTGTTCAAGTATAAACATTTATGTTGTTATTCATTTAAAAGGAAAATCAAGAAAACAATCTCTAGGTAAGAGATTTTTAAATATACCAATATATATCGCTGTATAAAGAATCCTTGAACCCATCATCCCGTATTCTTGAATAAGTAGTAGAATTAAAATATCTAAGTGAAGAAATATTGTTTGGAGTTCTCTCCACTCCAATTTTAATTTTACTACACTTTATTTGTCCGCGCAGACTAACATCGATTGCCGTTTGTCGGCAAACAACGGTCGGTTCGTTTCTCAGGGTGAGATGAGTTTCGTGTGGACACGCGTTGAACAAAATCGTCGGGAATCGGACGTCGAACGTACCAGACGGGACAAGTAGAAGATGTGACGGAGTAGAGCGCGCGGGAGAGACGGCTGGATAGCGCGGAGAAAGAGAGAATATATAGAGATATGTGTGTGTGTGTGTGTATACACGGGAAATTATCGATTAGCCGACGGGATACGTTTGCGCGGGCCGAGAGAGAACAGAAGTGACGGCTGCCGCAGCAGCAAATCATAGGACACACGATATTATATTATAGCCGTTCGAAGAAAAACCGGGTAGGTACCGCGGGCGGCGGGCGCGGTAACGTATTATCGCCATTATTATTAAACACGTCGAAGCGGCGGAACGGTTCGAAAACTTTATGGGACACATTTGGTAGACAAAGCGCGGAACGGGAGCGCGGCCTCTTACCGCGGCAACGGGCGGGGGGAGGGGGGGGAGTAGAGACGTGTAGAGTAAAAGTACGGGCGAATGCGGCAAACTAAACCGTGTCAGTCGGGATAAACATCGAGACTAAAGGCGGCTGGGCGCGATGAGGAGCGGGGCAGCGAGGTCGAGGAGACGAGAACTATTGAGGTCAGGGTGGTCTCTGCCAACGCGTCCCCCGTTTGTACAGTGTTCCTGCGCGCGTACGTGAGGAGCACGGGCGCCCGCGTGTGTGTTTTAAACGGGGGCGGGAGAATGGAGAGGGGACCGACCGTGGGGGACGCCTTGTCCTTTTGACCTATATTAAAACGGCTCCTACTCTGTTCTGCTGTCCACCCCTTTTATCGTCTGTGCGCCGTTCTTTGACACCGATACGACCCCGGTCGACTACTGCACACGCGTATATATATATATATATGTGCATAATTTATGCACTGGAAAAAGATGAAACTATTTAGTTTTATAAACCTGTAAATTATTTTGATCATTAATTAGGCTACCCCTTTTGCCGACTATTTGCCGTTCCGTCGTGCAACAAGGTCGTGGCCAACTGCTCGTCAAAATGTGATATGAGGTGTTATGTAATACATAACAATGGTCAGTTTGTTACCTGCTCGTATTTTACATACGAAATTTCATTTACGATTTATACTGTATGTAACGAAGTAGTACGGTTATCGTTTGGAAATTTCACAACAAATTTTGAGCATATGGCGTAAAATATATATTGATTTTAAACGAGTATGTAGTTCTTTTGGGTTGAATACTTTTTTAGACAATGAAAAAAAAAATCTCCAAACATTTCATAACATAGCTCTGTTAACTGATTAAAAATGTACACGAATCATAATTTGGAATCAGTGAAAAGTGAAAAATACCCAATGGTTTTCGTGAAAACGCGAACAACTGTGATAAACAACTGACATAACGAACATCGACAAAATAAATGATAAGAAAACCAATATACCGTAGGTTTTCTTGGCGATATTTTATAGTACCTAAGTAATTTTACAAACACATTCCACGAATTTCAATTTACATTTATTAATCAAAAACGACATTTTGACAAAAAATATTTCAAAAGTATTTACCGTTGTGCTGAAACAATATTCTCTGCTGATTTGTTTAATGTTCCGGAATTTACTTTAGAAATCATCGAATCATAATTTTTTTTCTTTCATCTGATTATACTAATATTTAAACAAACAAATGTTCAGCGGAATGTACCTACGCACACAGAGTATTTTATTAGTCAATACATTTATTCAGAGACCGTTTATGGCATGTAGCTATACTTAAATAATACGTGGAACATACGAAGCCCATACGTGACCTTTTGACGTACGAGGCATAACTTTTCGGTGTTTAATATAAACAATTTTAAACTTATTCATCATATATATATATATTCATTATAATAGTCTTAGACAGTTATAATTAAAATATTATGTGAAATATTAATTTTAAATAAGTACCTTTATACATTAGTTGTACCCATTTGTGGTTTTATTACAGCATTTGGTAATAGTTTTACAACAATACAATATTTACACTGAAAATAACTAACTTGCATATTCGAAAACAACGTAATATATTAGATATCTTACAAATTCCATTATTACTTTATCTCCGTGTAATATGTTTATATATATACGTCCATCTATTTTAACTATATTTTGATGTTTTATAATAAATATATATATATATATATATATATATAGTTCGAAGAAATACAGATCAAAAGCTAAAAATTAAAACATACGAAAGATTTCCGGGTTTCTGTAAACAAATATCAAAAATAGTTGAATATCCATCAGTAAAATGGAAAATTCAATGATAAAATTTAAGGCAAATCTAGTACAACGTGAATGTACAATGGTGGACAAAACTGGACTGTAATGATTACACTGATGTGTAAAAGAGTTCATTGTTAATTGCGTTTTGTAAAATATTTTACATGTATAAATGAAAGTCATTAATATTTTTTTTTTTATTGTAGCAATAAATTTCTTACTTTGAACATTTTTTAACTTTTTCGACACGTTATTAATTTATATTTTAAGAACAATGGAACTTTCGAACACATTATTTTCTAACACACGACACGTCCACTTAATAAATCACGAATAAGTGCATTTGGTTACACGATAAAACGCATGTGTGGCGTTTCCAATCATTAATTTATTGATACACTATGGAACATATTGTCCTTTTAGGCACACTAAGGACGATATTTGAAATGAATAAATACACTAAAATTATGCTATTAAATTTATTATATCTACTTTGTGATAAAAATAATAATATGACATACTGTCCAAACATCAATTGTTATCTGATGAACGTCATAGTTAATAAATATGTTTTAATTAATATTTTCTCACTTATATATTATTGAGATAATGTGATAAATTTATATAATCATTTTTAGATACATATTTTCAATAAATTTCAAAGTATATGCTTATTTACGAGAAAAAAGGATGTAGCAAAACTTGGATTGAATTTGATTTTATGACCAAACAAAATTTCTTAAATTCTATTACAGCCATTGTTTTAATAAACAAAAATGTATGTGCTCAATATTTTATTCAAATAAATGTAATGAATTAATACGCGTCAGATTAAATGGGTTTTTAATTCAAAAACATTTTTTTTTTCGTATATATACCAACATTAAAATTTGACTGTTTTTAAGTTAAAAATTATAATAAAGGTATGTGTTTATTAACGCACGTTTAAATTCGTACATAAAATATTCTAGCACATCATTAATGTTTTATCATAAATAAAAATGTACACAATATAAGCTTAATGCATTATTAATAATGCAATACACGCACGTGGTAAGTGTGCTAAAATATGACGTGAAACTTACCGAATATTGAAAAATACAGCAGTAATGGATTTTTTAATTTAATTGTTCTATAAAACATAACTTAATCATGTATCAGGTACGTCAATTTGCCAATTAATTTTTACCGTGATATATACCCATCAAATACAAACATACATTTGTGACGAAACAGAATAAATTATTATCTAATTACTTTTGGATATAAAATTACTCTGTAAAATGAATCAAAGGGTATACGCGAATTCATGAAGTTATATGGTTTAAGTACTTTTGTTTTAATGTGTACCTGTATTAGTATATACATGTATAAGTTCCATTAATAATAATTCGTTTAATAATGTTACGTATGTGAATATACATTAGATTTATGAAGTTTTCATATAGCTAAAAGTAACACAAATTAGAATGGATGGAAATAATTTTGATTTATTTATGACATTCATTTTTTTTTTTTTTTAGTTTTAGTCTTACCTATACATTTTACATATATATAATATATAGTTGGATATATATATATGTTAAACATATTTATTCATTTTATTTGTTAGGTCACATAATTAGTACATATATTTAGTACACATAATTAGTACGTATATTTCAGTAAGTACAAACAATTTTATTTATTATGATACATCACAACATCATAATATTAGAGTTGATGTGATTTTTGTTTACATGACAAAATATAACCACCTAAAATCATTGTGAGTATTTTTATTTATATAATTATTATAATAAAATATACTGATGGATAAAACTATTTAAAAAATAATACCCATTTAAATGTAAATTGAATTTATATCTGCATGGTAGGTAAAACAACCTTATAGTTGCATATATTAACGGATATATAAAATATAAAAACCAATTAATGTTTTTATTTTAATGCAAACATTATAGATTAACAAAAAAAATCAATTCGAAGTATGATAAAAAAGTTTTGATTTTGAATAAATAACACTCGATTTTAAGAGGAGTGTGCGTATTAGTGCGAACTAATACTCAAACTAATTATATTCCGAGTGCGCTGTATTCTTGAACATTCAAGTAATTCTAAACAATAGTTATTATAACGTCACCATATTTTTTAAATTATTAATACCTCTCAAGTTTCAATTATAATCTACGATGGCTCTGTCACGTTCGATTTTATGAAATTATACACATCGAGAGTCTCGACTATATTTTAATAATCTCAATGACATTTAGTACGATGAAGCTCAATAGTTCTTCTTTACACACCCCAATTGAAAATGTGATCGATACCAACGTTATATATTTGTATTATACTACATAAAAAGCTATAAAAAATATACATAAGATATGTTTGTAATGGAATTTACCAATTTGCGGGAATTCTTGCACGCATTCGATTAATAATTCGAGTTATACATTGACAATTTGATATTGAACGTTGTTAATTGTAATGTTACATGATGATAATATCGAACACAAAATGTTTAAATCAATAGTTTAATAATCTAACTATAATATGTATACATAATTTTGTACCTTTCATTTAATATCAACGAATTCCAAGATGTTTTCAAACACTTTTAAATCTTTCAAATGTAAGATATTATTCTTTACACATTTTTTTCAAACACTTTCGTCGAATAAAAATACACTTTTCTCGAAAGCGGTATACCATATATGCGCGAATTCATTTCGGTTAGATCAATTGCGTTATACAAGCATGTAATCTTTTAGTTTATGTTTTGAAGGGTTATTTTGAACGTTTACTGTTTTCCGTGAAAAGCGTAGGGGATATTTTTTATATACTTTTTTTTTGCAAATATATACATGTATACTACACGATTTTTCTCGTGTAGTATTTATAATAACAATTAACTATAATAATTGTTTTAATAACGTTGTAATTTTTAAATCAAACAAAAATTGAAAATGTCCGTGGCACGCTAATAAAACTGCCTTATTCTATTTTCAATTATTCGGTGAATTAACGTAATTATAAAGTAGGTGCTTTAATTTTAAAAGCTACATAAAAAAAAAATGACTGAAATCAAACATATTTATTTCACAAATGAATTATCGGCTCGATTTAGTTATTTATACCGTAATTTATAAAGTACAAACTGTTTTCAATTAAAAACTAAACCGCTGTTATGTTCTGTACTAAACACGTGTAGTCGATGACCCCTTAAACGAATTTTAAAATCGACGTATGACGGATTATAGTGATCATCAGAATTACGTATCGAGATTTACAGGCAAAGAAATTATTTTGTAACGTGTTATGAACGAATGAGAAAATAATTGATATTTTAGTGACCATCGGTTTAATAATTTTGGATACGTCGGAAAATAATTTATCCAACATCACAAATTCGGCGTTACCTCGCCTAACGTACGCAAGCATCGTGTAAATGACTCCACATTATCACGTCGAAAACGCCTGTTAGTAATACGAATAACACAAAATCAAATCATATATCGCATTGCGCGTTTACCACCGTCGCGTCTGGGCGACTACTGTCGTAATCATACTGATATACCATAATTTCGTTACCAGCGTACAAAAACGTATAGTTATGTACGTTTCGAAAAACACATTCGGACCATTTAAATTCTATTTTCCGGTAAAATATTAATACGATACATTACGTACGCTTCCAAAAATGTTAAACGACGATGAACAATTATACTATACGAACTTCTCTCGCCATCACTCCATAGTACGTGTAGCAACGCGCGGTTTACATCAGCAGAGCTCTGCCACTCCGAGGCCTCGTTCCGGCGGCCGCTCGTCGCATTCATCGTTGCCGTACTCTCGCGGTCCGTATTCGACGCCGTCCTCCTGGTGCACGCTCGTGGGCAGGTCCCGCGGCGGCCTCGTGCCCGGTCACGAAGATCACGCGGCGGAATGCGTGCACCCTCCGGCAGCAGCGGTGTGCACGCGAATCCGCGCTCGGTCGCCTCCAACCGCGCCTTTCGACCAACGCCTATACCGTGCCGCCGCTCTGTATCGGGTATCGAGGTGACGACGACGACGATATCTACCAACGCCTAGCCGGGGGAGGGAGGGAAGGATATCGGACGATCGTCGGTCACGACGACGACATGAGCAGAATTCGGTGGCGGCGGCGTGTACGGGCGACGACCGGCCGGCGGGAGAACGTATTCACTAGTGGCGGTGGTCCGTGTGGGACAGCAGCAGCAGCAGTAGCAGCAGCAGCAGCAGCAGCAGCAGAAGCAGCCGCTCGCCACACGACCGCGCCGACGACGATACGCGCGCGCGCGCGCGATCTCAGCGCGAAGGGTGTATACGGCGCGTGTACGTGCCGCAGTGCGGTCGCAGACGACGAGTCGAAAGTTCTCTCTCGGGCCGGCTGTCGTACGCCTCCGAAGGCGGTAATCTCTTATTTTTTCCTTTTTCATTCCTGGCCTTTTCGTGCCCACCGTATACCGTATTAATATTGTCTTATCCGTGGCGCGTTGCGCGTAATTTTCACGTGCGTATATTACGAGGAGCGTTTAATAAATCCGGTCTCGTCGTCGCGGAGGCCGTGTTATAGGCACCCACCCCGCCCCGTTAGAATGCTTTGTTATCAGTAAATATCGTATGCCAGTATATATACCTACTGCTACGCTCGTGGTAGTGACCGTTTGGAATAATGGTTATTATTTGATACGGGTTGGACATTATCCGGCAGTAGTTCTCGTACGACTTCGAATTTTGGACGAGTCCGTTCGACCGCTCTACGTGTACGTGTTGTGAAACAATGCGAATGACATTTGTGTTCCGTGTCGGAAACGCTGAAACCAAATTAACCACATGAAAAACTCTTTTCATACTATATCTAAATTAAGATATTTCCTAGGTTCTACTATTTCCATTACTTATTCTAATGAGTAGTATAGTCCCTTCCGCGTGCAAATGTGAGTGGATTAATATTTCAAACAAGTTAAATATTTTTGAAAAATAAATTTCTTCAATTGTCTTGATCAACGTGAACATTAAATAAACTTCGACAATGAATCTGGTTAAAGATTTTAGTTTTACTCTGCGACCTGTACGTATGTCAATTGTCATTATTTTATAAAAACGAGCGATGGAAAACGCAGGAACATCATTTCGCGTGTACGATTTGTATAACATGCGTGTTGCATACAATATTCAGTTAGATTTTAAAAGAATTATTTATGACATTTTAACATTATGTAAATTACAAACAAACCCGTTGTACTATACTGGCACACACAAATTCATTATTTGTGTACACGAAAATGGGGTCGGAATATATGAATTCTCTAATGAACCACTTTTCGATCAATATTTAATTTTAAACGTAATTTGTATATGATGTTTGATACTAGCGTGTAGATAGTATTTTCTGTTGTACACATTAATATCGCCGTGTATTTCAAGTATTCCGTGAGGATTACTGAACCCGTCTCGTTTACAAACTTTATACATTAATCTAATTGACCCCATTTATATATATTATAAAACGCACGGGAAAAGTATTCACATATATTAATGAAAAATCTAATAGCAATATATACGTATACTATATATAATAATATACGTATAGTATACTTATATACGCGACTACGTAATAACAATAATAATACTGAACAGCCGCACATTTTACACTTGCGTACATAAATTTTGTTTAGGTTTTAATGTAAATAGGCGTGTTATTATATTATATAAGTAACCGTTCGATCATGACGCATATTATATCATAATATATATAAAATTTATAATACACTTTAAATTACATATACATTGTCCGTATATTTATTACATTTATTAGAGAATTTAGAAACAAGCGGTTTTTCAACCGTTAAAATATATCTAATGTTTTCTGATATAATTTTAAGACAAAAATTCAAACAAATCATAGACATAATGCCAACAAATATTATGTAAATATAAGTATTAGATATTTTATTTTGACTCGCGAATGTCGAGAAAAATAACTAAAAGTATATTGAAGACTGATGATTTTCTCCCACAATTACAATTTGTTTCTAATATATAATATATTTAATGCGTTTTGTTTACAATAATTATTTAAGCTTAATCGTTGTTTTTCTTTCATCACCATATATAATTTCTTAAGGCAATATTTAATAGAACCGTTAAATTTTATTTTTATTAAGGTATTTTGATTTTAATATTTATCCTAAATACTCAAACAATTTATTTACAATTGTGTACTAAGCAAAAATGACGTAGTTTAATTTTTTTTTATAAAATATGCAAAATATAAACTTATTCTCACGAGGGAATATGATCGATAACTAAATAACGATGTACTTTAACGAAATCCCAAAGTATAATCAGTAATTATAAACAAGGCTAAATGAAAACCAGTTTTCTAAACAAAAATGCTGTAAATCTAGTTTAAGAGGAAATATTAAGTAAAAACGCTATATTTTAAGTAAAAGATATGGCAATCATTAATAGCACCGATTACATGAAATTTATAGTAATAATTAATTATAATTGAGGAAATTTTACTTCCAATCTTGTGGTTTTATAAGGACGAATTTCCAGATAAATAAACACAGTCATGGCATTTTTACTAGTGTTGTTACAAACCTGAGGTGTTTGATTCGGTTCGAAAATCGAACTTGTAACTGGAAATATTTGAACCGAACTAAACACAAAATAATTTTGTTTGAATATCTAACGAAAGAAATTGAAATTCATAAAGAATCTGTTGAAAAACAATAATAATAAAAAAATAACTTTTGTTATCAATTAATAATTAATTATTTAGGTTAACCAACTTTTACATCAAAAGAATACTTAGATATTTTTAATTAATTTAAATTCTTTGAACTTTTTATGAAGTTTGGTTTGGTTTGGGTTCATTACAACTTGAACATGATCGGTTCGACTTCAAAAATCTGGATATGTAGCATCACTAATTCTTACTCATGAAAAACATGTAAAACTATATATATATATTAAACATTTAATTAATAGTATTATCTCATTTACAACATTCTTTCTTAGCAAAGCAAACTAGTAGTTCTCTTTTCTTCAGGGAGTCCAAAATATATATTGTAATTTTAGTTAATATTGAATGTAAGCGTTAATGTTTGTTTAAAAATATGATAAAACAAGAGTTATTATTCTTTTAATAAATATAATTAAATAAAACATGAAAAAGAAAATAAAACATAAATGTAAATATATAAACAAATTTAATACTCCTATCCTTTGGAAGTGGAAACTGATTTAAAACTTCTTCAGAATTAACTGTAATATTTCTATGGATACCTAATAGATCTAGTCCAGTTGGTCTTATACTGAAGTTTCATAAAAAGATCTTAACGCATTTTAATGTTGAAAAAGTTTATTCCGGAGTTGCTGTAAAAACCAGCAGTGTTGCCAGAACTTTTAACAAAAAATAAATATTTTTGAAAAATTTCATGATTATAATAATTTAATGATTCAACAGCTCCATTAACATGATCGATATTTGATCAGGCAATCCATTTTTTTTATTTTTTACATACTGAATGTTAGACAATATTTTAATATTTTTAAGAATAAACAGCAACAATTTCATTAGATTTGTGAAATTCAGTTTAATGATGACCATTGAATTTCTCGATTGTATTTTCCTAGTTAGTAAAACGTTTTGTAACTGGGTTTATAGTATAAAGAACATTAAAATTTGAAATATAAATTTAATAGAACACTATTATATTCATATATCACAGCCTCATAACCTAACCACCAGACATCAAATGAAATGCTTAATAATGTATATTCTAATAAAAGTAATATTATATTCCCAAAATTAATATTTCAAAGTATTAAAACGAATAGGAATATTAACAATCTCTAATAGCCAGTATATTATAATTTATTATTTACAGTTATTAATAGTGTAAATGAACCCCTACTCAGATACGGCCTTGTCTCTATGCCTTATTAGTTCAGGAGTATATTCTTATTATTAGCAAACAATTGTTAAAATTTAATGGTACACATATTCGATACATTAGGATGTGTATTCATTTTTGCCAAATTAAATATAATACATGAAAAATATTACAATAATAATCTATTACTAAAGTATAATGTTAATCATTTTACAATTTTTTTAAATTAAATGCTATAATATAAAAGTAGTGTTTAAACACATTAAATATAATCAGACAAAAAAAATTATGATTTTTTTTTTATCATTAAGTATTTTAAATGTACATTTTTCCTCACAAATATATGTTAGAGGTTTGAGATTAGACAATTTCTTATGAGACCCATAACTTAACATTTATAATCAAAGTATTTATGCACATTTCAAAATATTTTAAAAATAAAATAAATACATGAATACACACTTACATCTTATTTATAATTAGACCCAAAATATTGTATGTTTAAATCCATTTTTGTGTTACTGAAAATGGTACAAGTCTACCATTAGGCTTTACAGTGCGTAAACCAAAATGATAAGTGAATCCACGTTTAACATCAACTATACACCTTCCAGTCAAAGTTTTTGGTCGCTCATTTAAATTAATCCTTGTCCAACTTAAACGTAGACGACTCTCTACAAAATCTTTACACAAATAAAACTCATACGTTCTGATTTTTGATATTGAAGGAGTCACTTTCATGTTCCATGATACCAATACTCTAGTACGATTACCACTGAGCTCGTAACATGTAATTTTCAAAGATGGAGAGTAAGGTCCTTCTGAAACTGGCATAGGCAAACGAGTGGCTAAACTTAGTTCTTGTAAGTGATAATCTAAATCTTTTGTCATTGATTTTGGTCCGGGCATATATTTAGAATTTCCAAGTTCACAATTTCTTTTAACAGTTCTTTTAAAGGTTCTTTTAGTTGGACTGGTAATTTTAATAGTTTTCCCCAAACTTTTCTTAAATATACGTTTCTTATCATCATTCAACATTAATCTTCTAGGTCTCCTCGCTGTTTCTGGTTCATCAAAGCATGTTTTTTTAGCAAGATTTATTAATAAATCATCAGGGATACGAATAATATCAACACCAACATTACTACCACTAGTAGAAGGCTGAGGATTATCTATTTCATTAAAATTGTTTCCGTTTTTCTCTTCTAAATTGTCAAACTCATCAGATTCTGATTCGGTATCTGTTACAAAAGCATTATTTCCACTTGTAGATGGCTGAGGATTATCTATTTCATTAAAATTGTTTCCGTTTTTCTCTTCAAAATTGTCAAACTCATCAGATTCTGATTCAGAATCTGATACAAAAGCATTATTTCCACTTGTAGATGGCTGAGGATTATCTACTTCATCAAAGTTGTTTTTCACTTTTTTTTCTACTTTATCAGATACATCAACTTCCATTTCAGAATCGGATACATATGTTTTACTTTCGTTTTCAGTTCCATAGTTAGACATCTTTTTCTTTGTACTTGTATTTGATATGTTATACTTACTGAAACATAAATAATATGTATTAGTATAAAAGTCTATAAAAGTAAAAACTAAAACCTCATCATTCACACTACTTTTTAATGTCAATTTTAGGTCTGCATAAAAAATGTTAAACATAAATAAAAGTATTTTTAACTAGTCTTTGATACGATTCAACAATAACTAATACAAAATGTAAAACTGTATTACACAGGGTGTATCTGAAATAAGTTTTACTCATTAGTTGATTATACTCTGTAGGGTGAAAAAATAACAAAAGTTTTTTCCGTTTTTCACACTACAAAGTACAAGCAACTAACAAGTTAAACTCATTTCAGATACACCCTGTGTAAAAGAAATTGTAAAATAATAAATATATACATCTTAAGTCATAATCTAATATTTATTAAATATATACATAACAATACAGACACATACAGATTTTCGGGTGGGGACTAACGCTACTAAAGTTTTCATTAGAGGAAAATTTCAAAGGGAGAAAAAAAATTGCAATATAGAATGTAAGGTCTTTAGGGTTTTGAGGAGTAAAACGGAGAATCTCAAAATAGAAATGTAATGTCTTAACATAGATATAATGGGAATAAGTGAATTAAAGTGGAAAGGAAAAGGAAATTTCTAGTCAGGAGACTAATTAATTATTTATTTATTCTATTATTTAAGGAGTAAAATTATATTGAACGATGATGAGCACAGAATAACTGGAGTTGGCTCCATAATGAACAGAGATATAGGAAGAAAAGTGGTTAATTTTTAATACAAAATATACATGGACCATGCAGTGAGCAAGAGTAAGATATCAAATAAATTATACATATAAAGACTATATGGAAGTGACAATAGGCATGAGAAGGAAATGATGAAGGACAAGATTGGAAGAACAAAAATAAATGGTATGCTAATACAAATATTGCGTTTTGCAGACGATATAACTGTGATAACGGAAAGTGAAGAAGATTTAGGCAACATGCTAACAAAAATAAATGATAGCTGTAACAAATTTAAAATTAAAATAAATATAAACAAAACAAAAATACTAAAATGCAGCATAAAGGCATTGCTTTTAAACATAACAATTGAAAATGAGAAGTTGGAAACAGTTCAATTTTATACATATTTAGAAAGTAAAATAATATAAGATGGACAAAGTGAGATGGACATAAAGAGCAAAAGAACACTGGTAAAACAGACTTTCTACAAAAAATACACGGCGAATACTGTGAGTCTAAAGGCCAAAAAAAATCTAATAAAGAGTTTTGTATGAAATATAGCACTATAAGAGACCACCAGACCATAGACAACACTAAAAGCGGAAAGAAAAAGGATTGACGTTTTTGAGACATGGTGCTGGAAAGATTACTGACAATTTCTTGGACGAAGAAAGTTAAAAACGAAGAAGTATATTTAAGAATGAACGAATGGAAAATGTTATGTAAAACAATCGAGAAAAGTAGGAAAACATGGATAGGACATATAAAAGACAATGAATGTATAACAATTATGGAAAGAAAGATAGAGAGGAAAGCAGGAAGAGATAGACCAAGAACTCTGTTTATGAAACAGATCATAAAGACATAAGAAGAACCACTTACAAAGAACTGAAGGTAGCTGTGATGGATAGGGATGAATGGAGGTCCATCAAAATCATTGAAACAATCTAAAGATTGAAAACAATATATATATATATAATAAAAATGTTTGTTTTCCCAAATAAACATATGACGGGGAGTGCACACGATTATAATGTGAGCCACATAAGAAAGGCCAACATCTGATATAATCCGAATATTCTTCCTACGTGTAAATTATAATTTTTCAATGTTTTATGCATGTGTGATAATTGATACACAAAGAACTTCGAATAAAAAAAAACAGGATGTAATGTGCTCTAAGACCAGTAGTTCCTAAACTTTTATGACCACAGAACCTTTAGAAAACAGTTTGAACCCCTAATGTCTCCAACTCCAACTCGATTATTTAATGAAAATACACAATAGTCTGAATAATTTGCTATTATATTATATTATTATTTATATTGTTCATAATTGTTGCGTTACAATGCATTATGTATTCAAAGTCAAAATAATATTTTATAGCAATAGAGTAAACTCGTATTTAATATAGATAAACATTTTTTTTCCAAATGAAATAATATAGAATGTATTTTTAATATTTTCATATATCTTGCAGAACCCATAGGATTGTTTCGCAGAACACACTTTAAGAATTACTATGTTAGACAAAATTCATTATCACATAAAATAATATTTCAATAATTTACTTAATTAAAGGCTCAGTATCATCAGTATCATTCTCATTATGTTGTGACATTCTTGTTTCGTCCAAATCACACAGGTTGACCGCTTTTTCATTTCCGGATACTATCTCTGTAGACGTGTTGTGAGACGACATATCTAAATCTTGACTATCTTCAAAATTCATTTTGCCAACGCTATAAATATAAATATATATATATATATATATTTATAATACTTCAAATAATAATCTATATGTAAATTGTATGTGTTTGTGTGTGTGTATAAATACAGAACATTGCCTTTTTCTCAATCATTCATTTACATTCTTTGAATAATCATGCTGTATGTTAATAAAAATAAAAACAAAAAATATAATTTAGAAAAATACATCAAGGATGATCACTGGATTACTTAGATTGGTGTTTTTATTTTATTATTTTATGCCATAGAAGAACGCTTTCATATCACTTTCCAAAAAGAAAACTTTGGCTTTATGTGTATTAAATTATTCATAGTAACATGATATATATGTAATCCTGTAAAGCAGTGGTTCCCAACCTTTTTGACACTACGGACCACTTAGATAACTTTCAATACGTCACGGACCACCATCATTTTTAGACATTATTTTTTCTCATAAATAAGAATCAATTTTTTCACAGATATTAGAATTTAGGTAACGATTGTCGGTACGTAATATTGGTAACACGCCCAAAGGAAAATTGAAATATTTTAAAATTGTATAGGTATGCCTCGCGGATCACCACATGATGTCTCGCGGACCACCGGTGGTCCGCGAACCATAGGTTGGGAACCGCTGCTGTAAAGAGTCGGATATATTTTCATAATATATCTCTTTGTAGATGATTAATATATATATATTCAACTATATAACAATTACAGTAGTATGCAAACACTAATGAAGTGATTGGACGTTATGGATAAATATTGTTTGTTATTATCGATTAACAGTAACCCATTTTTCTATAAACATTCCAAGTTTCAACAAAACGATACACAAATAACATCAGACAAAACACCATTATGTATTTAAGTAAAATTTACATTGTTGAGCAGCTACACAAATTAACATATCCGAGGACGCTTACGTATTGCCAACACCGCGTCATATTGAAGTTTTCGGGAGCAGGGGTGTACGAGGGGTTTGATCTTTAGTATTACAGTCCCGCCTGTAAACAACTAAAATAACACTGATCGGGTAGCAAATCGTAACGGTAAGGCGTAATGCCCACGAAAACATATCGTAAAACATTTGTTGAGGACGTGTTATTATATAATAAAGTGCGTACAACACCGTTCTCTACTCCTGCCCGTAGTTTGTAAACAAAGAGTGCGGGTGGGAGGGAGGGGTGAGGGACGTACGTTCCCGTGACGCGGCGCGCCGCCGCGGTCGGTCCAACAAACAACAACAACGTATTCACGACCGCGCCAGCAACAACAACGAATATTAACGATGAGAAAACATCGTGGACGAAACAAAAACCCGATAAATTGGCGGCTCACCCGTTCGAATGCGGAATGGTATTCGATGCGCTCCTCGTCTTCCTTTGCCCGTCGTCTGGTGCCCGGAACGAGATCCCAACGAAAACAATGGCCGGCCTGGATAGCGTGGTTCGACAAAATGACAAACGCAGATGTACGTCGACCGAGTGCGCTCTGGAAAATGACGACGGCCGAGCGGGGCGCCCGGGTGAACATCCGCAGATCGGTGTGGCGACGACGCGCGCGGCGGCGGCGGCGGGCAACGACGGCGCGTCGTGCGAGCGAACGTTACACACGAATTCCCCCCTTCGATAATACAACGTAATGCAATAACGTCCGTTCGGTTCCCTTTCCAGTATTTCCACTCCGGCACGCCGGATCGTGCGCTGCACGCCGGATCGTGCGCGTACCGGCGCACACCTTTCACCGCGCACACCCCCGTACGCTCGCGTCGCCCCGCCAGGTGCAAACGCGTTGTGTTATTAATAGACCGGGCCGCCGTATCGCCGCCTACCGCTCGTCGACGTTGACCTTGGTCTCTCGCGCTCGCCGCGTTTGCCTGTTAAACGCACTGCCCGTAACAACGAAAACAAATATTCACCGGAACGATACACGCGTATTATATTATAGTAGGCCCGTCGGAACGTTCGGCCGTGTCGGCCGTGTTGGCCGTGTCTCTTACTCGCGTCACGAACACGAGACGGTATTTTGTTCAACAGTAAAACGTTTTAAAAACATAAAAAAAGATTTTAAAATTTCCGTACGAAACGTCTTCTGACGACGACGCCTCGCCAATTTAGCGATAGCGATAACGTATAAAATTGGTGGTTGTCGACGTTCTTAGTTGATACAGGATAAAAAAATGTTTAAAAACATATAAATTCCTTGGATCTATACAATTGAAAAGACTTCTCGCGACCCAACCAAAAATTGACGGTGGACACGCCGGTATGGATTATATGATCCGATGTTTTTAACGAAACAGCATTTATACAATTTCGTTTACAAATATTTCACACGGATTTTCCCTCTGGTTTATATACGTTATATATAATTTCGGTTCAAATTACGTGAGAACATTGGTAAGCGCGGACGTGCCGTTGTTATCGTGAAATTATACACATTTGTTGTATGTACATGACCTATAAAATATATAATAGATAAATGTAAACTATTATAGATAAGAAAGCATAATAGGTGTTTTTTATTCGATTTACAGATCACCTTTCGATCGGTGAATATTCCCCGAATAATAAGTTTACAATCAATATGATGAAAACTATATTATTCAACGTCGTCATTAGATTTTCGAACACATACGCACAATTAATATTATTCCATAACCGATGTTGGTAACGACGATTTATTTAAATATATATAATATATGCACAGTGACAGGCGCGTATCCAGGATATTTTTAAGGGGGGGGGTTCAACAAATTTAAACGACATAAGTTCTAAATTCGTTAATAAGCAAAAAAAAAAAGGTGTTTTTTAAAATTTTATTAAAGTAAAATATTTATATTATAACGATTGATAACATAAATATTATCAAAGTACATTTAATTGAATATATTTTACATTTGTATTGTTTTGTTATGCCATAAAATTAAAAAACAAATAAACTTAAAACATTATCAATTCAAAATTTAAATATTATTATAAAAATACAATAGCCAGACAGCAGAATATCCGAGTTAAAATAGTTTTTTACATTGTTTTATTTTACAAAACTAAATCAATTTTTCTTTTTTCTTAGCCAATTGATCCAACACTTCTTCAGGGTTAATTTTAATTTGTCTATGAATATTAACCGGTTCCCCCGGTCTCTAAGCAGTATAAAGGAAAAAAAAAATATCTGAAATAAACTTTGGATATAGACACTTTATCGCCATTATATCGCTTGGCCGATTCGACGAATTGATTAGAGTTGTCATAGTGCAATCCGATTATAATGAGATCGTGGGGAAACCTGAATACGTTCCGACGTGAACATTATCAACATATGTGTTTATAATAAATGTGCTCAAACAGATTAAGATTTTCAAGTCGAAATTCTAAAAATATAAAAAGTTTAAGAAAAACCTGTGTTTAAAAATTAATCTACTTATCTCAGATACATAGGGTCTATGGGGGGGGGGTTCTAACCCCCTCCCCCCCCGTGGATACGCCACTGCACAGTGTTGTATTTATGGAAAAGGGGATAGGGGTTTCTACCCTCCCTCCTCCCCAAAGAATTTGTTTATGACTACAAATGTACAATTGCGTCTGTCTGTTTTATACTATTCAGTAGCGGATTTTCAAAAATTTTCTGGGGGGGAGTCCAAAAAAAAAAATAGTACATCAAATTAATATAAAAAAAGTATTGTAGTATTTTTGGCACTTGACAAATTGGAATTAAATTATATCGGAACGGTGTCACATTCGACATTGAGGTCTGTAACAATAACAATAATAATAATAATAATAATAATAATAAATAATACATAAAATAGATATTTTTTACTTAAAAAGAAATAATTTTTGTTTTTTTTCTTAAAAATAACATATTAGCTTTTTATCACACCATCGGCTCACATGGTAACACGATCTATTTTTCCGTGGTGAAATTTTATTACACTTCGAATGATTTTTCAATCATAAAAAGACACTGGATACTTTCATAATATGTATCATGATAGATGGGTGGTAATCATTGGTTTTCACTTCTCGACGACGATTATATGTATAAGATTTTATTTTGTTTTTTGTTTTAAAGTGTTTTTTCTATTTAAAAAAATCATTGGCCACGACGTAGTCGACCCGAGTTGAAAATTCTGGCATCGTCACTGCGCTTTGCAAAAACCACAAAGATAAACGATTTTGTTTTACAATGATTAACATTTTTTTTTTCAATATACAGAATATTATTATGTTAAAAATGTGAAATATAACAATAAAATAATTAATCATTTATATAGATATTCGTTGTTTGTTCGAGTTTGACAGCATACACTGAATTTACGTATATTAATACATATACACGTGTGCTATATGGGCATCGGTAAAGCATGTTATCTACCAGGTACAAACTATTTGCTATAGCCAATTATTCTCAAATTGGCATACACAATCAGGATAAAGTTAATTGGAATGGTCGATAAGATAAGAATAATTGAATGTCGATGCCACTCAATAAAAATCGTAACAAAATAAAATCGTAACAATTTATTCGTACATTTTTTGGACGATATGATAAAAGTTTATGTTTGATTAAGCATATTGTAGTAGGTAATCATAATTTTTTTAACATAATTTATATATTTTGATTTATACTAATTGTATAATTTATTTTGTAGTGATGTAGACACGTTTTTTTAAAAAAATTAATGTATTTAATTGTAAATAATAAATGTAGTATTATTATTTTTTTAAATTAAATTACATTTTTTGACTAATACTAATATTGTCTTATACGTCGTAAAAGATATAAAAAATTGTGTTTCTAACGTAATGGATAATTATAATTTTTTTTTAAATTTAAAATTATGTTTTTTTATCCATACTTATCTATAGTTTTTTTTTTTTATTTTCCGGTAAGTCGAACGCTTCACCAATGCCGGGCATATGGTTTGACGACTGCGAAAACCCGTTAAACGTATTCTTATACGTAATCGCGTAGACGTTTGAAACACACGCGCACACAGTACGTGTAGGCATTGTGTAATACATTATACAAGACTGTAGGACAAGAGCACAGAGCGCGGGCCGGAACGACGGCCGTTACGTGCGCATTGGAAAAACCGCATGCTAACTAGAATAATTCATGTACACGTTTAAATGTACGTGTATATCGTGCACACGCGTTCGAGTAACGTTTTTCACTCCGCCCACGGACGGCGGCGGCGGCGGCGGCGTCCCGTTTACGATTTTCCGCCGGTCAGCACTGACCGCGAAATCAGTACCCCGGGCAGTGTACGAAAGTACGTACCCTCCGGCGGACACGTGTCGGTGGCGCGCGGGCCCTGAGAGAATGTCGGTGCGACAGAACGTCAACCGCGTCGCACGACACAGTTCTCAACGCGACAACGACAATCGCCGTCAGGATCAAAACGTGATGAGCGGCGTTTTCCCGCACGGATGAGCCGCGCCGTCGGTGATCGCGTTGCACGGTCTCTCGCGAGGAATGGACGCCGCCGGGTGTCCGATGAACAGTGGCGGCGACGCGTTCGTCGTGCTGTTGTGCGGCGACCGCGGCGAACATCACCGTCGGCCCGAACTTCCGACCACCGGCCTGCCGCCGTGTCCCGCCAACAGGCCGTCCACTCCGCCGGCACCGCAACATCCGCCGGTCGCCGCGGCCGACGCGTACAAGACGAAACCGCGTCGCAAAGACCGCGGCGCGTTCGTCGTGTTGCCCGAACCGCCGGCGGCTAACGCCTCGTCGTCGCAGACGGAACCGAACGCCGCCGCCGCCGCCGCCGCGCGCAGCGGCCGTGTCAGCCCGTTTCGCGGTAACGGCTTCAAAACGCCCGAAAACGGACGGTCGCGCGCCGCCAGCCCGTCGTCCCAACCGCTCAGGCGACAATCGTCCGAGCCGCGGATCTCCGCCAATCGGCAGCGGCCACCGGCCAAACAGCGACTGTCCGTGTCGACGAAAGATCTGTCGAAGTCTTGGAAGCCGACGACGACCGTTAACAAACCGCCGCCCGCACCGACAACGGCCGCCGCCGCCGCCGTAAAATCGTCACCGCGCAAAAAGTTGCCGACCGGCGGACCGTTACAACCGCGCAAGGTGACGTCGTCGTCTAAATCTCCGTTGCCGCCGGCTGGTTCGCCCAAGACGCCGAGACATTCGCGACCGCCGGCCAAATCTCCCGTCGTCAGCCGTCGTCCGCCACCGGCCAAATCGTCACCGCGTCTGCCCAAGAAACAACAGACGAACGTGCTACCGTCGAAAGACAACGACACACAGCCGCCGGCCGTGACGGCCACGACGTCGGCAACGACGCCTGCCGTCGCGACGTCGACAACGGCGGCCACGGCGGCCGTCAGGCCGACAGCAACGGCGTCGACGCCGTCTACCACCGACCCGTCGCCGCCGATGGCTCCGACAATCACTCCGGCGGCGCCGGTAACGACGACGACGGCGTCGTCGATTGCATCCGTCGCGGCTGCCGCGGCACAGTCTTCGGTCACCGCGTCCACATCGGCCACGGCCATCGCGACGACGCACGCGACCAACGCCGTCGCTTCGCCGGTGGTCACTGGCGGGCCGATTGTATCGGCCGCGCCACCCCCCGCGGCTATTGCCGCCAACACGCTGCTTGCCGTCAATCCGTCGGCGATCACTGCGTTGAAACCGCCGCAGAGCGCAATGCGATCTCGCGAACAGTTCTTCGTGGTCAAGAACGGCAATTTGCCCACCTCGACGGTGGAGACGCCGGTGGTGCGACAGTCCGCCGAGCCGACGACGACCACGCCCCCGCTGTCGTACGAGCTCCAAGAGATCGTGGTGGAACCGGAAATGGAAAACCAGAGCGGAAGGACGAATGCCGCGGTCCGGTTGTCCGACATCGAGAAAACGTCGTCCAACAACAACAACAGTAATAACGGTCACAAGACGGTCGCTTGGGCGAGGTATGTATATACGAGTATATTATGACGTGTAAGACGTATTTAATATCGCGTTGTAAGTGTACACTTCGAGTAATGGGTGTTGCAACAAATAAATAATCATGTCGTTATCATCGTCATATTATCAAATACTCGGACGAAAATTTAAGCTGATACTCGATAATATCCAAATAACAATCATATACCGTATTAAAATACTTTTGTGTGTGTGTGTGTATATTATCTATTGTGCACACACGCGCACACGTATATGTTGAAAAGTTTGTTCGCGTGGGCAAGAGCGACGGAATATAATAAGAGAAAAGGCAACTTGCCCGCGCGGACACGACGATATCGAACGCGTGTCTTACATTGTACCTAGTCACGCCACAGCGGAGTATCCATACTCTATAAGTAATTGGGTCACCCCGCCTGCACCGGCGAAGAATATTTTATTCCGACGGCGGAGTGCGACTCGTGTTTAAGGCCGAGCGAACATGCGATGCAGTTTCTTTTCGTGCTGGCGTGACCACAAGCACAAGTGACCTGTGCGCGTGCGTATATATATATATATATGTATACGGCGCGCGTGTGTGTAAGTTTGTGGGTGTGTGTTAAAGTCCGACCCCCAAGCGTCGACGACGTTCACACAACACACTGTTTTATATACATCGTTCCTCATTCTTTCGTCCCATTATACATACACGCCGCCAATTGCCATTATGCGCTCTCTATTCGCCACCGTTATCGTGCACGAAAAATGAAAAAAAATAATACTAATAATCACCTAAAGTCGACCCACCCGGACTCGGTGGAAAACCCCTTTATTATACACCTTAGTAATAAAACTCTACTGTTATGGCCGGGCGGTAAAAATTTTTCTTTTCGGGTCAAGTTATTCGCTTGCGTGGGCGTTCGAAGGCTACTTAAAACCACCGTTCTTTATTGTGTGTTTATACTGTTACATATATTACACGTGTATACACACACACACACACACACGTTGTGGACACTAACCGGAAACACGTCCGTCTCGTACTGTTTTTCGAAGATCGACGGTGATCGCGTGGTTGGGACGTCGGAGATCACAACGATTATACGTCTATTTCATTGTTCCCCGGAAGCCGTAAGACAGGTGTGTTCACGCGATACGTCGAAAAACGAACAATTTATATATAATATAACAAACAACTTTAAAAATAAATTCACCAATTATCAGCTATTTATATTATATACTCTGATACTAAATCACAGACCGCATTGATAGTGTCATAAGCGCGATTCGTTGGACGCACCAATTTGCTAGACATCAAATGTAATATCCACAATTTTTTTTTTTTTAAGAAAATCGAATGATTCGAGATAGTTTCTTTTATGGCTTAGTTGTAAGCATCTTATTTTTACACGAGCTATTTGATGTGTCTATAAATCTGTCCATTTGCGAAATGTATTAAATAAAACTACAAATTTAGTCAAGTATATGATATTGTAGTTTGTCAGTTTTATTAATAACAATGAAAGAAATAATGATTGTTTAGTAATTAACACATTGAAATATTTGTTCGATTTCATTCACTCCTTTTTACACTATTTATAAACTTATATAAAACCCATATGCCATAATATTAGTGTTTTCAATTATTGAAACCATCTCCCCCCCCACCAGTTTTTTTTTTATAAATATGCCACTGAATTACTAAGTTTTGGTAAATAAGAATTTAAATCAACCCGAACTTTTCCGAAGTAGATATCTGATGATACAGATAATATCTGTATTATCATTTTTTTCCTTAAAACCCTAAGTATTGATATATATATCACTTATCACTATAATAATCTGTAGCATAATAATGACATTGTGGCTAAAAAAAATAGTTTTGAATAAATTATAATGACATTTACCTTGCGTATACATGCAATATTATAAATACATTTCTTCCGAGCCAGTGTAAAACTTTGCGTGTGGTGGAGATAAGGGTCGAAATAAGGTTATTGTTGGATATATATTATAGGCTATTATAACGGGCGTATACCCAATCATATTGTGCATATTGATGGAAAAACGATTTAAAAAAATAGCTCTTATAGATAATAGGTACATACACTAAACCTATATACAACGAATAAATTATTATGGTTTTGATATATTAGCGAAAATATATATATATTAATGGCATATAGTTAATGGGTTTTTAAAATTCCTCCACCGCCATTCAAAAATAAAAATACTTTTTAAAGAATCTCTAGTTTTCGATATTTTTGAAAGAGCCATTTTATCAGTTCATAAATCATAATTCTCGATACTCTGATGAAAAAAACCACGTGAATTGCATCAATTATGACGAAATTAAATCAATGTGAAACACTTTAATTAATTTAAATATCAAACAGAACATTATTTTTAATAGAATCTCTTGTTGTAATTATGTTCATATTTATAACATTTTTAAAACAGTAAATTGGGCCCCTCCCCAAATTCGATGTCGACAAGACTCGCAGCGGAAATATAAATAAAGGCAATATGAAAAACGGTGTGTATAAAAAAAAAAAACCCCCCTCGTCGTGTTAGCAGAGAATCATTTTATTTGTCGTTTTATCTAGAACACATATAGTGCTTGAAGGTTATTAATTGACGGGGAAAAACCGTTTGTCCGTTCACAGACATTCCGAAAAGATCATTGTCGCGACGGACGTTCCGCGATCGGCCGAGATGGCCGCGACGGCCGAAACCAAATATCCGGATTGCAAGCGGTTCGCGCGCAAACTGTTGTGCGGCGGCGGCGGCGGCGGCGGCAAGGAGCTGGCCCCGGTGGACGGCCGTCCGCAAAAGTGTTGGGCGGCGGTGTGGAAATGTCGTCCGCGGTTGAGCAACCGGTGGTGTTACGGGCGAAACGACGCCGGACGACAACCGCGGCCGGCGGCTGTGGCCGCCGCGAAACCGCCGCGTCCACTACGGTGGTGGCGACGGTGGCCGTCGTGCCGTTGCGCCGTCTGCGGCGAACGGAACGGCGACGGGAAATCGACGTCCGCCGAGTCGGTCGGCGTGCTTGGGATTTCTCCGCCGACCGTGCCGCCGCCGCCGTCCAGCGGCGACACGGTACGCGGCAGGCTGCTGCGGTGGCTGACGACGTGTTGCGGCTGTTGTCACGCCGCGCCGAGACTCTTCCGGCGGGTGTGCCGCTGTCGCTGCCTGTGCTGCGCCGGCCGCGGGCCGCTTCTGCAACAGGACGCGCCGAGGAAGTCGGCCGACAGACGGTCTCCGTTCAAGTGCGCCACTGGATGTTGCACGGTTAGCACCGGTTGCGTATACTCACGGTTATTGTGTAGACGTGGTCCCGGCCGTCGAAGAAGCCGCGTTTTTCGCACGAACGTTCCAGTGTGTGTGTGTGTACGGCACACGTTGTTTTTGGAATATTATTAAAACGGGCGTCGAGACATTTTCGAAAATAAATTGTTTATCGGTTGACCGGGGAACGCAAAACTAAAAGGAACCGTACTGAGAACGATGGAAAAAACTATTAATATACGAATTTTTCGATTCCCCCCGGTCTGACCTTCAACGTTAACATTTAACCCGCATACTTTTTGCTAAAAAGGAACAAAATAATAATAATAATAACAAAGGAATTCAATTCGTGGCCATTGTTTATAAAGGAATTCGACTTTTGTAAACACGCCATGTGTACCAATTGTGTACTTTTTTTTACTTGCATATGACTTTTTATGAATCGGCAAAAACATTAATAATTTGACATACTTCAATAATATGTCTTATGGTTCGTACGGTCTCACACTCGCAGTTTTTTTGTGTTTCGGTTAGGCCCCATTTATGTAGTAGGTATTAGCATCTTCTTAATCGCGTACTAATTTATATACACATATACAAAATACATTATACTTTTACTATTATTCGATTAATGTACGTTATCATTAAAACTAACGTTTTAGTATAGTGTTGTACCGTTCGTATATAAAACTGTTGAGATTAAAAATTGAGAGTTAATATTGACAAACTACAATATGATAGACGTGATTGTAAACATGTCGTCTTTGAAAAAATTATCTGGAATGGGTTGAAAACCCAATACCCCCTCCCGCTTTAAATGCATAAATTTAATTATTATTTATAGCGATATATTAAATTTTTGGGAAAATGTTCGAAAATATGTTTATAATGGCAGAAGGGCGTGTAAAATATATACGCAGTTGAGAAAAGTCCACATTTGATATATTAAACATTGTTTATAAATAATACATACTTTGTTTATTTCTATACATATATATATTTTTTTTTTTTTGTTAGAATAAACCTGCAAAATTGGATGCAGTATTAGTTGACCACTCGTCGGTTATGAAAGGTGCCATTCCTGTTTTACCAATAATACTAGCCTGGTTTTGTTTAGTATTCAACGTCATTGTTCCTGGAGCAGGTAATGTAGATATTAATATATATATATATTAACCGATACCTATATAGGAAAGTATATTTCACGATTGTTCATGGTATTGCATAATATTTTATTTCAAAAATGCAATGTACATTATTTTTTTAATTGATTAGTTTTTATTGGTATGTATATAAAAATTATATACGTATAAATAATAAGTACGATATCTTTTATATGTTTATATAGTCTGTAATAAAACTTTTATATTAGAATAGACTTGCATACACTGTTTCATGAATCACATGAGTTTATTTTAATTTTTACCGATCAATCGAATTCAATCGAAAACACCAAACAAGTCAGCAATTTAGTTTTTTTTTCTATGTACTTTAAAATCGTATTACGACAGTATTATATTTGTATCTTGTGACGATGTTTGCGAAATTCGTATCCAACACGTTGACTCCTTAAACATAATTCTATATGATAGTATTTTATTTATTTTGAAAAAAATTAAAGTGTCATATAGGTATGACAATAATATTAATACAAGTGAATGCCTAAAGTGAAATGTAATTGTGATAATCAGTTTTTGTATTGTTTTTGTGGAACAGGCACGTTTTTTAGCGGACTGATGTGCTTGTGTGTTGGTAAACCAAGATTTTCGGTCAACGACAATTTTCAGTCAAGGATGGGCGCGTTTTGCGTGAACTTCATTGTGGCCGTCGCTCAGCTGTTCACCGTTTTGTTTTGTCTGGTCGGTTGGGGATGGAGTATTTGGTGGGGACTGATCATGATCAAAATGGCGAGTATGTATAATTCTTACAATCGCCGTCATAATACTTAGTATAAAAAAATAAAATGTCAACAACGCTTCTAAACTTCTTTAAACGTTGGAATTATAACATAACACTGTCAAGTAAAAGTTTTGACGCATGTTTTTTTTTTTAGTTAACCAAAAATTATTTACCGGTTAACGTTGTTTATAAAAACAACATATACATAAAATAAATATGTACGCATAATGTACCCATAGACGTATGGTATACATATTATACGTCAACGAATCACTTATATGAGAGTACGCATGCATTCGTATATATATATATATTAAAATATATATAATTGTTCACATATCTATGTTTTACAAAATCCTTATGTGCAACTTAACGTCTGTACACCTACAAATCATAATATAATACGTGTGTTTTTTGATTGTTCGCAGAGAAATATCAGAAAATTAAAGTAGTCGATCAACCCGTTGAAACACCAATTGCAATTGATCACAATCATCAAATTTAAGCATTCGACATCAATTTTGGGTTTTACAGTTAACAAATAATAAAATAATTAATAGTAAAATACTATTTTATATATATATATACACAGGTTGTATCTGAATTGAATAACATTCGTTAGTTGGTTATATGTCTGTAGAGTAAAGAAAAAATCAGAACATTTTTCCAGTTTTTTTTATCTCCAATATTTTGAATCTATCTTATTTAGTCGTTAAATACTATTCAAAACTAAAAATAATTCATGTGATTTGTTGCAAAATTCTACACCAAAATAATGTGTCACATTAATTTGGATGAGAATTTTACAGGGAATATAATTTTTAGTAACTAATAAAATGTAAGCATAAAATTACCATAAAATGTCATAAAAATACAAAGTAAATAGTACATTTATATACACAGTAAATTTTATTTTTATTTGGCATTAGTTTATAGTAAGAACATTGATTACAAAACATTTCAAAATTTTATAAACATATAGTAATATAGTTATATAATCACAAAACAAAGCATTAGCTTTTTTATAGATGAAAAATGAATAAAAATCTATACCGATATACATTATATTTTAATGTTATTAAAAAAAGAGTATGTTTTATCAATTTGTATATTCTATTCTAAACATGCCAAATAAGAAATGAAGTCTACATATATCACATATTACAATATCAATATTATTACAGTAACATACAAATTACAATTAAAAAAAAAATATATATAAATAAGTATGTTCATCACATTTGTTATTCAGTGACAAATAGTTAAAAATAAAACAGACAAAAATTATCACAATTAAAATAGTACCTATCGTGTCATACATATATTATGTAATGTAATTAAATTTCACCTGATACTTTTCTTTTTCTTTTTTTTCTTATTGCTACGACGTTTTGGTCTGATTCGTATACTGTTGTTGTTTTCAGGTTTAACCTCATCAAAACAAGTTTTAAAACCATCTTGTATACGCTGTCGCGCTATACGTGAACTTTTTCTACAACTATAGGAATAAGTATTCTGATGAGGGTTTATACATCCAGCTAAATGTTTAGATAACCATAGGCATTTAACAAAAACAAAACACTTGGGACAATCTACATCCTGATTCACTTTAATAACATTTAACTCATCTGCCATTTGTAATAAATTTCTATGTGGTATACGAATGGGTCGACAATACCGTTCTACATCAATATCTTTGGCATTTAATCCCATATGGACTTTAAATACAATGTCACACACAAATTCTTCTATCCAACGTCTTATGATATTCTTAATAAAAAATTTCAATTCTTTCAAATGTTTCGCTCTGTCAGAATCTATATCATCAGTAGGTGAACATGGTTCTTCATTCAATCTAAGCTGCGAAAGATTTTCCATCTAACGATTCAAAGGATCTGAAAAGTAAAATTGAGTTAATTTTCTTTTAATATTAATAAATTTTAATGGAATATTTAGAACAAACCCATCACAAAAATCTGTTATAATATGTATAGTTTAAAAAAAAGAAAATCTAGATAATTACCTATTTTATTAATTACTATTTAAAATTTTAATAAAACATGGAAATCTTGGTTTTAATCATTCAATACACATATTAAACACATCCAAAATAATAATAAATATTATTTTTGATATAATAGTAAGATTTTATAATCATAAAATGTACAATTTCACTAGTTTATTTTTTAATTAACTGTCAAATTCTTTTAATAATTATTAAAATAGTAAAAACTACTCAACTACTCAGACCTCCAATGTTCCCATACACTGCACATATTAGGTTACCAATAAGAACAATAATTAAAAATAATTATGTCTTTATATTAAAAAATTATTTTGATGTAAATAAATGTAACTCAATTAACAATTCTTTGTAAAATTGTTTATATTTATACATTATAAGTAATTATAAGTAATTACTATATATATATTTTAAAAATTAGGTAGTAGAATAAAATTGAATTTATCAATTTGCACAATTAAATATTTCTTAGTATAAAATATGAAGCTAATATAAATAATTGAAAAATATAAGATTTTTACATTATAAAATAATAAAATAACATGGACAAATGATTAAAATCGTAAAAATACATGTTACATGTTATATTTTTAGTAATAATATAAAATGAATATTTTTTTTACATTTTTCTTTTTGACAAAAATAAATAAAAATAAGTGTACCAATCAATTTTGAGTAATAATATATATCAAATCATATTAAAATTAAGTGCACACAAAAAATATATTTGTAATAATTTATTTAGTATTGTATATGTAAAATTACTGAGAATTATACTCAAAATAAACTTTTGATCTAAAACTTTAAAATTGTTTCATATGAATATAGTTCACATACATATAAAAATAACCGTTATTCATCACAATTTTACAGAGGTATATATAAACAATCACAGTTGGATAGACATTAAATTGAACATTGAGTAAGTGATGTAAGGTTTACAATAATTTAAATATAGATACTCAAGACATTGTAATTGTATGTACTAATAATTAACAATTTAAGTAACACCTAGTATCTATAAATATAGTTTGTAAATTAATAAAAAAAAATATAATTTGCAGTCTTTAATGAAATAATTAATGTGTAAAGAGTAGACGATCGATTAAAAATATACATTCGTTATAAAACAGTAGTTAGGTTTTTAAATTAAATAATATCTGAATAGAGTATTAAACAGTACCAATCACTATTATTTAACATGAATGATTTATTATTTAAAAACAATAGAATTTTTTTTTTATCATTTTACTATATTTAAACTTATTTTTTAATAAATATATTACTAGTATAATATAGTATATAATACTATATTATATTGTTAACATCAAACAAAAAAGTAATAGTTTATACATACTAATGTATTCAAAAATAAACATGACATGTATGTAATACTAATTAAAATAATTTTTATAATCCAAGATTCGCAAAAGGAAACTTTATTTATTTTTATAAGAAATAATTATTAAAAAGTTATGTTTCATACATAATGTAAAAAATGTACTAGCAGCTATACTTGAATAACCTTAAATTTAATTTAAAAGTTATGATTCAATAATTTAGGAACCTTCAGTACATTTTTGAACGTTTAATTTATTATACAAACATTCCAACTTTGCGAGCAATGTATCATTAATGAAATGTACACTTTCCATTGGGCAGTAATCATCACTAGTCGATAAAGCAATAGTAATAGCAGTTGGTTCATGTATAATGGGTAAAAAGTTAAAAACTATGTCCATAGATTTTGCAATGTCAGCTATGTCGGTGTGGTGATTAGGTAATTCGATGTTGTCAATTGTACAACCAGCATTGTGTACAATCAACCAATCAATGCTGTTGTAGTGTTTTGACAACTCAGTTACAATAAATGTTAAGTCTTCCAGATTAACAGCAGTCAAATTTTCAGTAGGATAATCGTCCAATGATTTTCCATCATCGAGATGCATAAACACAGATTCTAGTTCTTGCAACAGTATTTCCCTTGAACGAGAACACTTCAGCAAACTATTGGCGTCTCTTGTAGTCGGCGAGTTGAACGTATAGATTTTATGGAGATTAGTATAAAGATTGGCTTTTTCATACATAGACAGGAACGGATTGTTTGTGGAAAAAAAGTCACAATCGAAATCCAGTATATAGTGAGGATTATCCTTAGTATACTCCACAAACTTGTTTCGCAACAGCTCAAACTTTTCTTCGCCAGCGCCAAATACCGAACTACACATAGTGAACACAAACAACTTGATGGTTTTGATGTTGATGAGATCATTTTCCAAACAATAAAGACCTTCGCTTAAATAAAAATCAGTAGAATCGGTCAGTCTAATAACACCAGAGGTCTTGTGTTTACCAATACTGAACACGATCTCGCCATCGGCAAATTGTTTAGCCCATGGCGGCTTTACCCAAATAATTTTGTCGAAGTGGCCGGCGTACGCAGCTGGCAGTATCCAGTTCTCGATGCTCAATGAATCAAACAATTGTTCTTTCTCGTACACGTAATCGGCCGGCATATCTTTCGGAATGGATAAGTCTGGATGCGAATCAAAATGCAACAGGACGTTACCGTACAGAGGCAAATGTTTTGAACCTATCTCCCGGTAGATGTATCGCAACGCATCGTTGTGATCATCGACCACGTGAACTGGCATCGTCGAGTGCGTTTTAATTTTGTAAACCATGATTCTAATAATTTACACAACGAAAATTTTAAATCGTAAACACGCCAATGGTTAAAGTAACGGAGACACGATATTACTTACTTTGGACAATTCGCGTTGTCGTTAAGCCCGATGTACGTTAGTGCGCGAGAATGTGACGTACGGCCGCGGCGCGCCGGAATTATCTACGGCGGAGTGTAAAAACGTCGGTAGTGTCGTCAGGCGTGTGCGGCGGCGGTCGGGCGGTGATGGACGTGCAACTTTTTCGGAGTGGGGCGTATAAAAAAACAACAAAAAAAAAAAAAAAAAAAAAAAAAAAAAAAGAAGAAGAAGAAGAAGAAGTCAACCGAAGGGGTAAAAGAAGTGCGCGACGAAAACGCGGCTGGGGACGGCCGCCGAGAGAACGAACGTTCACGGGCCGTAGGTTAGGAAGTAATTTTTTTTTTTTTCGTTTTTCCTTTTCTCCGCTCGCTCGCCAACACAACGGGAAACACAAAGGAGATAACGACGGTTGGACACGCGGTTAGCGGTGCCACGGAATTCGACGTCGTCGACCGCACGCCATGAACCCGTGACGCGTTGCGCATGCGCGGCCGAACGGTGTGTTACGGTGCGCGTCGCAACGCCACGGTGCGGCGAGAAACGGAACGTTTCCTTTCCGACGAGCGGCGGCGGCGGCGGCCTGCAATACAATACGTCGGCGATGGTTATTGTTATTGTTATTGTTTGCAATCGCTGTACCGTCTTGTGTGCCCCGCTACCGACAGACCCGTTTTCGACGGCGTGTAGGGAACCACTTTGTGGACAGTAAAGAATACGTCGTTCGCTAATAATTGCGTGTTAACCACGGAATATAGGAGTCGATAAAAGACGAACGTACGACGTCATCGTAAATTGTTTTCGGTGTTCGCCGTGCATTTAAAACGATGATTCAATCGAATCACCCGGCAAACGGTTAGGCGCGGTAATATATGCGTTTCCTTCGTGAGCAACCGCGTCACAAGCCACATCAGAAATGATATTCCATCGAAATACCTAATGTTATGCACTGGCAAGCCAGACATATGCTTGTTGCCGGTTACGATTGGTCGGAGGTCAATTTTATGTGTACAAAGATTTTGTACGGTTTGTTAGTCTAGCATAAAATATTTAAGTATATTTGACGAGCTCGGTCTGTTACGTTTTCAAATTTTTTAACGCAATATTATTATTATTATTAAATAATACATATTGATGTCTTTCGATTGAATTAAATTCGATTCTAACGATTACAAAGAGACAGTGACTGTACATTTTGAAATGAAATGGTAGCAAAACCACCGCCGTCGAGTCATAGAACCATAAATAATTATTTATGTATTACTGTAGAACGTTACACTACCGGTTTGTCTACAACCGACGCACTATAATACACAATATAATAATCATATATAATAGAATAATTCTAATTTTTATCATATTTTATATGAAATACGTGTATTTAATAATAATAACAATAATCGATGTTTATTACACTATTCTTTTTTTATAGACGAGCATTAAAATTTATGTTTATATTGCACTTAGACTGATAAGTGATAACACTGTCATTTGGTGTAGCTCAAGTGGTTAGAGATGTGACTTAAAATACTTTCATACATCATTTTGGATTTAATATTTGTCTATTTAGGATATTCCATTGCTGTTGGTTGTCGAGATGAATCCGTTCACAGAACTTCTCCATCGGATCGCTTTGTTTGTTTTCACTCCAAAATGTTATCAATTGTTTGTATACGATTTGGATTTTTTCAATGGTAATCCTAATTTTCTTGAATAAGTTTTTATTTTATTTATTAATTTTTTGTTCGGTACACAAATGCACATGATGACTTCTACTCTTCTTAAATGGTTTCCATATTTGATATACTATAGCTATAAATACATTTGTGATATACGATTAGACTTTTGAAGGGCTGCGGGGAAAAACGATAATAGTCAATCGTTTCATAAAATTGAGATAATTTCACCATCTTGTCATAATGTTTCTGACAAACTAATATATGAATTGAGTTAGAGGAAAAAATCATGGTCAGTGCTGCAATAGAGGTTTAAAAATACCTATGACCTATATTATATTTAAGTTATGAAACTTAAAAATTACAATACTGAACATTTTTGGAATATTGACTATTATCGTTTTCCCCTGCAGCCCTTCATTTGTATACAACATACATTCAATCATATTTTATCCTTTGAATTAATCATTATTGTTTTATTATTATTATTGAATTGTATTATGACTGTAAGTACAATTATTAATATTTTAAAACTGATTTTTAGGTACTTGTATACGGTCAGTTCTCAGTAGAATTCTTGGATACGGTATAGTTGGTGGATCATTATTAGGTAATTATCATTATTTATTAATTCTGATATTCTGTGATTAATTAAAAATATTTTTAATCTTATGTGTACATTGTGGATATGAATGATCAATTATACAGTATTAACAGTGTTATATACTAAAAAAACTACTTACAAAAAAAACAATTATTGTTGTATAAAATCTTATATATTTATAAATAGATGAACAAATCATCTATGTGTGTAAGTGAATTACTAATATATTATTTTTGTTTTCAGTCAAACTTCCACAAGTTTTCAAAGTTTGGAATAGTAAAAGTGCTGTTGGTATTAGTTTAATAAATGTTAGTATGGATCTATTTGCTGTCACTGCAAATGTAGTGTATAGCTATTCTAGTCAATTTCCATTCAGGTGATTGATTTCGAATAATTTATATTTGTATATTAATTATAATAAATTTAAATATTTATAGTACAAAACTAAAAAAAAACAGCTTAATATTAATATTTAAAAAAAAAATCTCCGAATGTTTCTTTTTAAAACTTAATTGTTATTAATAAAAATACTTCTAATTCTTAACTTATTAGATTTTTATTGTTAATCTAATTTATTTTGTTTTTTAGTGCATGGGGCGATTCTTTATTCATTTTATTTCAAACATTACTAATTGTTATATTGGTTTTGTACTATAACATATCAAAGAAGGCTGCCAGTTCGTTCACAACTATATATTGTTCATTGTTGTTATTCCTTGTATCTGACATTGTTCCAAACTCATTTCTATGGAACGCACAGTTTATCAGTATACCCTTAATGTTTTTTGGCAAGGTAAATGAGTCAGTAAAAATATTAGCATTGTTTCTAGTATATTTGTCTTTTTTTTTTTATAGATGACTCAAGGTTATGTCAATTTCAAAAATAAAAGTACTGGGCAGTTGTCAATGGTCACATGTATTCTATTATTTTTAGGATCATCCGTGCGTGTGTTTACTTCTATACAAGAAACCGGAGACAGCCTTTTAATATGGAGTTATGCTCTTGCGTCTTTTGCAAATTTTATAATTGTAACACAATTTTTTAGTTATAAGTCAGGGTCACCTGTTAAAACTAAGAAAAAAACAAAAAAAGCTAAAAAAGCTTGAATAAGTTGCCACATTTACTCATTAGTTTAACTATAAACTATAGTCTAACTATAATTTAATGTATTTAAATTTAATTTTTTTTTTAGAAATTTCCTATATTTATTCATCAACTTTAATGAAGTAAATATCTATAATATACAAATAATGCAATAAAAAAATAAAATTTAACTTTAAAATAATAAGCATTTTAGTATTTGTTATTTAAAAATGTTATTAAATGTAAAATGTAAAACCCAGTCTTAAGTATTAATTTAATTTTTTAGATATTTGCCATATTTATTTATCAATTTTAATGAAATAAATATATATGAAGCATAAACAATATATAATTTTAAAAATAATAAAATAATAAGCATCTCAGTATTATTATTCACATTATTTTTAAATGGTCTCTTACAAGTGGAGAATTTCCATCGATTTGGAAACTAAGCTTTATTGTATACTACATACAAAACTGGTTCAAAAAACCTTGTATCTACAAGCCTATCTACAAACTTTCTTCTTTGCCTAAGCTTTTGAAAAAATTACTCAAATCTATTCTATCATCATTTAAACATCTATTTTTTATGCATTAGCATGGTTTTAGATCCGGCTGGTCCATTGAAATAAATTTCCTCTGTTTTTACTTGAGTGTATTGGAACCAGTCAAAAATGGTTACCAGGTTCATGTTATTTACATTGATTTTTGAGAAGCATTTGATTCAGTAAATCATGAAATCTTTATTCTAAAATTAAATTAAATTGGTAACATTTTAACTTAATTTAAATCTTATTTAAACGACTGTTACCAACAAGTTAAAGTAAATGATTATTTATCTTCTAAATTTTCGGTATTGTCTGGTGCCCCACAAGGTAGGGATAACCCTGTGGTTGTTCTTGATATTTTTAATGGATTTATTCGGTTCATGTTTTAAATTTTGTCAATATAAACTTCACAGATGACCTAAACTATATCACACAATTTCTAATACAATTGATTGCTTTACTCTTCAAGATGATAAAGATGACTTCTTAAGTGGTGGACTTTTTTCATTACTAAAAAGCATCTATGTATCATCAGTTAACTAGTTAGGCATGTTTATGTTTTATATATATTTAGTATTAAATTAAATTATATAATGTAATTAATACCTTACAATACATTACTGTTTATTACTGATAAAACTATTCTAAGTATCTTATAACTGTACTTGAGCCAACTGTGGCATTTATATTAATACTAATAATAAATAAATAAATAAATAACTGTTTACAAAACGAAACAATAAATATTATTTAAACCTAGTCTGTTGTTAGTAAACTATAGTTTGAAAATGTTTTTAATGTTTATAAAATATTAATTAGTCTTTTTATTATTACTTAATACATTACATAAGTTATTAAAAGTTGTGTTGAAACTTATAAAAGATATGAAAAAATCAAATAATTTGTTTAAACAATTGTATAATTTGAATTATTTTGATATCTCTTATGATTGAAGAGTTGTATTCCTTTTATAATTAATTATGTCTTATAATTATTTTATTTATTATAACTTTAAAATAAACGAGCTGAACCTTTTTTTAAACATTCGAGTATTTACAATTTGCATGACATACCTACCGGGGTAGCCTTATGCTTGTTATCTTATATTAATAATATAATATCTGGTAATATCTGGTTATCTTAAGCCTGTAAAGTTTTTTGAACCAATCCGCTAAGCTGACTAATGTTTTGAAAACATATATTGGTAATATTAAATTAAAAAATATATATTCTTAATGATTTTTTGTTTATTATATAAATTATTTTACCATTATAAAAAAAACAAAACAGAAAATTTAAAATTATTTTTAAAAAGATTACAAAAAATACAAAAGATTGAATGTACTATAGGTTAAATAAACTTTTGTAATTTATATTATAAACAATAATTTTGTAATGTACATCACAAACAAAATAGGCACTAGACAGTTGGCTAATTTCAGTGTATCATATACAAAAAAAAAATTACAATTGACTTATATATGATTCTCAATGATTGAAAAAATGACACAAGTCACATTTTGTAACTTTGAAAGTCAATAATTAATATACATTATATTATTTTTACACACTTATATATAATCACTATATTCATTCATAATTTTTTTTTTTTCAAAATTATTCACATTATACAGTTTTTATCAATAATCCAAAATTACATAGTAATTGACTAGTGTCCTTTCTGGAATAATTTATTCATATATATATATACATATATGTAAGTTCAAAAATAAAAATTATTCTACCATTACATATTATACATGATAATTCATGTAAGATTTTAAAAAAAATTACAATTCGTCTACTGAAAAAATCAAAAAGAAATGTTTAGCAATAATTAACTTTAAATAAGTACAATCCTTGTGTAAAACAATTGAAATGTCTTAGTAGTTATAGATTACTTAAGACTACTTTTATAATAGTTGTTAGATTTAAATTGTTTTTTTTTTTTTAATTGTCTTACACACACTAATAAAATATCTGTACGTTTACGGAATTAGGCGAACTTGATCGGTGAGGTCTATTATCGTTTTGAGAAATAAACAACTTATAAGTTATGAATTTCAAGCAAGTCACATAAATATGAATGTTAACTTAGCAAATTGCTCAAATCGCAAATTTATACTCACAGTATCTACATTTTTACGCGTCAATGTTCGGTTGTTTGTTAAAACGTTATTACCAAAATCGAATGTGATATATTGTTATAGTCTAAAGACAATCGCTTACCATCTTCGTACAAATGATCGTGAACAACAAAACGGTTTCCGTCCGAGTCTTGTATTTGGCCACTGGTGAAAAGTATCTGATATTTGTGACGTGTGCGGCATCTAGCGATAGAATTATGACGACTGATGTTGTCGAACGAGTGTCCGTACGAACGGCGTCAAATATCCGCGCGTTATTTTGCCGTTCGACGGATAACGAACTCGGTGTTTTCTTATATTAGCGATATTTTTAAATCAACGACTACCAAACGGTTCGTCGTATCGACCGTAACGAACCCGTCTCGTCACGTCTCGACGGGCGAGTAGGTTTGTCGGAGAATCGTTGTAATACACTTCAGGCGCGGATCCAGAACTTATTTACGCGCGGGGGGCATCTTAATCGAAACAACTTTAATCCTCATTTTGTCGCATCGAATAATAAATTATTTTCCAAAACGTTTTATTGGAAATCGTTTGCGATACACCGAAAAATCCCATAGCTACAACTCCATTTTAAATTGTCTTTCTATAGTATCATAGATAAGAGTTGGAATTATAAAACGATACTAATAAAAAAAATTTAACAAGAGTCTACGGGGGGGGCTTGGATCCGCGCCTGATACACTTATTGTATTTGAAACGTCGGAAATAATTTAACGTTGTAAATACTGTACACGACCGTTACCCGTTTGCTCTCGAAATCGATCGAAACAAACAATTTAATTCACTGATTACAAGGCGACACATGTACAATACACCGGGAGACGACAATCGAAACGTACACGATTCTTTTCCTTTTTCTATACACAGTCCACTTAGGTTGGCCCGAGCTAAACCAAACGTTTGCAGTTTCGCCCATGACCACAGTATGGATCGTGATCGTGTTCTAAACGTTCCGCGGGTCTGTTATTGAAACGCGTACGCGCTGTGCAATGGGCGTGCAAAACTCTTGACGGCTGGACGACTTCAATGCCAGTCAACAAAAGTATATAAGAATCACACACACATCAATGTTATTGAGGTAGTATTTGATATTTATTTTCGAATAAAATCTGCACAATGTAAAATACAATTCACGCATCCAAACACATTCGAAAACGAAAAAAAAAAAACGAAAAAAAAAAATAAAAATTACAATAAATAAAAAATAAAAATTATAATAATGAATAATATACGTACACTATCAACGCTAAAAACTGAGTACATTCCTAAAGACAAAAAACATTAGGCTATATAGGTACATGATAAATTTAATGTAGGTAAAAACAAATTTTTATCGTCGGCCGTACTACAAAAATCGCATAAAGTGTGTCGAAAACTACGCATATCAGAAGAAACATCGACAATAAAATTAACGTACACTAATTATATGTTATAATATAGTTTCCGCAAACATTCGAAACACACGCATACCGTATGATTTCGATAGTTTCAAACAACGTTAACGATTTTCGTATAATATCAACTACCTTATATATTCCAAAAAAATAATAAAAATATATATATATAATAATAATATAAAATAAATAATAATAATAATAATAATTAATATACCCAAATTAATTGTAATAAAGATGAATTTTTTTTTTAAAAACAAAAGTCAACGGAAATAAATCTAAGCCCTTGTGACATTATTATACGAGGTTACAAAATTAATGTTCACTATAAGTATAATATATATTTGCACCATCAGTTGAACAAGTTTTTATCCGTATATTATTTACTTACATATTAGATGAAAATAAATGCAAAAAAAAAAAAAATTATTTAGATAACATACATATTGTTTAAAAACTACTTATTAATTAAAACGACAATTACATATTATTAGTGTCTTTCACTTTGTATTAATTATATTCTATAATTGTAACATTTAAAACGTATAATAATAATTTATTGTGTATTCGAAGTTACAGCGTTAAAAAAAAAACAATTTTTTTTTTTTTTTGTATTTAAAACGGATGTTTTCTAAGTTGATTGAAACGGAATACACGATCGTTTCCAAACTTACGTGTACAATAAACAGACACGCTATTGCAAATGATAAGATATGTACACTATAACTAACAACAGTTAGATTTTGTCGTAGGAACGTTTTTAAACGCAATTTTCAAGTAGAATAATATTTTACGCGTTCCTATATAAGTTACGGGTTTTTTTTTTTTACAGAGGTATTATAAGAGATCCGAAATCAGTACAATTACGTCCATAATTTTCGCGCATACAATTAATATACACGTGTACATTTATATGAAACGAAGACAGTCAATGTGTATTTACATATACGTTATAATAAAAATTAATTCAATATACAATATTAGTGAACATTGTTGATTGACGCTGATATATTGTAGAAAGAAAAACGATTACAATTAAATTAAATCGTTCGATAATGTATTGCATAAACTACTCGAGAGTATTTTGAAGAGAAATCGAAAAACATTCTAGATTTAACGTTCAAGATACCGAGTATACTGCACCACGATAAAATACATACGTGTGTGTGTGTGTGTGTGTGTGTGTGTATATAAACACACTCATTTACAAAAACATTAAAACATAATATTAATTAAACATAAATTGGTCCTCAGTGAGTTTCGTCACTTTAGGATATACGATTTGTACTTTTTTTTCTAATTGTAGGCAATTAATATATATATAGACATACATAGTATATAATATATAAGGCATACAAATGAGGTAGATGATTTTACATTTTGTATTATTTATAATTATAATTAGTAATAAATAATTAAACATAAAATATACGCACCTAGTAAAATAATATAATAATAATAATAATAATAATATTAAATAGTAATAATAATAATAAAATAATGAAACTATACAATTTATTGCATTAAGATAGTTTAAATATGCAATTTAATATTCATTATAATAATAATAATAATTTTATTGGCAAAACTGCTCGACAGACTTTTTGTTCCTCTGGCGAGAGAATGTAATTAACTACTACCCGTATGATTTCATTATTCTATACAATTATTATATAAACATTGTAATAATAGACTAAAATCGCATTGAAAAAAGAAATGCGCGCACAGCATTTATGCTTCTTAGATTGGAAGAAAAAAAGAAAAGAAAAGAAAAAAAAATCGTAAACATATACATGAACAAGGAACATCACCTCTTCCGAGGGAAACACGTTCGAGGAATCAAAATATTTGTTATAAAATAAATAATAATGCAATTAGTTCTAAAACGTAGAAAATAATAATATAAAATATATATATATACTCCTGTTTTCGATAACAACTATAAAGAACCCTCCTGGCGTTGTACCCCCCTCCCCATTGGTTCGCCTAATATTTTGGTAAATAATGCTCATTATCATATCACAGATACTAAAATAATAAATGATTCCTTTTTTTGTTTTGTTTTGTTTTTTTGTTTTTTTTTTTTTTGATGTTGTTAACCATACTTAACACTAAAAAGTGACATCATATGTAATAATATTAATGATGATTAATAATCATATCGTGTGTGTAATATACATTAAAATTAAATTGAGGCTTTGTTGGCATAATGTATGACTGAACTGTATCTACTGCACTGTGCATCTTTCGTCGCAGTCTCCATTGATTTCAGTATCATTTTTGACCGTTTCCTGGGCGGCAAACTCAGGTGGTCTCTGTCGTTCGGCGGCGGCGGCGGTGGCGTCGGCAACGACACGACGACGGTGGCGGGCGTTATCGCGGCGGTCGTCTCGGCGTCGACGACGTAACGGACAGAAGGCGGCGACATGACGGAATCGTCAGCGGACATGATGACCGCGTAGTCGACATTATGATGAGCGGGCGCGACGGCGGCCTGTAAAGTGTGAAACGACTGTCGTTGTTGCTGTTGATGTTGTTGTTGTTGTTGTTGTTGTTGTCGCGGTTGTTGCCGACGCGTTACGTGCGCCGATTCGTCCATGGTCAGTGTCATCGATCCCGAAGAACTGCTGGCCGGGCTGGGCGGCTGATCGCAGTTGAAGTCGTCGTCGTCGTCGTCGTCGTCAACGTCGTCGTCGTCGTCGTCGTCGTCGTCGTCGTTGTTGTTGTCGCCAACTCGGTTGTTGCCGTTCTTGTAATCGCCGACGTCCAGGTTGTACTCGTCCCGTTTCGGGCCGCCCGGCATCCTCGGGTACAGATACTGACACAGTTTATTGAGTTCGGTGTCCACGTCAGAGGCGGCCATAACCATTACGCCATCGTCGTCGCCGTCGCCGTCGCCGTCGGATTTGCCGTTATCGTCCGGCACCGGCTTCTGGGCAAGACTTACGAGACACTTCGCCGGTTCGTCCGACAACTGGAGTAACACCGCGGCCGCCGTAGTGGTCGTCAAACACTTGTTGTTCTCCTTGTCGCTGCCGCAGTTCGACGACGTCTCGCTCTCGCACGCGGCGTCTTTGCCAGCGCCGTTGCCGTTGCCGTTGCCGTTGTTGTTGGCGGCCGACGCGACGACTACCGCCGCCGCGGACGACGCGGGATGGGCGGCACTGTTGGACGTTTGACCGCCGGGGTTCCCAGCGTTGCCGCCGTTTTCCGAATGACTCTTGATGTGACTCTCCATTGTCTTCTTCGACGTAAACGTCCCATTGCATATGGTACACTTGTAGACTTTTTCACCGTAATGGGACACCTGGTGCAGCTTGAGCACGTGGTTGTAGCCGAACGACTTGCCGCAAATGTCGCACGAGTACGGTTTCTCGCCCGTGTGCGTGCGTGTGTGCACCTTGAGCTGTTTGGAGCACGTGAACCCCTTGTCGCACGTCTTGCACACGTACGGTTTTTCGCCGGTGTGCGTCCGTATGTGGATGACCAGCTGGCCGCTCTGTATGAACGTCTTGTCGCAGAATGAACACTTGTGTGGCCGTTCGCCCGTGTGTATGCGCATATGCCGGTGTAGCTTGCCGCTGTGCTCGAACGCCCGGTCGCACACGTCGCACTTGTATGGCCGTTCTTTGGTGTGGATGCGCCGATGCACGCTCAGATTCTCTTTGACCGAGAACGGTTTGTCGCAGTACTCGCACTTGTACGGCTTCTCGCCGGTATGCGTCCTATAATGCCGGGTGAGCCGTGCCGGCACGGTGAACGACTTGCTGCAGTAGTTGCACTGGAACGGGCCGTCTGACGCGGAGTCCTTCACGTGAGATCGCAAGTGATTTTGAAAAGCGTTTTTCTGCATGAACATTTTGTGGCACACGTTGCACTGCAGTGATTTGTCCACGGCCAGCGTCCCCACGGAGGCCGTAACCGCGGCCTTCGACGACGGCGACGCCGTCTTGCCCGAATCGATAATCACGGCTGCCTTATCGACCACTGGCGTTATAGTGAACACCGGCAGATCAGGACTGCACACCACACGTTTGATCGCCGCCGCGGATGCAGTCGACTTTTCCGGACTGCTTTCGGCGCCACCGATGATACCCGCCGCCGTTTGCTGTTCTGGTGGTCGGTGTGTAGTGACCGCCGGTTTCAGCGGGCTGAGCGTGCAATCAATACCGACACGAACGAAATCTGTTGATCCTCCTCCCCCAGACGAGCTCAATATCGGCATTTCTCCATCGATCAGTTCTACCATATCTGGTACATGGCCCAATACGTTTTCTATGGACAAAAAAAAAAAAGATCAAATTAAATTAAAACCAAACAAATAATGTAAAAAAAGCACGTTGGTATTTTTGAATATTTTTTAGTATATCGCGGTTTACAATATTTGACGGTCATATTCAAGGCTAGATTAATTTTTGTTTTGTTTTTTTGTACGGTAGGGGGAAGGATTTCACACGATGTAATTTTATTTTTACGTCCTAATATAAAACACATTATAACATGAATCCTAATTTTTAATACAGATTTAAATCACAGTTTGAATAACAATTTTCAATTATCGATATTGTTTAAATTAATTTATAATAAAATAAATGCATAAAAGCGAGTATAGACATACGAATTGTGTAAATTAAACAGTTATACTTGTAAGCATACTCTACTAGTATAGACATGTTATGATTTTAACAAATGAACTAAATTATGGTGAGTCGTCGTTACACGTGTTAATACTAAACTTGTATAGCTGTTGTAAGAAGACAGGTCGAATTAATATTTTATGCAATATTTTGGAATGGTATTTAAAAAAGGGTTGACTCAATAAGTCATCTAATACAAAACCCAAAATTATTTTTTCAAATTGCTGTAAACGCCCTCAATTCTTTTACATCATTTGTTTGAGAAATACGAAAAAAATTTGAAAACTACAAAGAAAAAGCAAAAAAGAAAAAATAATGTAAGGTTCAATTCATTAGATAATAATCAAACAGCCACGGTGTTAAGTTATCAATAGAAGAAAAATGTAGAACAGAACGTTTTATTCCGGTAATTTCTCCATCTGGTATATATATACATATATATCATCAACCGAGAGATTAGCTGTTTACGCGAAACGATTTAGTAACGTTATGATTTTTTAAATAATTTTGAAAATTTAGAAACTTCTCAGTTAGAACTTGTTGTAAACCATTTTGTGAGTATTTTACACTAATGATTTGGAATTCTAACTTGGCAATGAATTCATACAAGTCGGTTCATTTTTTAGAATATTAAAAAAAAAAAAATGGAAAAATTTTTTTTATAAGTAGTTGAAAAATTGAAGTAGAAAGAAATCTCGAAGAGTACTAATAAAATATTTAAAAATGTTATTAGGCAGTATATGTATAATACATTCAATGCACTTGTCTAATATTAGATACACGTAATTAAAAAAATCGGACAATTTCTAAGGATGGACCCTGCTGAACTTTCACATTCCTAAATCCGACATTGGTCATACCAAAGTTATTATTTTTCTTCCTAAAGTTTATCGCGTATATAGATATAATACTAAGCATGGATCGGTTTTATTATAACACATAATTAATAATTACCCCTCCCTTCTTCCTCACAAAAAAAAAAACCACGAAACATAACACTACATCTTATACATCGTCTAGTCTAGTAGTAAATTCATTCGTGACAATACTACTAGTAGAACGAAAATCAACATTATTAACTATGAAATAATAGAACAACTATATTTAAGAACGTGCAGATGACTTTCCTTCTGTGTTTCACTTTGTCATTGCAGTTTCTTTAATAATGTAATATGCACAATAATGAAATATTCTATTATAGTATTATAAACAAGGTCGTGATGCAAGACACGGTGTCTACCATATAAATATGTTTTGCGGATTAATCTATTATAACGTGTTTTCGGTATTAACGAGAACATTACACTCGCAAAAAATCGCGTAATAATAATAATAATAATATAAAAATTAGAAACTCCGAAGCGACGCGTGGACAACAGGAAACTAAAAAAAAATAAAAAAAAAAAAATTCGTCGCCGTAACGTGAAATGACGTCAACTACCTAAATACAGTATTAGTATCAATACAGTATTCCTAATAAGTTTATAGTATAAACATATATATATATATATATATATATATATATAAAGTATGTATTTCATGATTGTCGTAAAAGTTCGTTGTCATGTTATTGCTTTTATATGCATACTTTTTATGCGCGGATGGCGACGGGTAGTCGGTGAGTATAACCTATATATTATATAATATAAAATGATTCATTATACGCGTTATAATTAATCGTTTCCTAAATATACGAATGTTTTTTCTTCGCACAGTAAACCTGACGTTATTTTCTAGATAAATGTAAATCTGCTGCTATACATATTAAATATAATATGTTTCTATTTTTGGACTTGTATATAATTATATATATATGGATATATATACACACACGTACACACATATGTACACACGCCGTGGAGCGAGAGTAAAATTATTCGAACAAGCTGCAGTAGAGTATACTATTTAAAATACTCAGTGTTATATTATTCTATTAACTCTGAACAACAGCGATTAACTGTCGGTTTCACATTGAATCATAAAATAGAAATAAACGAAAACATCGGAATAAGTTTTTGATGCGTTCATTCTTTTGTACAATATAATACATTCATCAGCGTCAAGAAGGTTAGTCTCATAAACGTAATGGTTTAACACATTCAATAATATTATTTTCCCGTATTGTAGTAGCGTAACGAATGAAGCATATTCTCCGTTGTCATCGACTTAAATTACGAAAAACATCCGATCAGTGAAACTTTTGAGCAAATTAACATAAATGCGTTAAATATGTTAAATGCGTTAACAATGATTAGAACTGTTCACAGAAATTTTAGGTCATGATAGAGTCTGCATTTTTTATTTCGACATATAGCTTGTGATATTCGAGGTCAAAGTTCCCATGTGTAAATCAATGGGAAAAATTCGATTGAAAACATTCGTGCGTACGGTTAACAGTATTATTATTTTACTACTTGCACGACAATAAGAAACGTAATTAACATAGTTTTTATTTGCTGTTTAAACTTTTTTAAGTAATTATACCTTTATGTCGTTTTACAGCTGACAATCACTGGTTTGCGTTTCAATACATGTGTGAAATTCAGTTCCGCCTATTTAGTTATATATACTATATAAATATATTTGGTAAAAAAAACCGATCACGCTCGAGATCGATTCATCGTGATAAATCCATCGCACTTACGGGACATAAAAATATTCGCGATAAAATTTTTCGCGAATGTGCGATTAGCAATACGGTATTTTTGCACACATCACGCAGACGGCCGTGAATTGCCTATTTGCAACGCCGCGTAATACGAAACTCGCACATTTACTACTTACACGTATTGCGAAAAAAAATCTTTACCATTATTTTAAAACGAAAAATGTATATGTACAATTTCCAAAAAAATTTTCAAATGACCACGATCATTAACAATATACGTAGTAGATATAATCCTATGATTTCACAACTATTTGGTTGAGTTTAGTCGTAGACAATTCGTGCGTGTACGGAAGAAAAAAAATATCTTAAAAACCAAAAATATCGATTCCCTGACGAGCAATAATATATATAACGTACGTTATCCATAATGCAGTATATATATAGTGTAATATTCGAAATGTTTTGGCAAAATAATTATAATATAATATACCAATTATATTGTAATTTATATATATATATATATATAATTAATTATAAACCATAATAACATATCGTATAAGAGTATACGGTATGAATATATTATGATGACCTGGCGAGATCCAGATAATGTTTTAACGATAACACTAAGACAAATAACCAAATAGTGTTACGAAATTAATATAGACTCTATAAAATATATGAATAAGTGTTTAAAATGTATATACACAATGCGTATAAATAAATTACAAACAAACCACTTTAAACACGGACAATAAATAAGAATAACTTAATCGTGTATTACGAGTTGTTTATCATTATTATAATATTGCAGGATTATTAAATCGATTTTTAGATCATGTTATCCAATTTACAGGATATTGATTTCTAATCAGCGAAATACGCAGAACAATAGAAAAATAGCATCATAAAAATACAAATTGTAGATATTTGATTTCTGAAAAAATATATTCGATCCGGTTCAAATACAAAACATATATATGTATATGTATATTATATATTGGTTATGCTTTTAAATTTATTTGTATCTATTATATTTAATTTATGACAATAGAACGAAGATTTAAAAGAACGAAATAAATATATGAAACAAATAATCAAACATAGTCACAATATAAATATTAAAATAGGGAAGGGGAATATATTATTTTTAATCAATGTGGATATTATGTAATATAATAATTGTAGCTTATAGATAATATAATGTAAAGGGGAAACGATTACTGGTACAATGTACCGTGGCGTGCGAATAATATATCTAACACATATATAAGGTACAATATACGTATATAAATAAGTGCGTAATACTGTGATTCAAATACAATATAAGTATAAATAAAACATGGTTTTTAATTATTATCTTAATCTAATGTTATTTGAATACTGCCATGAAAATTTCCTGTATAATTTTATAAAACAAACAAAACTATATGTTTAATAATAATAATAATAATACTATAATTATTATTTTTTAATTTTCAATTAATTGTCCAATATAGTACGTAAAATTATTATTAAATATATTCAATATATCATATGATTTAACTAAATGATTTTTACAATAAAAAACATTTCGAGCTTAAAAGTTTTCAAATACATTTCATCTAATTTGATTTAATTAGAATCAAACTTTTTTTTTAATATCGTTTATCTTATTATTTAAAATATTTAATATTCCAAAAAAGAACAAATTTAACATAAGAATAAACATATATATTAATATATATATATTGTTTATATTATTATTATTTAATCCTAGAAAACGAATGAAAATAACATCGAATACGATTGTTCTATATTAGTCAGCTAAAACCGTGTAAGTGTATTAGGTATAATATAGTTGTATACGAAAAATATTTAATACATTATGACGCGTAGTACACATATTATACTGGTTTCAAATTTTCGCTACGTTTATATTTCTGTTTTCCAAAAGAAATATAAAAAGTCTACGTGTATAAAAACGTAGACAGTTTCAAATATCACCGCGTCGATTAAAACGGGGATGAAAAAAAAACCGTATATTACCAAACAAATTGAAAACGTTAACAAAATTCAACGTGACACAGCAAACCGCAAAGCATTCGTATGCAATATTTATGTTGACGAGCCTGGGGAAAAAATCGTTCTCATTCGGTTTTGCTTTGAAATAATTAATTAATTAGCTATACGTAGACAACGACTAAAAAATTGACCATTATAATACAAATATATATACATATTTATACATTGTGCGAAGATGTTCGATGAGCTTACCGCCGGTGTTTTTGTTGTTGTTTTTGAGATTGAGCCAGAAATTTTTAATCCACTGTTTTTGCGATTTGTCCCAAAGTTGAGCCATGTTTTCGCTGGGGCATTCCAACACTTCCGGAAACACACCGCTGCAGCTGGGGAGAGACGACGCGACGGATGGCGACCGTCGACCGCGTAATGCGCGATGTTACTGGCCGGATAGACTACAGATAGCCTACAGAGACTATCTAGAGACTAGAGAAGAGACCGCACAACAGTCGGCTCGTCGCTGTATTAATAATATTCTGTGAATGTGATACTGTACAATATTACGCGGTGGCACAGCGTTATGCTATGGCGTAGGACCAGCAGCAGCAGCGGCAGATGTCCGCGGAGAGGGGAGATAGCGTGGGGGAGGGAGGGGGGAAATGTAAAACAGAAACTAGGAAATCGTGAATAAGGTACGAGCGATATGCGTAACGACCGTGCAGGCAAGCGTTGTCGGGACGAGTGCGTACGGTATGTGCGTGTGATGGATTATATCGCACGGTCGCGGGACCGCAGCCAACAATCAACAGCCTACTGAAGCTCCGAAGGCGGCGCGCGAGGAGTTCCGTCCGAAACGGTCCTCTCTCGGTTTGCCGGCGGCACGTGTATACGAATGTGCGTTTGCGTGTACGCGCGCGCGTGCTGTGGTGTGTGTGTGTGTGTGTGTGTGCGTGTGTGTGTGTTTGTGAGCGAGCGAGCGAGAAAACTGACGGGCGGCGGTGCGCGCGTTTACGTTATGCCTGCCGCGGCGGTGCCTCCCCGCGCGCGCGGGTATCGTGCTTTGGCGACGACGGCGGTGGCGGCGTTGCGTACGTGCGTTTGTGCGTGGCGCACGGTTTGTGCGTGCGTGCAGTGCGTATATACGCCGCGAACACGACCGCTCCGCGCGATAAGAAACGCGGGCGCGTGGACCGCCGACTGGAACCGAACGTGGCCGACGGTCGGCACACGTGGGACAACGTAGCGAAGGAGGGAGCACGCGTAACGCGATAGGATAAAATAAAACGATATAGCGAGGAAAAAAGGCCCCACAAAAACGCATTGAGGTCATCGAACGAAAATGATTGTGATTCGTCCTTGTCCCCTTCGGCCGACCCGCGCACGGTTCGGGAAAATAATACTGGCGAACCGTACACGTTTATTATTATAACAAAACGTATTATCATCCCTCTGGTCTGTGCAGGTCGTGCGTTAGTTATCGTTTTTATGTATGTATACGCGTGTCAATAGACGGGAAGAGATTAAAAGAAATCGCATTGTCGCGCGCGACCTTTCATTGCTCAGAGTTGCCGTTCATTCTGTTTGCGCGGTGCGCGGGAGCTGTTTTTCGTACGTGGGAATGAACGCGCGAGCGACGACGAGATGACGAGTCTCGCGTTCTTCGCGACGTGAGCTATAGCGCCATAAGGCAGCGGCGACTGGCTCCTCTCGCGCGATACGAAGTCATTACGTATTTATACGGGTGTCGACACCGTGTTCGAAGCGGCCCGCGGGCCGTTCTTTCTAACCTTGGCGGACGTGCGCGTAGTCCGTCGACGGACGGTTTATAAATAGAATGTTTTTCGGGAAAGGAAAAACGCAAGGAACGCGCGCTATTTTATTGATTTATTTATTTATTATTATTATTATTATTATTCGTTATAACGCGTTCTGCGGTAACGACCGTGGGGGGGTGGGGGACACCCGTCCGTTGACCCGGTGAATCACACGCATCGCGCACGCACACGTGAGCCGCCAATAAGTCGGGCATTGGGGTCGGATACCGACGACGACGACGACGACAACGGCGACGACCGCGCGCGCGTTTGCTCTCCGGAAAAAAAAAGGGGAGCGCCCGTGCATTTGGGCGGCCCCGGGGTTCGTTGACACCGCGGTCGGTTCGGGCCGCGCGAGGCGCGCGCGCGCGTGTGTGCATCTGCCGAATTTTTATTTTATTGTTCACGTCGGAAGCGCAGTGCGCGGCGCAGCGCTCGCGCGCGTTTCATTGTCCGCGGAGAGAAAGAGTGAAAGAAAAACAGGAGAGAGTGAGCGACGACGGACGGACGACGGTAACGATGACACGATGCTCGCCGATCCCTAACCTAAACGGCATCGTCGTCGTCGTCCGCCTAAATGATATTATCGTAGAAATAAGCTCGCGTCGACGGACGCGCGTGGGAGTTGCGTTATAATATACGCGCGAGCTCTCGCCCGGTCGTTTTAGTACGCGGTGACCTCCACTGCACATACACACACGCACAACAATCGTTGTTTTTAAAAACGACGACGCGTAACCATCACCGATAGTTTTAATCGGATGCGTTATAATATCGGAGCGTATGGGTTCGTCGTCGTCGTCTGTATATTGTTCATAGTGAAGCTTTCGGGCGTGCGGGCGAACAGGCGAGAAGCCGATAACGAACGTTGTGCGTTGAACTCATCATGGGCCGCGCAAACGATTTTGAGGGGTCTCCTTCGTAATGTCCACGACACTACAATATAACGCGACAATGGGCTCCCGGTAGTTATGCAACGGGCTGAACGGCGGCGGCGGCGGCGGCGGCGTTGGTGGCGGCCCCGCGCGCGAATCGTAACACGAAATCTTATTCCGGCGGTGCGCGGTGCGCGGGTAAATGCGTGCGACACGGCGGCGGCGGCGGCGTGTGTAACCTTTCTCAACGCATCGGGTACGGCGGCGGCGGCGGCGGTTTCGGCGGTTGTGGAGGAGCCGGCCGTCCGTTTCGACGGGCCACCGTCGACTAGTCGAAACGACGGTCCGACGCCTACACGTGGGCCCCCGCGACCGATACCCCCGCGGTGTCTCGCGCGCCGCCGCCGCCGAACACCGACCTCGACAACGCGGCGGAGAGTGTGGAACAGCGCGTCGTATATACGTTTACGATATTATATACACTCCGCCGCGGCCGCCGTTCGACGGGCTAGCCGACGTGCATAATACGTTATATTTATTATTATTTTTTTTATCATTATTATTATTCGCACTAGAAATTCGTCTCGTGTATGTATATGCGTGTGTGTGTGTACGCGTTTCTTTTTTAGACGTAACCACGTCACCGACGCGAATCGAGAGAGGGGGGCATTGGTTGTTATGTGCAATATTTTTCGTTGCGGTGTGTCCCCCGTACTTTTATTTTTTATTTTTAAGAACACCTATATAACATACACGACGTCTCGGTTTCCATATCGTTTTTTTTTTCACGAATTGTCAAAATCGGTAAAATTATCATAAAAATGACCTGTACGTAATATGTTTTTTGTCGATCGCAAATACCGTGTCACAATACTGGTACGGTTCGATTTATCGCAGCGAGAGCCTTCGTACAACGCCCGTGTGTGTGTTGTCGTATAAAAATAATACGCTCGTAATGATTTTCGATTATTTTCAACGTGGGAAAATAACTTTTCGGCGACGTTACCGAGTACATTTAACGCGATGTTGTTGTTGGAAAATCAACTAAACGAAATACATTAATATTACATTGAGAACGCGAGTGTTGAATTTTTATCTACGTACGGTGCTGCAAATTACGATACTACGTCAACGAACGAAAAAACAATTTTTCCGTAAATTATCAAATTGGTTAGGTGTTCCGACCTATATTGAATCACTTTCACTCAACGAGTTTTAATATAACATTTCTTTTTTTTTTTTTATATAAATATATAATCAACATGTCGCCAAGCTTTCTAATATTTCGTATATTCGTTTGTACAAATGTGTATTCAAAAAATATTCGATTATACAATTATTGTCAACAACAGTACAGACAATAGAGTCATATTTGAATTATTTATAATTAAATATATAGTAGTAACAGAATAGTATTACAAAATAGTAAAATTAATAAAAGTAATCTTTATACAACACCAATCTCGCAATAAATAATAACATAAAAAACTAAAAATTAATCAATCAATGTAGCACCGCGTACCGTACGCACGCAGCGCGTTAAAATCTCGACCGTTTCGACCAACACTCTTGTGTACGATTCTGTATAGCACACTAGACGACAATAATAATAATCGGTTAATAGTTAATAGCCGTTTTTGTCTTCCAGCGTGGTATATTTATACACAAATGGTGTACAAACGCCACGCACTGTATTATATAAATATCGCATTACTCACACACACGTCGACGACATCCCATCGGGCAAGAGAGTTCGTTACCCTCAAAACAACCCCTTGTACGTTAGGTAGTAGTTGCAGCACAGCAGCAGATGTAGTATTTGTTGTAGTAGTAGTAGTAGTAGTAGTAGTAGTAGTAGTAGTCATATATAGTATTGTGTGTGCCTGTTGTACATTATACGGGTATACGTCGATTGACGATGTTTACATGAAAGAGATCCATTTGAAAAACCCGGTTTTCCGGCACCGTCGGGCGACCGAAACGGTGGCATGTGTTTCTGTCAATAATAACATTATTTTGTTGTAGTCCCGTGTACAATGTACGTTTTATACGGGAAAAACGGCGTAAAGATTACGCGAGGAGAAACCACGGCATTATACAAACAAACACGGCCCATATATTTTTCTTATTGTAATTTTGTAATCGTTTTACGATCGGCGGCAACGAGGGCACAAGCACTACCGCCCGTCGCATACTACGATGCGTATTGTTCCCGACTGCTACCTGCACGTCGACGACGGAAAAATATTTATATGTAAATAGCAACGTGTCGTCGTTTTCCCGATATAAATAATTTCGTGCACCGGTGGTAACTTGGTGCAACATAATGCATAACGGTTATTGTACGCGTGCGCATAGGATTCAAGTCGAGATAAACGAGAGAAGAGCCGCGGCGGTTTCGTTATTCGCGTTATCGTCTCTTTAACGTGCGTATCTGCGACAGATATTTTGATTTCGCGTGTTTATTATTAACACCACCGCGTCCCGATCTAATAACAACGTATCTAGTTGAACTTGAACACGAGCACTAATTACGTCGAACGTGAAGTTAAGGTTTGATTTTTTCCTACAGATTCCCTACGGGTATCTCGCCGTGTAATCGCGCCGAGACAACACGCATCGGCATATTATCGATTACTACTTAATTATTTTTTGTTTTATTATTATAATTTAGTTATTACTCTTGATTATTACTCGATTACACGCAAAGTTTTGCGTTGTGCTTGTAAATGAGAACGTTATATCCGCCAGATGGTTAACACAAAATACTAAAAAGGTATCAATGCTTCATAAATTTAAATTCATCGAAAAATGTTAATTGTATAATATATTCCTATGATATACATTTATATCATGTTGTTAGGTTCTGAACTGAGCACATAGACTGTTGCTCTAATCTGTATTTTTTTCTCGAGAAATACTTTTTAGAACGATAAAAAAGCGATTTGAAAATCCCACCTTCTTACTAAGTCATACATAGATTGTTAATTAAACAGATCAAAACGATCTGAGACTTTTCAATTAATTTTCAAAAAATCGTGAAAACTTTAAACTTGAACATTTTCAAAGCTTGGAATTATTAATTTACAACTACAATGATAAATTAAAAACAATGTTATTTAATATTGCTATAATATTTGTTTTCAATCGAATTTGATGAGCTCAAATTCGTTAAAACAAGCTTGTTGAAATGACAAAAACCTTTTCTTTTCTATCAAGAAGTCTCTCCGCAGTTATCTTGGGGTCAGAATATTTATAATTATCAAGACATGTAAATTAATATTAGTATATGTCCTATGTATATATATATATAATTAAATAAACCTCACCGAGTGTAACATTTTTTTTTATCTTTTCCCGATGCCACTGCAGTCAGGTCTGGCTGAACTACCATTAATATTTATACATGATATATAGCTATATAGGTACCGTATACGTATAACTACTACGTAGGCAATACTGCCCATAGCACAGTGTATTACATTTATATGATTTGATTGTTTGTAAATTTAACAAATTAAATACGACGTTTCTTTTCTAACATACACAACTACTTAAATAATTATTAACAATATGTAAACATGTACTTTAAACATATAGTAAGTATTAATAACACTTTAAACTACGTATACACATATTACACGACGTGTATTAATAAATTATTAAACGTATAAAATACGTTTAAGACCCGATTAATAAAACATTATTAAAAACCAAAATATATTACAGGTATTGGCGACGTAGCGCATATCCACACGTTGAATATTTCCGTCCCTGCTCGAATCTAACATCTGTTTTCTACAGACCGTTCAATTAACTATCCGAAAATGTTACGTAACATTACAATGATTATGCATTATGAAAAAATGAATATATATATATATACCGTTTGATGGAACAAACTAGACATTTATTTAACGCAATTAAATAAGCAAAATAATTCTGGAATTTGATCGAAAACTGTTTTAGTATTTGATTGTAATACGCAGCACAGAGCATGAACACTTACGCGGTCGAAAATATTTTTAAAACTAAAAAGCTTCGAGTTTTGGAGGTTAGCGTTCAATAACGCCGTCTAATAGTATTATTGACTTAGGTCAAGATATATATATATATATATTTATATGTAATTTATTTTATGAATATTTTTCGATTATTTATATATATTATTATATATCACAATACATAAATTGAATTATAATTTAAGGGCACAATTCGTTCAAAAACGACTATCCATAATTTAAGGTCTGTGACCACACTGGAGAGTGGAAAGACTGATTATGCACAACCGATTTCATCAACACGATGTCCTCAAAACTGTTGCGGCGATCTGGCGTCGATGCATTATAATTTATATAACTTTTAAGATAATTTATTCGATCGAAAACGACTCGGCGAAAACATTATGTTGTGTGAAATCGATCGATACGTCAGGACCCGTTGAAGTCGACGTAAACGACATTCGATATAAGACTTTATATCATTATCGCGTATCCGTATGAACTCGACTGAAATTCTGCCCCAACCCAACAAGCAAAAAAACAAAAAAACCGTTTATTAGGTAAATAATATAGCATGTTCGCACGGCAGTTGTCGGACGAAAAACAACACGGTTCTAATCGTGTACGTGCGATTTGTCGCGCTAAATACGCGTTCGGTTATACGTTTAGAAAAAAAATAATAAAAGAAAAATAGTATTTTTGTATATTCGAGTACATGTACATAGGACACACGTACGTAATGTATAATACGCACCTTGCAGTTTATTTCCCGATAATCCATGCGGCTGTATTTGTAGAACGTGTGCTCCGAACGGAAAACGTTGGCACAGGAGACGGATGTGGGACTCGGTCGGGCACCGGGTGCCGCGCGTGTCGTCGGATCGAGTCGGCGGCGGCGTGTGATGTTAATAAGTCGGACACATTTTCGCGGAAGTTCCGGGGCAAAAGTACAGGCGCAGTGCGGCGAACGAGCCCGCGGGGCCCGACGAACAGACGACGAAAACGAGACGTGAGGCGGCGGCGGAGAGCGTGCGCGAGACGGACGCGGCCGCGGACGAAAATCGTTTTTGCGGAGGAGAAGTGACAAAACGAAAATAAATATAAAAGATATATATAAATAAATATATGTATATATATATATATTGTGTGTATTGAAAAAGAAATCGACAACGGCACGACGACGACGCGGAAACGTATACGCGTTTTCCCGGGTGGTCGGTGGAAAAATGAAATCCGCGCGTATAGCACGGACACCGGCCGAAAATTCGAACAGTACCACAACAATGGTTAAGTTAATGGGGACGGAGGAATCCGAATCGAGCCGGGCCGGAATATTTACCTCGCTCACCTCTTTGGCCATGCCGACGGTTGCCGAATACTAGACGATAGCTGCCGAAGGACGCCTCGGTTGTGAACCCGGCCCATTGCCGAATTTCAATACGCGTGGAGGAGCCAGTCCGTCGTTTCGACCGATCTTGTGCAGCGCGTGGCAGGCGCACTCACGCACGCGCATACGCAACACACGTACACGTACACACGGCGCGGACGGCGAGGCGTTCACGCACGCGCTCGTCTTCCACCACTCGTTCACGGCGAACGACGACACCGCCGCCGCCGCCGCCGCATCGCTCTTTCGCGCGTACGCGCTCGCGCGCGCGCATAAAAAAATTACACACACTTTTTACACGCGTACGTATTGGCTATTAAAGCGCATGCACGCGCACACGCACACGCCGCGATGTCCGATGGAAATCCGTGTCCTCCTCGTGCAACCGAAAACGAACTCGCGACAGTTCTTCCATCCCGCCGCCGCCTAACCCGCGACCTCCGCGTTGCCACTCGCCAAAGCGTACGCGCGCCGGGCAAGGACCGCACCGGTTGTCCGAAATCACAACACGTACATAAAATACGTCGTTGTGTTTAAACACACTATCGCGCGGCGAATTCCTCCTCCCGTCGGACCGGGCCGTCCAACGATTCCCGTCCGTCGCCGATGACCCCCGGCCGTCACCGCGACGGTCACCAACGACGGGGTTTTCCACGTAGGACGCGACGGCACCTACGTCAAAAGGATCCGAAAGACCCGAGATCGCGCTCTCGCCGCTGGCAGCGCGTGTCTCTGTGTACGCGAACCCGTTTCGTTTATTTCGGTTACTGGTCCCCCCGCCGTGGTGGTCTGTCCGCGCGCACGCAAAGAACTCGAACCGCGGCCGGGTGGGGGGGGGGGTGGGTTGGGACCCAAACGAGCTTGATGGATTTCGTTTATTTTTTTCTTCTCTCCAATCCTAGACCATCTCCCGTACACTGGGATTATTATAGATTTTTTCGTATCACCGACGACTAGTTTTGTTTTTTTTTTGGTTATTTTGTTTTTTATGCCGACCACAGCCGTATCATAACGTGTCCACCGTGTTGGCACCGATAAACGCGCATACACACATGATCCGGTATAATTTACGTCCGTTTCGTATTCGTTATTAATAATGTGCACAAACTTTGAAAATAACACCACGTTTCGACACGTTCCGTCCGCACAAACAACAGTATTCGGAATACGCTTATTTATAGAAACGCATCTTGAAGACGTGGTACCGCGCATATTTTTTGTTCTCGTGTAAATTAAACTAATACTGCAACACGAACGAACATATTATTATTATTATTGTTATTGTTATTGTTATTATTATTTTTAAATTCGTTTTTCGATTAGATCGCGTGAACGATGTACGTGTATCGTTATACGTCACCATTACGTTATTAATTATTCGATATTTATATTGCACCCAATATGTATATTATTTAAAGCAACTATATTATTCGTAGCATACGGTTTTCGTGCGTTTCCTCTGATATTAATTAAAATTATATAAAAACAATTATTTTTGAAATGTGTTCTAATTTTTGCGTCATATTTAACGATTATATATACCACGTACAGAATCAGAAATCTAGATCATAAAAAAACAACCTTGATGTATAAATTACATGCTAGTTTGTTAATAAAAACGATGAAGTTCATATTCTCATTATTCTTACGAAGTAAGACAAAACGCAATAAATATATTTTTTCGATAAAATTATATTAGTCCACGATATACATTTTCAAAAATAAACTTACAAGATAAACATGTGGCTTTTGTTACAAATCATATGCTATATACACATTTTGTTTATAATTAAAATTTTATTTATTATATAATAAATAGTCTTCAATCTGAAGTCAAATAAGTTAGCTAACGTTGTGCTTTATTTAATTTATTTAGCTTCTTTAAAAATTCGATTATTTTTGCAAGTGGTTTTATATAAACTACACCTGTTAATACATTATATAGTAATATGTACCAGTGTTAATGTATTATAACCGAATAAAGCAATACTCTTTTTAAACGATTTTTATTAATTTATGACGCATTTGAAGCGAATCATCTCAGATATTAGGCGAAAATAAGGAAGAAGGGTTAAGTCTCCCTCCAAAAAATGTCGTGTTTTTATGTGATCATTATTCTTCGATTGTATAATTGTAGGACACTGACCGATTATTTGTCGGTAATATATATTAATAATAATTTCCTATAGTTAAAAAAAAAACCCCATTCGTCTAGAAAAATAAAGAAATTTTGAATATTATTTTTGGAGTTATAACGAAAAAAAAATCGAAGTGATAAAAATCGCACGTATCGACAGTTTTATAACGGGATTTTACATCTTGTTTGTAGTTCTTCCACGTGCTTAAGAGAAATATCGATAAAATAAAAAACACGTGAAATAATGTACCAATTAGATACGATTTTCAACAGGAACGACATGTAAAGATTGAAGCATACAGCACCTTCTATACAGCATTTTCTATACAAAAATATGTGTTCATAGACAAAATAAAAAGATCATTGGAAAACGAATACATTCTTTGCTTTGCTCAGAAACTAAAATTGAAATCAGTTTTCGTAGGTAATAGGGGAGATATTTTAATGTAATTTATTTTATTTGACAATTCGCAGGATAACAGTACACTATAACAAAATTACAAAATTATAAAGACTATACACAATATAAAAGACGGATCTTTCATTTAATTTTTGTTAATAATTCGGGATAGTCAATATATGTAGTCAATAATAGCTTATACACAACATTTACATCAGCCATAGTTCGTTTATTTTCTATAATGACGTTATTCCACACAATTTTCTCACTTCATTTAAAAATAATATTTTGCATACCTAAATTAAAAGCGATCATACTTAAAATCCTTCTATGGATTTTATTAATTTTATCTTCTATTAACCCAACTTGACTTATGTCTAATTCTATTGATCAAAACTCTAATAATGATGGGATAAGTGTATAATATAAAACATTTAAACAATTTATATCTAAAAAATCCAAACAATGGCGTTTAATAAATCTTAATGTTCTTAATACTTTACTGTCAACTGAATATATACGTGATTTAAAAGTTAGATCCTTGGATAGGATTATGCCTTAATCTTTTACTTCATTAATCAACAATTATTGTGGCTACATATTGAATAATGTGTTATTTTCTGATAGAAGTTTCAAAGAGTCTCTATAATGTTTAGAAATAGAATACAAATGGTATTTCCGAAAATAATTTCTCATTATTTTACTAGAATATAACGAAAACGGATAAAACTCGTTGTTTTACGTTTTTGGCAGTGTTGTATGCCGGGTCTAAATTTGATTCTGGGACGAGGTAAAAAATTATTTGCATAATTTTTTAATTTTAAAATAATATTCTATAGACCTAAATATTTTGCCTATCACCATTTTTTTTGTATTCTAGTATTTTATAAATGTTGACATTGCTATATATTATTCGCTGAACGTATAACACGTATGTTATATTATGCTAACTGGTGTCACAATCTCGCTTTGTGATCCCCAATATAATATTAACAGTATAAATACTTATCAGCCATATTAAATAGTTGACAAATACATTAAAGTAGGTCATATATGCATCGGCTTCCGCCGTCAAGTAATGAGCACATTAATAAATGAAGATGGGTGGCAATGACTCTCCGCATAACAACTTACTTATACAACGATACAACAATTTATAGTGGATCAATTGAAAAACGAAAATTTCCCGAGAAAAGACGAGTTAAAATAGTGATAAACAAACTATTGGCGATATACTTTAAAATAAGAAACTTAACGAATAATCCCCAAATTGTTTTAATAGAAAAGAATCGACATAAAATATAATAATATTACAAACATACCTAATAAGCCAGTAGAGCGTAAACCACTTTATATCAAATACCTCTTATGATAGTAATACTTAATAATGAAATGATGTACAATCGTATCTGCAGAAATGATAATTCTGATATACTTCTATGAATTATATTTACCCGTAAACAATAGCGACTTGATTTCACTTGCATATTATGAAATTCGATGAAATTTTCACCTGTTAACATAAGAGTTCATGTCCATTTCCAAAATTCGAATAAGATAACGAAACAAATAAAATAAGTTATATTCGTCTTACAGAATCATTATTGTGTTTTAATCATATTAAGCACATTATAACTTATAATAGAGTATTCAATATACAGCGACATACAAAAAAATACTCCAGGTAGAAGGAGTGGGTCACAACAAATTAAATGTAGAAAATCCTATATGAATAAGTTTAATTATATAATGACGGAAATATTTTTTTAATTCATTTGATATTAGGATTTTAAATTTGAAACAAGATAGGTTTATATGAATTTATTTATATATGTGTGTGTGTATGTTTATGAGCTTATGAAAATGTTATTTTATTATACCATTTAGCATTGCAAGGTCTGCTATTAAAATCACACATAACAATAAAATATAATTTATTTCTTTATTTATCTTGAGTTATTTTGAGTTTAAAATTTAGGTACTTCGGACATCATTATATTTACGTATTACCAAGATTTCCACAATCCGTTATAATGAAAAATAAAATAAGACTATTATTCAAATTTGTAAATTATTTCATTTTAGTCCAGCAAAAATGCAATGACCATAGTTATTCGTTAAAACGGAGTAGATTTTATAGGAAAAATAACTAAAACGAAAATAAATTTATAAACATATAAATCTCGTCAAACAAATGAATAATAAAATAAAAACCGAATAATTAGGTTAAGATTAAATGAGCACGTATTGTAATGAACCATCTCGATGTTTCACTTTCGTGTAAATATCAGTAATAACAGTTGACGAAATAATGTATGTAGATAAATATTATATCACTATTTTTCTAAATAAAATTGTTTTATAACCTAAATTTGTTTTTATTACAATGTTTAGATTGCAGTAAATGGTGTTTTTTATTTCACGAGAATAATATACATTCGCGGTTTAATCGACCAGAAAGGGTTAGTTTTATTTCTTTTTTTTTTTAACCGATCGTGTGAATTCAATAAAGTACATTAGCCAATATGTATCATCAAATACGTAACATCATACAATAATTTTATAACGACATAATGTACGTTTACTAGTTACAATATGTGATACCAAGTGTAACTGAAATAAAAAGCGATTTTGATTTAGATGAGGAACATATTTATTACAGGTTATTGGCGATTTACAATGATATGTGTAATTTTTTCGGTTAGAAAAATTTGCACCTATGATTTTTTAAACATGTAATTTTTCGATTTTCACCATATTTTTTTAAGCGTAAGAAAAAAATAACTCTCAAAAACACGAAAAAAATGAACTATACTTTATAGTTTAAAAATTATACTATTAGTATTAGTTTACTTTATATACATATAGTGATTAGACAGTTGACATTTTCGCAAATTAATTATGTAATTTTCATAAAAATAATTGATCATTATTTTTGGGCGAAATATATGTATATACATTTTTATTTATTTTTGTTTTTTATAAATACAACTTACAAAAATTTACAATTGTAATTTCTCTTTGCTTCTATTTAGAATTTAACATTCGTGGTGGAACGTTTAATGGAATAAATGACGATAATATATTATAAATATAAATATTAATGTATTTACATGATAGATCGCATGTTATAACAATATCGCGTAGATACAATTTCACGTCAATAAAGTGTGAAAATAAAAAATAAAAATAAAATGTTAATCACCATTTATATTAAATTTGTATATCGAGTTATTGCAAAACAACCCTCGTATTTAAATATTTTACATTGTGCGCGTTTCGGTAACAACAAGGCGTGGTGATCAGAGGCCGAATGATTTTGTCTGAATTTAAACATTAAACAGAACGGACATTTCGATTGCTATGTGTATGTAAATATCGTTTAATATTCTGTTTATATGCATTCGTTTGGGTCATTGTTGCTTATCGTTGAACTTTATCGCGTGCGTATATTCGCCAACCACATAAACAGTTAACTGCATTAAGCTTATTGTTGTTGTTGTTGTTAATGTTGTTGTTGTTATTATTATTATTATTATTATTAAAAATTCTTGATTATTAATCTATAAGTATAGACTCTCTACGTTTCAACTTTGATATAGCATTTTAAACTGATATTGATGTTCAAATAAATAAAGATTAAATAGATTTTAAATTTCAATAAGTTTATTTTATTGGATTTAAATGAAACTAAAAGCGAATATTCTACGATTCGAAAGTACACAAATAAACAATAAATTGTTTGTAGTTTTCATGAATATGAGTTCTAAAATCTAAATAATCATAAATAATTAAAGAATTTAAATAATGATTTAAATTTTACATAATAATTAATACAAATATAAGGCGTTAATTTGAAAAATATTAAACGTATATAAAATTTACATAAAATGATAAAATGATTATTGTTATTAAAATGTCTTTTTAATCAAAAGTTATCCATTAGGTTGAGTAGGTGCCCACGAAGTGCCCCGTGATAAGGAAAACGTTTTTATTTTTAAATATATGACATTACATAAAATAAAAAATAGTCAATATGCATATTATGTTGTGTAGAGCAGAAAATATATTTTAATTTTGTTTTTAACAATTTTTATTTTTTGAAGTTAGATTGTTTTTCTCGAAATATACTGAATTGTAATATTTATTGTATATTATCTTGTGGCGGCACGGCACAGACCACTATATAGATACGCGTTGCCAACTTTCACAAGCCAGGCGGGCTAAAATTGACATTAAAATTTACTGTACGATAATAATTTAAACGATTCATTCTATTAAATATGGTATAAATAATAAACATTTATAATCACTTTCCTTATAAATAAATACGTTTTTCAAAAAGTATTTAAATGATTATTGTTTTGCTTATTACAATTGGTTGGTTATTAATGAAACTGATTAATTTAAATTATTAGTTGATAAAATTAAACCTGTATTTGGAAATAATTTAAGAAGGAGCTCCGAAATTTCCAATGCCTAAAGACCCACAAATGTTTAATCCAGCACTTGTACGACACGAATCATTTAGTAATTAAATACGATTATATCTAACAATACAAGTATGTAATATTGTAATGTTGATACTTCTAGTATTACGGTTTATTAAATTTTATCATGAAAAGTTTAAATACATTTAACCCCTGTAATTTAAACGTCTTTTCAAATTAATAATTCTGTTTTCGATTAATTTAAATATATATATATGGACATAAAATATATAATATATATTTATGGTGATAGAACGCACATGAGTCATTAAATCAATAGCGAGGTGAATCGTTTAAATTAAATTAATTTTAATTTGTGTTCTTGTATAGTTGTTTTATACCGCGAACTAGTAAATATAATTTGTTAAATATATATGTTGTTAATATACTGTGTAAAACTTTTACTTAATAGTTTATAAATAAGATTAACATATAAATAAAACATGTTGATTTTCAACGCAATGATTTTGTTACACATCGCTACTTTTCAAACATATTTTGTACTTCAGAGTTTTATTTCAATAAATTTAGGTCAATTCAATAAAAAGTTAGTATTTTTCTTTTTCATCGATAGTCGCTCAAGTATCGCATATGTATTATATAGCAGCGGTCTAGCACTCGTGCTTTATAACTACGTCGGCCACACATCATATCTTAATCACATTATATAAGTGTTTTGTGTTTTATATTTGAATGAAAACGCTGTTATTTCATATATGCGATTAACATAAATAAAAATCGCAAATTGTCCGTAAAGATTTATTATTTCTGTAAAGCGTTAGTGCGAAAAAAATTATTGCGCTGGCGTCACGTGCAAATATAGGAAAAAAATTCAGGGATCCGACCGACCGGACAGGAAAACCCGGACACGTATGCCTATAATAGTTCTCGTGCTCATCACGTCATACACACACACACACACACACACATTTGCTATATTTATTGCATTGTAAAAGCAATTGAAACATAATAAAAACACAATGACAGAAAGCACAACAAACATTATTATTCTAAAAACGTTCAATATATATTACAGTCAGCCCTGCAATCAGTCGGTCGGCAGAGTATATAATCTATATACAAAATATACAAATGGAACGGATATAGTGTGTAGGACCGTGGCATGTTTATCCTGCGAGGGACCATCGGTCGGTGTTTTATTTTTTATTTTTATTATTTATTTTTGTCAGGCCCAATAACAACGACACGCTGGTGTGTACAGCGAATTGACAGCGTATTTCGCATTACGATAATAGTCGTTTATATATTACAAATATATATGTAATAAATAAGGCTTACCTACAATTGTATGTATATATATATATATGTTTAATTTGTTTAATATATGCGTACACGATTTCTTTTTAATTTTTTAAATTAGAAATTAATATCACGTTCATAATCAGTTTACGGTATATATATAATGAATTGATGACGAGGACCGCCGCATGCACACACACGCATGTATATATCGTACGATCAAATGTTATCCGTTCTCGTTTGTGGTGTAGACGCGTCGTCAGGTCAATAACGAAAAATTAAATTTGCAAAATTCTAACAATACACCGGAGTCCACGTTTTATTATATAAAAACGCTGCTATTTATGTATGCGAAGCGATGGAAATAAAATTTACCGCGTTACACGCACGGCTCAGTTTATGTATATTATTATTGTATTCGTATTTTTCGTATTGATCACCAAATATATATATATATATATATATTACAAGTACGGAATATTATAATTTATTATGATTTTTTTTCTTAATAATCCTGTAGCCCGTGCTGATATTTATCAATGTAGAGTGTATACGTAATACGCATTATGTCTCATACTGTTATAATGTTTACATTTCATTAGTTAATATTTTTACCGTAGAATATTTCTGCAAAATTAACGTATTCAACTTCGAATCGATTTGTACAGTATGATTTCACGAAGGGATATCCAATAAAATAGATTAACATAATTCTGTGCTTCTATACACGGCACGCATTTTTACTGTTCCGACGAGACTTATCCGTCGAATATTTTGTGTACACGACACGGCGACTCGCCGGTCTCGCGGTGGTGCGTGCGCTGGCAATCGCTTTGCCCGCGGGGTGGTTCGAAAAAGGAAAACGGTAAATAGTAAATAACATATTTTGCTCTCATTTCGACGAGCTTCCCGTTTACTCCAAAGCCGAACAACAGTCGCTAAACATATTCCACTATAAGTTATACACCTATATAAAATACACTCGTTTACAACGGAATCGTCGACGTGTTTGCCCAACGAAAAAACTGTGTTTGTGAAACTATATAGGTGTAAGCTACGGCAAACACGTTGCACATCCGTGCCTACACATATTAAAATAAAATTTGTGTACACCGTGTATTTAAATATTGTAACAGCGCTAACACATTACTGCGCAGATAGCTAAATAGCGGTCGAGTTTTTTTTTTTTCATTTTTTTTCTTCTACAAAAACGCAGTGTCGGAACATACTGCAACAGGGTATTATAAAGTAAAATACGAATTTTAGATCGCGATGATTAAAAAAGAAAAAAAAACCCTCGGGTGATTGAATCGATATGGGACACACACAAGTTTACTGAGTTTCAATACATAGTATATACACGTATATATATATATATAACAATATGTTGTTACTACGTTAGAGTTTACATGACAAATTGTTATATAATATAGATACATACCGCAGTGGTATGTATTTAGAAATTGTTTTTTGGAGGGGCGATTGAGTAAAAATATGTATGATTTTCGACCTTGATAATTGGAAATCTTTCTCCTCCGGGCTTTATTTTTTAATAAAGACTATAAGGAATAAACATGTGTGTTGTATAATAGTTAATTTTCATATTGTGTTTTTCATTCCTTGTACGACTGCGAAATGACCTTCACTCAACGTTCGTGTACTACATCAAAAATTTTATCTTTTGTTTTAATAAATAACAGATTAAACGTTAAATAAATAAACAAACATGAAAAATACCGAATTATAAAACATATTAAGTATTATGACTGCGTTACAGTTAATACAATCGTGTTTTAAACGTGAACATTCAATTTTTATATGCAACGTACATTATAGCGGATATTACAATATAAACTAATATGTACTTTGTACATTATTATTATTATTATTATTACTTTTTTATTACTTTTTTTTTTACATGTTCTTGAAAACCCAATTAAACCCGTGTTTATTACGTTACGTGTGATACGTTTTAATTCGAGCATCCGTACAGAAAAATCAAAAAATTGTCGTCGGCTAAGGAAGGTGGTGTACGATGAGAATACGTTTTTTTTTAGATTAAATTGTATGTACGAAATAAAGGACACATATATGGGAAAAATTTGAAAAAATAGAATTCAAAATTCTCATGAGAATTCAAGAGAAGTGAAGGAGGCTGAAACCTTCCGTCACCTGCGTCCTAAAAATTGCACGCAATACAAATGATACATTGAACGCGTTGTACAACATTTACAGTGTATAAATAGACACATTCGAAACGTCGTGAAGAAATTACCGTCCGAACCGTCTAGTGTCGCACACGTCGTTCGGAAACGAGTCATCGATCAGAATACTTTTTTCTAGACGCGTAGACGGTCGTAGTTTATTTCACGCGAATCCGTTGGATTTCAATCGTTTGGAAATTCGGTAAAAACCTATAATTCCGATATAAAACGCGGAGTACGGTTTTTTGCCCGTCCGACACACAATGTACGGCGAAAAACGTTTAGGCCCGTGCAACGTCGCTATGAACACGCCCACTATCGTTACGGTCATCGTCGGAAACGATATAAAAATCATGACGTATACGTTGTGCGTTACGTAATGAAAGCATTGTGTCGTTGTTGTTGTTGTTGTCGTATTCGCCGCGTGTGCGAGAGTTCGGCGGCACACGATCGCGCCCGGCCAAATAATAAATAAGTATTGGCGTTCGCAGCTCCGTGTAACATATACGTGCACGAGAGGACAGTGCCGCGAAGACGGCGAAGATTGGCGGCGTCTTCGCGCCGGGACGTCATGTCCGACGGATACGCACGCGCGCCCGCACGTCGCAAGTGACAACCGGTGCGCGCACACGCGCGTACGCACACGCATTACGCGAACGCGGACCCCCGTCATCGTCGCCTTCCGCTGCCGCCGTCGGAACCGGTCGGTCGGATTCGTCGAAGGGTCGGGAGGCCGGGACCGCGGAACACCGCTCGGACTCGTCCCTGGGTTCGGCGCACCGTAACCGGCGGGCGGATTGGGGGGGAATCGGCAGATGAGGAGCCGGACGGTCGTTTCGGCGGCGGCGCTAGTTGTCGCGTCACGCGCGCGGTACGGGCGGGTGCGGGCGGACACGTGCTCTCGGATTGCCGCGGTCGTTGGCCCGAAATGTTTTGGTCGCCGACTCCTTCTTTTTCTGTACACGCACCCGGCCGCCGCCGCCGCCGCCGCCGCCACCCCACGACGACGACGACGACGACGACGACGACGCGTTAGCCTTAGCACGCGGCGGCGCGTATACGATCGAAAATGTTTTCGACAACAGAAATAACAATGGCGCAAAATTATTCAATATTATAATGTCGTATAAATGTACACGCCGAAGTAAATGAAACGAAAACAAATAATAAAAGCCGTACGCCGCGTACACGACAGGAAACGCGTGCGTGCAATGTCGTCGTCACGTCGTTGACACGATAACGCGGAAAGAGAGAAACAATGGGATTACAATGACGACCGGCCGCTGCCGGCCTCGGCTGTGACGTTGGAAATTGTGTCGGCCGCCGCGTAGCACCTAAGTAACGACTGTTAGGTAGGTTAGGCGTATTGTGAATAAAACGTTATCATACACCGACGGAGAACGGGCCCCGGGAAAGTGAATAGGTCCGGATTGAAAACGGGGCGGCAGGGAAGCATGACCCCTGGCCCACGGATATCGAATTAATGGCGCGCGCGCGTGTGTGTGGTCGTGTGCATTTGCGCATGTCCGTAAAAACGCGTTAGGAGGGCTATTAATTCGATTTTTTTGTTTTTTTTTCGTTTTGAAAGTTTTTAATTTAAATATATATTACATTGATGGTGATTGTTTTCGTATAGACCAAAAAGTAAATGAAAACGTCGGGTCTTATCTCTCGTAACATTAAAATAAAAAACCTCAAACATACCGTGATACCGAATTGTTAAAAATCGTATGGGCCAGTAACTCCCTAAATGTCTGCTATCATCGCGTGTACGTACAACTACGTGTCGTTTTTCACCGATATCGATTCGAGCGGTACGGCGAGTCCGAAAAAGCCGGAGACCCGACCGCGGGAACCCCCCGGACGCTTGACGCGCAATGGTCGTGTAACGTACTCGACGTTTTCGCGTTACTATTTCGTCCGCACTATCGGCGGAACGTTTTTCGATTCGGCGTGAAAAACCACAACCACGCCACACACAAATCGTCTCGGCACGTTCGATAAAAGCGTGTACGCGGAGACACGCGTGCGACGACGACGACGACGACCGGTTGTCGATTTTATTGTACACCGTCTCAAAACCTCAAAGTGGTACACACATTGTCACATTTCCGTGGATTTTATTATATGCAATTACTCGTATACTTTATATATATTGTCGTCGTGGACGCGAACGTCGTCGCGCTGTTGTGCACGAAATATAATATACGAGCTATTATACGTAACACGGAAAAAAGTTTGAAAAAACAACAATAAAAAAACACGTTTTGAGGGCAATCTACACCATACGCGTGTTAAATTCGAAACATTAACACGTACGCAGACGACTACAGGAACGCCGTTGTCAATTTTTTTTCCGCGACTTTTTGTTTGTTCTTTACGCCCGCGATTCGACACCGACCGACGATCATTCGTATTATCGGACAACACGCGTCTTCCCGTCATTGTGCGTGTACGGATGTTTGAGACCCCCCAGTGTATTTCCACGTCGTCCGTGTAATAATATCAATTATTAATATTATTATTATTATTATAGCTGGTTTAACTGCTGCACTGTATCGTAATTTATAACATACCATCAATGGCCGTATTCTATTTTCGTATTTAAATATGTGTATGTAATATATTTATTTAGCTATATATATATATAGGTATGTATGTGTGTATATAAATATTTTATGTAGAATCATTAACGAATAAAAAGTTTATGTGAAAAATAAACATTTTAACAATACACGGTTAGGTATATATAATAGGGGACATAACATATTGCAACTAACTCATTTAAAATTTACTTTTATACGTAATTGTTCACAGTAATATCAAAACAAAATGGGCACCTCCTACGATATTTCAATTATTATTTACAATACTCGTTTAACTGGTATATTTACCATAAATGAAAAATAATTAAAATTAAAAATGAACTAAAATTATGATGCGATAAATTGTCAATAAAAATCTTTTTTACTCTTCATAAATACCCGAGTACACACACACACTTGTAATCTATATGCTCGCGAAAATATTCATAATTTTACTGCACTTTTATTTTATAGTTTTTAATCGCACAACAAAATAATATTCGAATCGAATATTATTAGAACTCGATGAATCACTTTGATTGATTAAAAATCATAGGTTAAAGTTTTTATTATCTTTATTGACGATCCGACAATATTTAATACAGTACACATACCCAATAAAATGAAATTCATCGATTTATATTTCAAATTGAATAATATGATTTATATGGAAAAAATAACAATTACAATTAATTATAATACAATTTTATTGGTGTATTATGATATTTATTTACGAAATGAGATGATGATAATAATAATAATAATAAAACAACTGCGAGCCGAGAGTAAGCTTCATTGACCTGTTATATAATACTGTTGTGTATAGTAAAATTTTAATTAAACTTACAAAACATATACTTAATGAGACTATCAACGACTAACGAATAAATCATCTTCCATAAGATTATAAAATAAATTGGCTATATTTATAGTTTTTGTTAGAAACCAACTAAATTATAAATACGTCTAAAACTAGAATAAATATAATATACATATGAACATAGGCGCATTTAGCTATTTTATTATATGAATTTAAAAAAAAATGATTTCCACCGTATTAACTTTGATTAACCATCATAATAGATAAGTAGGCGCATGTATAAATAATTTGAAAAAAACTAAACACAATTGGTATGTGTTTAATAATTTGTTATCAATCTATGTTTTTAGTGTTTACTTCGTATATTTGTATTAAAGTATTAAGTTATTAGACAAAAATGAAAATCTTAAGTTACACGCATACTATGTTAAACAATTAAATAGTTCCAATGCCAGTATTTTATTAATTATGAGGACCATGATGGGCCAGATTTAAAATTTAATAATTAGAAAGTTATTAAAATTAAACGGGATTAAAATTACGGAATTAAAAAACTTAAAATTAAGAACGGGAATTTATCGTCATTATCAAAATAAAAGTCAAACAAAGTCAAAGTAAAAGAACCACCTAAAAGTTCATCGATCACAATTAACTGTTATTATTCAAACGGGGAAAATATGTCAATAACATTTTTGGTTCGCCGAAACTTCAAGAATGATTCATATTTTATTAATATTATAGACGTCGACGCGTCGTTGCAGCATAGATCTACAATAATGTTGGAGATTTGAAGTCCGCAATTATTAATTTTTTTTTTTGCAATGAGCAAAAAATTCTTATAATGAAACTAATTATATTATTAAACCGCAAACAAAATAATAATACAATTTTAACTTAATTATACAGTTGTATCTTTATTTATTGAAAATAAACAATTTTTGGCGGGTCTTTTATATACATATGTCACTACTGTTTATAATACATTTGTCGTATAAAAAAAACTACGTGTTTTTTGCTTTGTCATTTTAAGTCCTCTTATTTTCGCCGATTTATTTTGTTAAGATAATATTGTGAAAACGTATACGTAACTATTAAACTTAAATTATGGTAAAATTGTCTGTGTAAATTTGAATTAATTGGTATTGTGTTAGATACAATATCTTTACCGAAAACTTTTAACGTTATAAGGAATGTGTTGTGTACATTTATACACACGAAATACAGGTGAATACTGAATTGAATTTACTCGTAAAAGTGAACAAATTTCGTCAAGTGTAAATATGTAAAGTGTGTTGCACCTTTGGGTATATAATATACATACATACAGCGCTAGACATGCATATATGTACGTATACTATTACCACAATTTGTATTACTACAGTTCTTAAAATTCACGCACTTCACATCACATTGATTATTTTTATTTCTAAAATTGATTTGATTAAGAGGAGTTTACTTAAACGAATTGTTGTAGAAATTTAATAAACCGTAATGAGTGTATATTAATTAAACAGCAAATGCAATAGCTAAGTATATTATTATCGGTTAAACGCATTATTCTTTTAGACTTTGAACGTAACGGAGAATTCGTTATATAGGATATATTATAGACGTTGGTTTTACATTAATGTGTATAGATTATATACTTGTGTTTTTCTTTTCATGGTACATACTATTTGATATTAAGTAAAATTATCATAGGCATTTTATGTCGTAATATAAGATATAAATGTCAATACTACAGTATATATTATTCGAATGAAAAACATTTCAATAGAATCTATATATTATATGGTATATTTTTTCTAATTTAAATAATTTAAAAAAAATAAAAATAGTACAAGTTACATGCGCTAAATAAATTATACACACACATTTCAAATGTATAACAAAAAACAAATTCATACGTTTTTTTTATTAGAAAAATATATAATTTGTGCAAACAGTTTGTATAATAAAAATGTGTGATATGTAAAGTGTATATATATGTATACTCAAGACAAGTTTTACGTACATAAAGAAAACTGTTTGTTGACGAAACTCCAGTGGTTGGTTTAAGCTTACGAGGTTTTTTCATGCTTAGCATATCTCGTAAAACTAATTTTTCGGTATTTTTGGTTTCGTTCATATCTAATTTATTGTTCGGTTATTATTAAAAAATGTAAATACGTGATGTACAGACACTATTTCAAAATGTTTCGAAGGTTTCTTTTGTTGACTTAGAGACTACATAGATAGCATTGATATTCTATACGGATGTAAGCAATGAAAATTGTTGTTTACATATGGGATCGACCTAGGAGACAGCGTTCATGGACCAGGAAGTGCCATCTGCAGGATATCATATTCTCGTGTCTCTATATAGTTATATAGAACCATTTGAATCCTAGAAACACTTAATAAAGAGAAGTCAAATTGAGGTCACATATATATACCCTATAAACTTTAGATGATTACAAAGGATCAAATGTTATTCTTATTAAGAAAAAAAAAGGTTATAATGTTCATAGTACGTAAAATATTGGAAATATTGACATGTTGCACATTTTATAAATTGTATTATTTTATGTACTAAAGTGCCAAGAGTTCAATTTCCGTTTTAACATATATGTATTTTTATGGATTATGGAAACCACGACGACATGTTATTTTAGGTATATCATCAAGATCAATAATTTGAAATTAATAAGTTAAGAAGTCAGTTTTACTAAATATGTATACGCATATTTAATTTATTTGACTGGGCATATGTTTTTATAATATTTTTAGTACAACCGCATTCTGTATTGTATTATATAATATAAAAATAATGATACAAATCATAATATCCGTGTTAATTGTAAATTCGTGCCTAATTAGGGTTCTTTTTTGTTTAGTTCTTGCTCAATAAATGGTCTTTTAAATGAAATGTATCTTTTGAATATAACTGTAGTGTATTATTCAAGGTATATTAAGGTACATTTTATTCAGTGATCAAAATTAACAAAAACATTAATTTTCATTAAATTAGCTCAAAATAAATAGAATATTAAAATAGGTAAGAAATGTTGAATAAAAATATATCCCAAATATGGCTACGTATAACATTCGAATGTAAGAAATAACATCACACGAATACAAAAATGTACCATAAAAAAATATATACAAATACTACAAATATAATAATAAAGTTTCAAGTTTTGTTTGACAAATTACAATTATAATACAATAGTCAATGAAGTTATCTCCGATAATGTGTGTGTACGGTTAGGATATTTTGTTGTATTATAGAAAAATGATGTATCTATGTAAAAGTACAATAACAATTTAGAAGGAAAACGAATATTTTTGTAGTTTATACGCGAACATGTATGTTATATGACAAGAAAATTACACCTCTCAATCAACACTTAATAGACGATTAGTAAAGAACATTACAATGTGTTACGACTACTACGTTAATATTTTCAAACGAATATAACAGGAAAACGAATAATGGTGATTTTTTTACGTAGGTATATATAAAGCTCTAGGTAAATTTGTAATCTATGACTTTAAACAAATAGTACGTTAGAAAAAAAACTAAAATTGGTGTAGTCTGGAGTTGAGGGGTAAAGATCATAGGGCACGCAGATACAAAGAAAAACGGTAATTATACTGATTAAAAATAATTTCGTATCTTTTTATTTAAGATTTATGCTTTGTTCATCAAGGGCATCTCGTTATCTCGTCCTGCAGCGGATGAACTTGACAACTTCATCTAACTGCGAACTACGATCATTTTATATTGACTTTTCAAAACTTTTAATGGACTTGTTTTTACATTTATTAATATACGATTGTAATACCTACAAAATAATATTATATTCAAACAACAGAACGAAATCCAACAATACAATATAATAGTAAATTAGATTAAATATAATGAGAGATTTGAATTTCTGTATTATTTAGTTCGGGTTCCATTACTAAAGGATAACACACACATATATATTTAGTTTAAATTGCGAAAACTCACGTGTGTGAAGTTGCTCACCCTCCATATCAAACGTCGAAAACTCACGATAATACAATGCAAATATATATTTATATGGTGTTTAAATTATCGTTTATGTATTTAAATATTTAATTTGTTTTTGATTCGAGTTAATTAAAAACGTTTATATTGGAATTACTTTATATAACTTATGTATTTTGACATATTGTTATTAAATTATTTCTTCATACAAAACCTCACTAGGGTTTACAGTACAGCGCGGCAACGAGGTCGATATGGTTGTCGTGCTAAACCTCCCCAGTTTCAAATTTCGACAGAATCCTATTGCCTATATACGTATTGATTTCCATCGCTTGAAACACTTAAATTTTCGTATTGGTACGAGTAAGAGCACAAACAATGAATTGCATTAAAATATAACAATAATCGGCAAACAAGTGTGGAAACTGAATGTTACTAATGTCGTGTAGTGGTATAGCATTAGTAGCATATTAGTATTATAAGTCATCATATTTTAAGCGAGTGGCGTGCGTGACCACGGGACTGAGCGGATCGAACTGGAATCCGTTGATGTTAGTGGTGTTAGCTCGATGAGTCTATTGGCGACGGCCAACGCGTAGTCGAAAAGAATACGACCAAGCAGAACCTCATTTGTTTTAGCAGAACCAATATAATATTATTTAAAGAAATTTAATCTGATAATTTCATATAAATATAAAACTATTTAAATTATCTCTAATCCTTTTTGCAAATCATACCCCAAACAACGATTTACAATGCGTCGGTACACATCATTAAGTACCGATAAAATTACATAGGAACTTTTTTTAAAAAATATAATTCTCAAAGATTTTTTAGCGAAATAATTTGAATGTTACTCAGCATGTATAAATGTAATATATGTATGTATGTATGTGGTTTTTTTAATGAATGACAACATTTACTAAAATAAATATTGCTTAAAGTATTTTAAGCATCTCGATAATATTCAGTGCTATTAAAATAAACCATTAATATACCAATGTATATTACATTTAAATATATATATATATATATACAGTGTTCACTTCATTACTATTAAAATTAAACACACGTATACTTATATATTCGACAATGAAGTTATAGACACAGTTTTATATTTTCTAAATTATCTTGGATGAATACTGTTTTACATATTGTTTCATACATGCCATTAATTTTCTAATTGAAAAAGATTTATATTTATACTTTTTTTTATTTTGAGAAAATAGTATTTTATAATGTTCACACATTAAGAATAGTTTCAGTGAAATTGAATAAATGTCGAATTTTTAAGACTAAAAAAAAGTAAACTCAATAATAAACGGATTTATTGTCGTACAAGAAAAAACGATTCGTTTTCCTTTCACTTTTCTCCATTTTTGTTTTTGTTTTTTAGTGGTACTATATTATTACCCGGTTAATTTAAAACGTATATTATTCGACCGAACCGTATTTAAATATAATGCTATTACTATCATGTATTATGAAATTAAACGTTTTAAATGGTCGCGGTAAAGACATTGATGCGCTACGAGTTTCTGAATGCCTACTATTTTATTTTATTATTACAGGTCACGAGTTCATATTGCTCGTAAATTAAAATGTTAAATTTGTAATTATATTCCAGTCATATCGAGTTTTTGGTTTAACGTTATTGATGTTTTTTTTTTTTTGTGTATTAATTAAGTTTAACATAAAAACACAATAACAGTACCATATATATACACACACACACACACACACACAATAATAACTAGGAATAAATAGAATTATAAATAGGAACGTGCGTACATATTGAAGAGAGTAGTCGAAACCGAAAGTTTGACGAAAAACCAAAAGTTTTCGGTTTCGACGATTGACTACGACGACACCACGTTCGTGAATTGTAATAAGCGCGCGCACGGTGTAATCGTAATATCAACAATGTTGTGTGTGCGTGTGCGTGTGTGTGCGTGCGTTCGGCGTGTGCGAGAGTACGCGGCGACGAAACGGAATGGGCGTCGCCTCCCGGAGAACGCCACAATGTAGCGGGCAACAATACGACACAGTACGTACCGCGCGGGAGGGACGGCGTTCGGAAAGCGCGGCGTTCCCTCGTCGCGAGCCGCCGTCACATCGCCCCCTCCCGCCCCCCTCCCCCCCTCGCCCAACCGACGGCATCGCCTACGTTACCACGCTGTCCCTCGCGCCCCGTCCGTCGGCCCTGGCCGTCGGCACAAAGTCCGGATCCGGTAAATAAATCCGATAGAAACGAAAACGAAAAAATAAAAATAATAATATATATATATATGTATGTATGTATACAATATTTCAAAAAACACTCGTTAACATGCATGTCCTTCTTCGGCGCAGCGCGTCGTACACAAACACACATGCACATGTGAGCGACGCGATTGCAGCTGTTTCGTCGGATCGTATACAATATAAGGTTTCGTTTGTTTTTCCTTTCCCGTGTATATATATATAATATCGTATGCACACGCCGACACGGCATCGCTGTTATTTTTTTTTTTTGTTTTTTTTTTTGTACGTCGTCTATAATTTCTCGTACACACAACGTGTATTCCACATAATACTATTATATATTATTGTTATTCGAGACAATCTACGGAGGTTAACAACACACGAAATCATTGAGACTAGTGGAACAAAAAAAAAAAAAATAGACAATCAATACCTTTTTCAAAATTATGTATTAGTTTTCTGGTCGGTTTTTTTGTTTTTTAATTTTGACGGATGGAAAATGTACTCGTTAGAAAACAATAGTGTTTACACGCGGATTCGATATTTGTTTTATGCGTCCGACCAATTTTCATCGGAACATTTTTAGAAACGTTTGTCTAAAGCTGTTTGTTCGAATTCTGTATGTTACGGCGCGATTATTTCGCGAAAAGTTCTCTCGCCAACGTAGTTTTTGCTATTATTTGAAAATCGCAATTGGACTTCCGCCCGTGATACTCCAGTAAGTAATAACGGACGCGTTTATCACACGTTTAATAATAACAATCAGGATTTTATCTTTTTGTATGGACTTAACACATATATATGTATGTATATATACACATAGGATTCGGACTGTAGGACGCGACGGTCGCGGCGGATTCGTTTCCCCCCCCCGGGAACGCACGCCGCGCGCGCGCGCGCGCCCGCGAGTTTTCTCCCGAAAAATAACAACGCGCGTACGCCGTACGATATTGCGGCGGCGGCGGCGGCGACCCGACCCCGTCGTCCGACGTCCGCCCCACTGCAGCTGGCTCGCGATGCGTTGCGCATCCGCGGCCCAAGTTTATTGAACTTCCGCGGGCAAGGGGCCGACCTCTCGAGTCTTGGCGCACGTGGGGATACACACCAGCTAACGGCCACGCGTGCAGTAAAACGAACACATCATAAATACGCTGCGGTCATGTTCTAATACGATACGATTGCGAATATCACGTTATACATTGTGATTGTCGTTCGGATGATGTTCAAAACTGTTGGCCTATCGGTGTTAGATCCGCTATTGGGCGAAGAATTATCACGAGTATATACTTTGTTCTCTCTCTCTCTCTCTCACTCTCCGATCGCGCGGTACGTTGGTCAAATCAATGGTAAAACACAATTCGACTTGATCGAACAGCACCGGGTCGCCTAAAACCAAATAGAGGCCACCTTACGAAAACCCATTCGAAAACGCATGTTATCGTGTATTATTCCTGTCGGCAGAAAAGAAACTGCTGTCTATTTATACATCAGAGGATCGGTGAGATGTAAAATCACGCTGTTGCATTACATAACATTTATTATTATTATGCGAGTATAAAACGTAACAATAAATATTGTTGTTGTTGTAATATTTTGTATGTATATATATATATATATGTATACACGATCGTTGTCTCCGCCGCCGACGGACACGTGGTGGGTTTACAATACCGTTCTTGGGATTGGTTGGCTGGTAGGCCGTGTACAGCGACGACTGGGCTCAAGTTCATCGAACCTTATCCCGGCGGCGGTGGCAAAGCGTTCGCTCGTTCTTCTTGCGTGCACTTCTCGCGCGCACGGCAATATATATATATGTAGTAGGCGTAAATATATATATATGTGTGTGTGTGTGTGTGTGTGTGTGCAGAGGCATATTATTATATATTTCGGCCATGGTATACACGTGCACAACCGCACACGTGTCGCGCTGTCTCTCTACACAGCGCGCAGGGCACTAGCGCCGAGCTACGAGTGCGAGGGTCAGCAGCCCTCGCTCGCGCCGCACGAAAAGCGTCGTGTGCAAGACCCTTCCGAAGGGTCCGCGTCAGATATATACGCGCGCGTGTGCGTGTGTACGCAACTGCTAACGCCGCCGACGGTTTAGCGTTCTTGATACGCGTACAGAGGGGTACACGACCTTCTTAGGGTCGTATCCGACGCGCACGCGCACACGAACCCGCGGGGTGGATTTTCGTTTTCACTTTTTACGTTGTCGTCGTCGTCGTCGTCGTCGTCGTCGCCACGGCCGTTAACAACAATACGGTACGCCGCGTACACAACGAACGCGTTTGGATATTTATTTTTGAACGCGAGCGCGCCGAAAGACGCGACGACGACGACACGCCGTGGGGTTTTCTCTATTTTTTATCTCGTCCTCCAATACGTACGGCTCACCGAATTATTTATAATGTAACGCGTATTATTATGTTCTACGCCATTACATAATACGTACGAGCGCGTGCGTGTGTGTGTGTGTGCGTATACATACATTTGGTATTACATGAATATTGTGCGCGCGCGCGTGCGAGCCAAACGTACGCACACGACGACCATTAAGCACCGGGGAAAAAAAAAAAAAAACAAACCAGATGTGATGATGTTTTGTACGTTTGTCTTAAAACCTCCAACAGAGGTTTTTGACCTCGTCAGAATCAACGCACAGAAGAGGTTATCATCTAACCGCTATGGCCAATGTGATTCACGTATTTACATAACGTTTCGCCGGCGTCCCGCGATAACGCGTAGAATATTTAGCGTGTACGCCCGTCGTCGCCGGCGACCCGTTCGGATTTCTATCGAACGTTCTCGGGCGCACGCACGGACAACGTTAGCGGAGAGTAGCTGATCTGTTACGGACGCGCCGTTCTTGTCCGAGATACTTGGCCGCGCCGTCAACACGATCGGAAAACCCCGGTCCGCTGTTCCGGCAATTCCGCGCGTACGGTTGAACCGCTCGCACACGCGCCGTTCTCGTTTCGACGTGCACGGCGGCCTGGAAAGCCCGGACGGACCGCGGTAGCAGTATCCTCTAACGGCCCGTTACCGTTTCGCAAGACCGACAGCATTGCACGCGGTTCGATACGCGGTACGGTTTCGTCGCGGCTTCCCGGCTCCGCACAGAAGGGTCGCCCCGGGATTATACCCTCGCAGTCATTGTTCCCGACTCACACGAACACTACCGCGCCCAAATAACACCTATACACACGCGCGCGCGCGCGCGCATATAAATGGATTTTTTTGCTTTTGTTGTTGTTTTTTTTTTTTTATCGCCGTGAAAATAATTGCGCGTCACGTTCATATACTCCGAAAAACATTTTCCGTAAACCTAACCGACGTTCAATTAAAAGTTCGATTTTTTTCATTCCTATAATACGTACGTGTACGGTTAAACGCGTAGATATCACGTCAACGTGATCAATTTTGGTTTTGCATCGTCAAATCGTTCAAATCAATGGTGCACGCAAACAATGCAATCGTTGTATCGGCGTACAACAACAACGAGCGCCAGTAACATTAGAAGTTCATCACCATTTCAATAATAACTTCTCAACTCTAATTGCCAAATACACGTACATATCGTTTATTGGTTAAATATTTCTTAACCGTTCGATAAACGTTCGATACGTTTTGACGAACACGTAACGTCACGATGATTACGTACATGAACACACCCAGTCGCGGCGTCGTGTAGTTAGTTATTTGAACGTGTACGGATTATTAATTATTGATTAATTGGTTATTTTTTTCAAGAGCTGGAATTGGCGTGTCGTGTTGGACATTTTTTTTTTTTTACTACAGCTTTTGGTTTTTTGTTTTTTAGCAAAACTATTGAATCCCGTACGTGCTTCATAAATCTTTTGAAATATCAGTAAACATTTGTACACTGCAATATTTACGAACTTTCGGCGTAGTTTTATTACAGAGTAAGTGTATGTTATTAGTGCCTGTGCACGTGCGTAATAGTCAAATTATTAAATATACGTAAACCCCCCCCCCGATTAAACTCACAAAATGGAACGCAGTCCAATACATATGGTGTATTTCAAGTTTGTTGTCTTTGACAATACAACTTCCGTGGTGTCGTTGGAAAATAACAGTTTTATTGTAACAAATGGACATTTTCACATTTTAATCTAATTAGATTGGTTGATTACGACATTTCTAATAAATAAAACACCATATAACTGCGTGTTTAATTAAGATTTTTTTTTTAAGTACATAAAATAATAATTAATAGTAAGAATTCGAATACTTTGTTTATTATGATATAAATTATTATTTCTCATAAGTCATCAATCTGAAATATTTACAAATATTTGTACCTTTTAATATTTTTCAGAAGAATCAAACCATTCATTTTTTGCAAATTGTTTTGTATTAAAATCGTTAATATAAATTAAATTTCAAATAAAAATCATATTGGAACTCACGTCTAGTAGTAACAGTTTATTTTAACAATTAAGTTCATAAGTTCTGATACGACTCTGGTCTTGGATCTCGTAATTTCAAAATCAAAATGATATACTTGGTCATTTCAAAATTATGACATTTACAAATGTCCAGTACACATATACATTATGCATTGTACTGTGCACAAACATCGTATACGGTTAAAATTATTATTAAAAGAACAAAAAAATATTTGCCGAAAATGTGTATATAGGAAAACATGATAATCTCAAATTAAATATAAATGGACTTGGTCCATTCTGCCTACCTGTCAAGCACGAATGTATGTTTTTTGATATTATAATCTATAGTTTTTTTTTTTTTTAATCACAATGCAAACATTATAATATGCATGTACAGGAACTCTCGTGCCTTCAAACTAATATAAAATAAACTATTTTGTATAACATCACAAATTCTCTCGTTACAAGTATAATACAATTTAGTTAATAACACGGGCAGTTAAAAAGTATATAGTATGCGGTACCTAAGATTAATACAATATCATAAACCATAATACACTTACGGCTCATACCTATAATACAAAAAATTAATATTCAATTTTTTTTCCTCGGATTTCCCGAAAGTTTGCCTGAAAGCGAAATGTGTTGACCTATAAGGTCAATTATGTACAAAAGCGATAAGTATTCGTTTGATCGAAAAATCAATATTATATATTACAATATATCGTATAGAGCAATAATTTACCATATAACATTATTAAAACTTAATTGAAATGAAATCGCAGGTATATTACAAAATAATCTGTTTGATACGCGCGCAAACGCACACACACACACACACACACACACACACACACACACAAACACAGCCGGCGAGAAAGAGAAAGAGGAGTGGATATGTTAGGCGCATTATTTTATTTATTAAAATAGTACTGGGATTGTATTACTATACGGCTATCTAAATGTTGTGCTCCCTTTCGTTTATAGAATTATTTTTATTCAAACAGTTCCCCTAAACGCGTTAAACACTTGGATTGACAAAAACAGACATTTGCTTACTACCTTCATTTTCTTCTAGATGCTCATAAAACCGTATCAATGGACGTAAAATATGTTTTCTCTCCGTGTAATATATTTTATGCTATTCGAAACAAATAATAAACTTATCGTCTTTATAAATAAATGTGCTGCAATAATCGTACAGACTACAGATTTTAATTTTAGTTTGATACGTAATCGTTAAAAACTATAATGATTTGGTACTCAAATGTATATACGATTTTAACACAGTAAAATTTTTAACTTGTTTATTATGATATGTTAGAAAATGATGTTGTAAGAACATTAGACATTATTAGGCTATAACACTTATCTATTAAACGGATATTAAATGAATCAAATATTTCTTATCGTGCACACCGTAATCTTTTATATATTATTACGTTTATTGTTACTACCTGAACAAACTCAAAATACTCTTTTTTTTTTTTGTTAAGTTATCTAGTCTTAGTGTTATTACTTATTACATATTAGGCATATTTTTTATAGTTAAATATTAGCATTATTATAAGAGCAAAAACGAATTACATTTATTTCGCGTTTTTCTAATTTATTTTGTTAAAATTCCGATCTACCTACCTACCTATGTGTGTGTAGTATATAATATATGTTTGCGATTGCACATATTTTCATGCATATATTAATAAACAAGTAGAAATTATTAAATGTTTATTTATTTGTAAAATATGCTAAATCAATGTTTTCAAAACAATTCAATATTATACATTTTTATAGCACACTAGCGCCATCTAATCGACTAATTTTTTATCATACACGAGAATTGAATAGGAGACGTTATGATTATTGATCATGTATTAAAGTTTGTATAAAACATCATATACTATCATTGCTATTATTTATAAATTTAAAGATTTGTATATACACGCTTAGCTTTCTAGAACTTAGAAGTATTAGGTATATTGAATTCAAACTTTAAACAGTATTAATAAATTAATTTCAAAAAATGTACTATGCATTAAAATTTCAAATGTGGGGCGGAAATAAATGTCAAGGCTTAATCAATTGTTTCTTTGATTATAAATATCTGTGACGCGAATTTTTTATAATTGACAATTAAATATATAAAATAAAACAAATCGTACATAAATAGTATATATTATTATTATTTTGAGAGTCGTTATCGACGTTGGAAAACGCACAGAGCACAAACAGTAAATATATATATATATATGTCGTGCATGTACAATTATTATCGTACCGATTCTCGCGTTCAAATGCCGTGCCCGTTTCTACACCAAAACGTATTGCGTAAAAACAATAGGTTTTCCGTTCGCGCGCGTTGCCGTTTGATTAAACCGTCGATCGCCGAGTTCGCGTCGTCCTCGAAAACGATTTCTATCATGCACAACGACCACCAGGCGCGGATCCAAACCGGATCCGCCTCTTACGTGCAGGTTCTCTCCGCTTGTTTTCGGATCGCGCGCGCGCGTGTTTTATTTTAATTTTCTTAGCTCCGAACGTCAGTCGTCAATACGGTTCTAAAATTTTTACTCCCAATACGTTTTGAAATCGCTACAGTCGCACGAGTGGAACGAGAGCAAACACACGGCGTGTGTGCGTGCGAGGCGCGTACGCAAAAACACGGGACAACGCGCACGCCAGAACGCTACTTACAGCTCGGGCCGCGGACGAGTTACCGCGGACGAGTTACCGATGTCGACGGTTTCGAATTTGCCGGTTCGTACCGTAGTTCGTACGTCCGCCGTCGTTTCGAATGACGTTTAGACGTTCAGATGATCACGGTACGACGGACGACGGGACGCCGTGCGCGACACCAACATCAATCGGTCTCGGTCGGTGCGCGTGTGTTTTTTTTTTTTTTGTTTCTGTTTTATATCACCGCCGTTATCGTAATCTATTAAGTTTTTTATTTACATTTTTTTTTTCTTTTCGTTAACCAATGACCGCCGAATGACTCACGTCGGCGAAGAAATGACTGCGACTAGTAAATATACGCCTGGATAGTCTCGACACCGCGTTTACACGCTTTTATCGTAATAATAATAATAATAATTGTTATTATTGTTAATATCCCGTTCGGATCGTGAACCGTTTTCGTGTTTCGGAATTCCATTGCCCGAGAGAAATACGATATAATATTTCTGACGACGTGGTCGGCCCCGACTGAAAGTACGACGTTATCTCGATTCTCGACACTACGTTCGCACGCCATCACGCAAAAAAGAAAAAAAACTGTTGACGTTTCTAATAATAGTAATAATAACAGTACAAAAGTTGATAACCGTTCGCCGAAATGAAATGAAATTTGGTCATCGGTCTTCGTCGTTTTTCTAGGCCGGGAGTACGGGGACTTGTCTTAACGATCGCTTGCGTTTCGTTTGAAACATTTTGAAGATTTCGTAGCGCGGTCGTTCTTTGCGCCGACGGACGTACTAAAGTCGTGACTTACCACGGACTTGGCGCGATGGACAGCCATGGCAGAAAAGTCGTCGTCTGCGACAACGGAACCGGAGTGAGTATAATGTGTTTTGACTTGAACGCGTCTACCTGTGATTATGCCGTGGACGGAATTTGTGAGGTTTCGTACGGATGTCGCAATTGTCAAATGCGACTCGTGTCGCCTCCGTTACGCAAACACAACAGTTACTTGAATTGTGAAAGGGCGTTTCTCCTATACGCTCCACTCGTTTTCGTATCTTTCGATCGTTTAACATTTTGTTATAAATCGATTTTTCGTACAATTCATTCGTCCAGTAGTGTTGGACACTCGATTGAGTAGGTATGACCTAACCGTTTGCTTGTTGTTTATGTCACTTGTTAATTAAATATTTTAAATTATTTTTCATCAGTATTTTTTATGATTTTACATGTAAGTTTGTGAAGTGCGGTTATGCCGGATCAAACTTCCCTGCTCATATATTTCCATCTATGGTTGGGCGACCAATAATTCGTGCACATAACAAAGTTGGCGATATCGAAGTTAAAGTAAGTTAAAAATATCAACAGTATTGATATATTTTATTTTATAAATTTGTTTCATTACTAATTTAAGATGTAAATTATAAAATATTTTTTTTAATTTACTCATAAATAAAGTTTTGATTTTTTTTCTTTGAAAGAGAAAACTATTATTGTATATTGAGATTTCTATTGACACGTTAACTGGCAGAAGCCCGTTGGCAACCCAAATGTCGTTTTTTAATATGAAACCAATTGGGTTGTGTAAACATATTAAATATTATATTACAATTAGTATAATGGCATTGTTATATGATTTTTCTTGAAAAGTGTTTTGTTTTTTTAATTCGATGAAAAAAGAAAAATGTATATGTCTTGTATATTTTATTCAAATTAATATAGTTATAACTTTAATTTTAGGATTTGATGGTTGGTGATGAAGCTAGTCAATTACGATCTATGCTAGATGTCACTTATCCAATGGAAAATGGTATTGTCAGGTATGTTTTTTTATACATATATTATATTTAGCATAGTTATGAAATAATTATTTAACTAATAAGTTTAAATAAAAAATTTGTTTATAGAAATTGGGATGACATGTGCCATGTTTGGGACTATACTTTTGGACCAAAAAAGATGAACATCGACCCAAAAGAATGTAAAATAATGTTAACAGAACCTCCTATGAATCCGATTAAAAACAGACAAAAAATGATCGAAGTAAATTATAAGTCTAAATTTATTTTACATTTTAATAATAAAATATGGTTATTAAAATATATTTTTAAATAGGTCATGTTTGAAAAGTATGAATTTAATGCAGTTTATGTAGCTGTACAAGCAATCTTAACATTGTACGCTCAAGGTTTATTGAGTGGGGTCGTCGTTGATTCAGGTGATGGCGTAACACATATATGTCCAGTTTATGAAGAGTATGTGTTACCACATTTAACTAGAAGATTAGATATTGCTGGTCGTGATGTCACTAAATATTTGATTAAGGTAGTTTTTATTTTTACATGTTAAGTATTTCATTTTTATAAAACTAATATTATTCAATAATATATTTTAGTTGCTATTATTGAGAGGATATGCATTTAATCACTCTGCTGATTTTGAAACAGTTAGAATGATGAAGGAAAAACTGTGTTATGTAGCATATAATATTGAAACTGAACAAAAATTAGCTTTGGAAACTACTGTTCTTGTACAATCATATACAGTATGTAATATTTTAAAATAAACTATGCTTAATTTTTTTTTTGTATTAAACACAACATGATATATATAAATCAATTAGAATATTCTGGTAACGTATATTGGTTATATATTTTCCTTTGCCTTGTCCATTGCCTTTTGGTTACTTGTCATTGGGTTATCTTGTGTACATGGGCTTAGTCCTGTCGGACACAAAAGTAGGTGTGACGTCATCTGCTTTTATCTGCACTTACAAACTATATCTTGATCATCATATCCCCATTTTTGCATATTTTCTTTCTATTGCCACACTTCTACACACACGTATATACTGTTCAATGTTCTCCATATATAATAATATTTATAATATAGAATTTTGAATACAAATAATGAACACACTTCATTTTTTAGTTGCCAGACGGACGTGTTATCAAAGTTGGTGGGGAACGATTTGAAGCAGCTGAAGTATTATTTCAACCACATTTGATTAATGTAGAAGGCCAAGGTTTGTTTATTAATCTATTTGAAAAACTAATTTAAAATAGAATTATATTTCAACTATAAACTTCTTATGTTAGTGTTTGAGATTATAAGTATGTACATTTATATAAGTATATAAATCCTATTAAATGAAATTTAACATGTTGGCTACCATGAGTATACTTAAACTCTTCTAACAATTCTGTGGTTCTGTGTACCAAACCTATTTTTAATTTCTGTCTCCTGCACCATAGCAATAATTCATTATGTATTGATTAAACAAAAAAAAAAAATTTTGGATGAAAATTCTCTAATTGAACAATTATCAATAATCTATCATAAATTAAATGAAAGAACCCTCATAGTACACAAGTGATCAATTTGAGTCTTCTAAAAGTTGCGAGTTCCCAATGTTCCTCAATATTTTTTTTATCCGGCAAATTTGTGATAATTTCAAAATGCATCAGCAAATTCTAGTTCGAATAATCAGATACACTCATAGAAGTTTTTTAAAAATTAAGTGTAGATAACCAATGTGTTAATATTTTATTGTTTCATTCAACATATCTTCATATTAAAAAAAAAAAAATAATAAATTTAAATTGAATATTGTTCTTATAATTTATATGTTTATATTACTATAGTGAATTTATTTTTTGTAACTATTGTTAATAATTTTAATTTTAATTGTTTAATTGAAATAAATAATAAACTATGTTATATTATAGGTATTGCTGAACTGGTATTTAATACTATTCAAACTGCTGATATTGACATGAGAACTGAGCTGTATAAACATATAGTTTTGTCTGGCGGTTCAACTATGTATCCTGGATTGCCATCTAGGTTGGAACGTGAAATCAAACAGCTCTATGTAGAAAGAGTATTGAAAAATGATACAACTACATTATCAGTAATTATTAATTATTTATATCTAGCAAGTAAACCTGTTGAAATTTTTCTCAATCATTATTTCATTGTTTCCAGAAACTTAAAATACGTATTGAAGATCCGCCATTGCGTAAAGATATGGTGTTTATTGGCGGAGCAGTCTTGGGTGAAGTAACCAAAGATAGGGAATCGTTTTGGTTGTCACGTGAAGAATATCAAGAAAGAGGTATTTCGATCTTGGATAAACTTGGTCCAAGAGCTGGATAATCATCAATACATGTATATATATATTTATTTATTTAATGTAATGTGTAATTGTTTAATTTGAGAAAAACTATATTCATTGCCTACAGAAATAAAAAAAAAACAATGTGCACTAATGTTTGAAATTGTAAATTTTTATAAGTAAAATAATTTGTAAACAGAACTATAGCAAAAAAAAATCTACTCTCAATTGAAAATATGGATTTCTTTTTTACATTTTTTCATTGGATAAAATTTTTAACCAAGCGTATTGCATATTGTAATATATTTTTGTTATACTATTAATGTTAGATTATTATAATTTTTACTAACTAAAACCATATATTTTATACGAGTTAATATCAACAGAAATAGAATTTCTATTCTGTGCAAGATTATACTAAACACTAAAATGTATTTAAAAGTTTAAAAAAGACTATTGATTGTTAAATAACTGTAAAACCTAATTCACTTTCAAATGTATAGAATACATTCCATTATTTATAAACTATTCTAGTATAAATTTCAATTTTCGACAAGTCTTTTATAAATTTAAAGGTTATACAACAAATATATTATATATCATTAAATTATTATAAGTAGGTATGTTTAAAAAAATTTTGAAGTGGAGATCTAATTCCTACAACTCCTTCATGTATAAGTTTCAGAATTCAGTTGCAATACATAGTAACCTATGTGGGTGCCACTGGACAAACTAAATACAAATTCTATAGATTCGTTATTTTTATGCATTTGACTACCAGACATCATTGGCTCTTCATTGATTTAATATCCTCATAAACTTTTGATTTTAATTGACTATGATGTTTTTAGAGTTATGCAATATATTAAAATATATATTTATTTGTTACTGGCATTAATTAACTGTACAAAAACTCAATATTTAAAGTTAAAAATAATCAATAACTCTTTTATAATTTGTAATACCTGTATATCACGTTAAATACTAATGTTCGGCAAACTTGACTAATCTTTACTTTTTTCTGAATTGCAACAATGTAACCTTTTCTAGTTTATATTTGGTTCTGTTCACAATTTTCCAAAAAAATACTTTGAAAAAACTCTTTATTATTGTATTCATATGTATCCAATATATGGACACTAAACTTTTTGTATTCCACTTAAATATTAAACCACTAGACCACAAAATGCAATTTTTAAACATACTAAAAAAAAAAATGTGAAACTAACAACAGTATAAATAAAATGCATTATTATAATATAGTTATTCAAGACATTACTGATTGCAATAATTTCACCTTGATCATTTCAATGACTTCAATGATTCTATTGGGTTTTAGTTTTTGTATGTCAAATTCGTCATCCAACGTTATCCATACTCGAGTTAATTCTAAATTTTTTCTAACGTTTGTCCATCCAATTCGTCAAAAAGTTATCTTTTTTAATCATATCGATTAAATATGTTCAAAACTTAATTCTGTTCATAATTGTATATTGAATAATTAGAAATATTCACTCTTCAAGTACATATATTTAAAAGACAATAGTAAATAATGTTTATTTTTAAATAGAACTTTGTTATTTAATTATGTTATAAGAAAAAAAAGAAAAATTAATTAATTATTTATTGACTTTTATAATAATATTAATTCATATTAAAAACAAAAAACATAATTAGTGTAATCAATTCGTTATAGGATAATAATTTTTAAACGGACAAAATAGTTTTGATGAAACATGTCTTACAAACAAATGATGAATTTCAAACATATTGAGAATATAGTAACCTTACCACTTGTATATTGTATTTTATTGTTGTGAGCTTTATCAAAATATAGTCACTCCATTACTTGGAGGATTATTATTGAAACAAAATTTAAAATAATTATCAAGATAATTCTTATATACTCAAATGTAACTGGGCTGCTCAATCATGATTTATAATTATTGTACTGTGTCATAGAAAAGAATTATTCATTTACATAAAAATATATTTATACACTAAATAAATTACAATATCAAAAATAATTGTATTTAAAAATATATACGTGAATACGTATTATATAAACACATAAAACGCGATTTTAAAGTTACATGAAAAAAAAATACAGCAAGATATTAAGGTAAATTGTTTTTTATTGATTTTTGACGTGCCTCGAATGATTTCAAAATATCATCTATAGATTTCCCTTTAGTTTCAGGCATTATAAACGCACCATATAATGCACATAGCAAACAACCGCTTGCAAATCCCGTCCATATGCATTCTATTCCAAATACTGATACAAATGAAGGATATACTTTGATCACCAAAAACATTAATTCATATCCGAATATTTGTACAATTCCATTCATTGTACCTAAACAAAATAATAATAATAATAATTAATGAATTAATAGGTAAGGTGAAATTTTGATTTTGTAATTTATTTAGAAGTGGTTGATGTCATTCATTTTGAATAATCGTATACTCGTAGTTTGTACTCGTACACTGTTTGTTCCATTTGGAGACATTGCGATTGGTACATATTTTTAAAACTGATGTCCTGTCAATTTTTCCAATGAGTATTTAACTTATCTATAGATAAGTATCACAATCGTGATAAATTTAACGATTTATAAATGAAGAAAATTATTTAAAGCGTTCTCGGTTTCCTAAATCGACGAAATATCAATTTAACTTAACAAATATTTGACCCGTTGTAATTTGTTCAATAAAGGTCTGATTGACACGATAGAAACGAATAGACATGGAAAATATACAATTTGGACAATAACGAAAATTATTAAATTACTTTTACGAGAATCGTTCAGAAAGTTAGGTTGCAAGGTCCCTGGCGAATTGTTTTTTCGACGTTGTTGCGTCTGACACGTAATGGGACATCGTTACGGTTCGAATGAGTGATCAAATTTAGTAGGAACCGTTAGAGCACTGGACAAATTCAACGAACATTCTCGTGACGTCTATCGAAGTGTTTCGGGTGTAAGAAAGGTCGCGGGACACGGGAATGACGTGTGCAAGACGGGTACCGAAAATGCTGATGACTGAACACAGACAAAACCGTGTTCTCGTCGGCTCGTGAATTGCTCGAAGAAAATGAATTTTTCGACGTTTTTAAAGAATGGATATTTTCGAAACGAAATTTAGATAAGGCGGCGGCGACACGAGACGCGTATAAATATACATAACAGTAACGCGTCCTTCGACATCGCATACCTTTGACGGCCATCGGGAAGATTTCGCCGACAATTGTCCAGGGCATCGGCAACATGGCCAAGAGCGCGAAGAACACGTACGTGACGAACGCGACGATCGGGACCGCGCCGTACGGCGGATCCGCGACGTCCCTGTACAGTCTCAGGTACGCGACGATGGCGAACAGGCTCGCGGCCATGCCGGTGCTGGACACGACGATTAACGTGCACCGGCGTACGTGGTAGAGCGCGAAGTACACCAGACTGCCCAGCACGCGGGCCACGGACAAGTACGTGGTGACGGTGATGCCGTCCCACTGGACGCGACAGTCGCGCAACACGTCCATCGAGTAGAACAGCATCACGTAAAAGCCGCTGCACTGCTGGAGCACGAAGAACACGAGCGCGATCACCGTCGGTTTCCACATGGTCGGCCGCGCGAGCTGCGCCGCCCAACACGCACGGGATTTCTCCGCGTCCTTGTCGTCTTTGTCGTCGTCGTCGTCGTCGTCGTCGCGGTTGTCGTTGTTGTTGTTGCCGGTCGCGGTCACGGTGGCTATCGTCGTGGTCACGGGCGGCGGGTCGATGCAAAACCATTTTTCCGCGTCTTCCGCTTCGCGGACGCGACCCCGGGCCCGCAGCCACTTGGGCGTCTCCGGCAGTACGAACAGCGACAAGCACCCCGTCGAGCTCATCACGAACAACACGGCGGACACCGACTGCCAGTGCAAGAACATTGACATTATGCACTCGGTCATCATGCCCACCCCGACGAATATAGTGATCCACCGAGAAGTACAGCTGACGGTACTTGGCTGGACTTACTTCCGCCAAGTACAGAAACGAACACGCGCCAGAACCTCGGAAAATAAAATGCACGTTATACAATTAGTATCTGTATAATATGCAACATATATTTTATAATTGGAAAAATTATATTTTGCTCGCATATCTTTTCATATTTCTAGTTTCTAATCAATTCAGGTTCTGTTTTTATGTTATTGAAATCACAAAGTTACATATATATATATGAGTATAGGTTAGGTTTCAGAATTGTTGAACTAACATTATAATTGCAATATTTGTCACCTTTTAGTCTTGCGCGCTAAATTTGAAAATTGTTAATGTCTTTTGAATTAGAAATATGTGATACTGAGTTATATTTAATAATTTAATAAAAGGGGCTGTAATTAATACGAGCTGTAGAGTTGGATATAAATATATATATATATATATATATGTGTGTGCGGACGATTGAAGGGAATTTCTGCGAAAATAATTTTACTGACAAGTGACGAGCTCATTGAAATCCAATAAAACGGATATTTCGTATTGCAAAAAAAAAAATATTAATTAAATGTTTATCTGAACAATATAGATCTAAGAAATCGCTGACGGTAATTTAATGCTTATGGAACTTTTAACAGTTTTAAAACAATATACCAAAAATAGGCCGACGCTAAATACGTTTGCCGGTTAATAATATGTATACACATACACTAAATAGGTATTAAAAAAATTATTAACTTTGAATTACTCGGATGTACTCGAGTGAAAATAAAAAATTAAAACTTTGAACATTTTGTCTTTATCATATTATATCTTTATTTGCTATTGAACCAATGTTATTATTTGTTAATGAATATTTTAGAAACGAAATACCTGATTATTTGATGATTACATTTCTTGAGGGCTTGAAATGAATATTATCGTAATAGTAAAAACGCAATGAGCTTCAGAGTACTTTGCTTTTATTAAAAAATTGTTGGCAAATCGTTATAGTTAATAAACTATGTTAATACTACTAGACATATTATAACGAGAAACTTGTTTTATTATTTATCTATAGCCCTATGAAACTTTTTATATTTCGTAAACAATTCTATTAAATTGTATAATATTAATTTCGTATTATATAGTATATGTAAACAGTCTATTCGATATTATCTATAAGCCTTATTAATGTCAACACAATTACTACTAATAATTCTGTTATTTTCCCATTTTTCTTTGTTCATTCGTGCTACTCAAGTTTAAATGACGTCTACATGATATATTTGTCTGCACAGATACACAAATCTATACGTATATTGGACATGGACTGCGATTAATATATACGTATATATATATAAATGATTAAATCATATTGATTTATAAAGGTGACGTAGTTATTATTTTTCAACGCACACGTCACGTTTTAAATGTCAATTATGTTTTCTTTCAATATTTTTTTGATAACTTTTTTTTTATTCATTATTGGTTCCAATTATGATACCACGTGTAATGAACTTTGACATTAAATCAACACGCGTCGAGTACAATCCTAAATAAGAGTGATAAGTGTTAAATTTTTAAATACAATCACTCAAACAAGGAGAATGTAACTGTTTTTTATTGATTTTTTTTTTTAAATTTACCAGATGAAAAATAAAACGCAAGCACCTAAATTCATTGATATTTAGAAATATTAGTAATTTTAATATAACGTGATATTGTGCAAAAACTCACCAAGACAACTTCCCATTATGATTCTTCCAACTATGATAGTTTCATACGAATTGGCGTTCGCTAGTACACCCCAACTTATTATTATTGGTATGTAAGCTACTTGAAGCGCTTTTCGTCTACCGATTTTATCGGTCAATATTCCAATAACAATTAGACCAGCGGGCGTTATAAGCATCGGAACACTAGCTAAAATTATAAATTTGATTACGTTTTTGTTTCAATTATTGATTTTATTTTCTTCAAACGAAAATATATTCAATTTGTATTACGTTGTCTTGATAACATAATTCGCGTTTAAGCTAAACTATGCAACTTATGAATCATAATTGTAATGGACAACAATGCTATTTTAAACATGAAATGATTTGAGTTGAAATCAAAAAAACAAAAAAAGATTCCATATTGAAGTGTGATTATAGTGATTTGGAACTTTAACGTAATATAGAATAATGTATTAAATTAAGCAAACATTAGATGGCTATAATGTGATCCGTTTTGTTCGTTATTCTTTATTATAACGTGTATGGTATAGATACAATTGGCCACTCGAGTACGCTTCGTAATAATATTGCTTATATATACGTGTGAACCAATCTTGATGATTATTAATTTCATTATTTTATTATTCGACGACTTATCATTTATCATAAGAACCAGCTAGAAATCGTGGATTAGACGAATAGATTGATTTTTGGACATTTTGCTGGAAAACAGAACAGCTTTTCAGAAAATCTAAAAGAACATGTAAAATACATGTACCTAAGTCATAAGAAAACATTGTCTCAGTTCAATTATAAACCGGTGAAGTTTACTACAGGGAAGTGATTTTGATACGCTTATTGATTTGTCGTGTATATAATACTGTGTTAAATTGTAATTAAAATACATGTTACAACAGATGATATGTAGTAAGTAAAGTTTTTAACAGATTAATACATATAATATTAGTACATTGGTTTTATTGTGTAACACGTAATGTAATCTAATGGTACATTCGTATAATATTTTATCGTAGTAGCTAATAAGTTCGCATACCTATCCAAGACGCGTCTTCGCTGCTTATTTTTATTGGAGATGATGGTTCTCTTAAATTCGCTAAAAGAAAAGACGACAATATGAACGAACAGCCGATAATAAATTGAACAAATGATATTAAACAGGTACACATTATCTATAAAATAGGAAATAAAACAGTTAGGTGTAATAAAATATCATATTTATTATAATTGTTATTATATTTCGTACTTACAAGCTTTAATTGTCGGTTGAATTTCGTGCTCAGCATTGTAATAATTGACAATCGTAAGTGTTCATGAAATGTAGTAATTATAATAATATATGTTTTCTATATAATGTACAATATATTTCGGTAATATTTAAAGAATAATTGGTTTGTACGACTTTTCGTGTCGATTCATTATTAGCGAATGATCATCGACTATACGTGCTACGGTGCTAATTTACTTATAGTGAATTTATTATATATTTATATTATTTTGCATATCATATAATACCTCTTGAATTTACGCATACGAAAATAATTATATTGATAACGAACTAACGTAACGTCATATTACTATTGGAAGTTGAAACGGAAATATATGATCAACGTAAGATGTATGAATAATTAAACGTATACAATTTTTTTTATTTTTAACCGAATTTCTTACAATTGATTTAAATCTTATTGAGTTCTTAGTGTATTTTTTTTTTACTCACTTATTAATCAAAGAACTAAATATTATGTATAATTATTGTTTTTTTTCAATTTATATATAAATATTAAAAAGTTATAAATTTTATTTAATATAAAATTGCCTGTCCTGTTGTAAAAGTATTTTATTCAGATATGTGTGTGTGTTTTTGGCAAATTCGAAATCCTAATTAAAGTACGTTCATAACATAATTTATGTATACCTATACATATATATTTCGAAATCGAGACGAATATACACTTTGAAAGAATTTAAAATTAAACAAACATGTATATACGAACAAAAATTGTACTCTGCTCTAAAAAAAAATGTATTTTTTCAAATTTAGACAGGCCTTCGTTTACATTTAAATACATGTGGTTATGTACTTAAAATTATATTATAGACATTATAGTTCAACTTTTATCTACGTTCATCAATAATGGAAAAGTGTTATAACACAGCAGAGAAAAAACTTAAATTAGCTAAATATTATACAACGATTTAAACCTGTAGTACCTTTTATAAAATTTATTTTAAATTACTGTTGTTGTAGTTCAAATACGTTCAATTTAAATTCATTATTATTATTATTAATTATTATTATTATTATTATTATTATTACAACTTTAATTTAATTTCGGACGTTTAGGCAGTTGGTATATAATTATATACATAATACACTAAATTCGTATTAAATTGATTAAATGTATACGTATTATGAGTTATTAGAAAGAAGTTACTAGAAAAATGTAATTTTTGATTGATAAAATTATTTATTGAATCTATTTTATTTAATGTGAAGGAAAAACAATAATTATAAGCATTGATGTATACCTACAAGTGTAAAAGTTAAGTATTATTTAATTCTAAATTATATCTTGTATATTTATACTTGCACTAATTCGTAATAATAACTAATATGAAACGTGTAAGATAATATGTATTTATAAGTGTGTTCCATTGTAGTTGTTAACTACTTTTTTGTATACATTAGGATTAGTGCGATTAGATTAAGATAGTACGAGGATTAGTATAATTATATTAAAATGTATCATTGTGTAAGATATCTACAACTAATTAGTAGAAATTCAAATTTAACATAATTATTGAAGTATAGAAATTAACTTAATCTAATGCTTTAATATATTGCAAAATATTTTAAAAAAACTACATAATACAAATTATTTAAATATCGAATATTTATATTTTTTATAATTTATACTTTGCATTGTTTACGTTTAATAATAACAATAATAGTAAATGTAAATTTTTTAAACCCTAAACCTGTGCAATGTTTATATAATATGTTATTTAAGGAAATGGGATATTTAAACACGATCGTTTTAGCGTAAGACATTTGAACGGTCGAACATTTTGGCTATCTTTAGAAAGTAGAAAAGCTTAGATGTTTTGTTTTATTCTAAATATTGGTTTGTTGATAGAACATTCGGAACGACACGTATACTTTGTACACAAGTTTGTGTAATTCTTGTCGAACGATTTAGCGGTGTGCATTCTAATAATTTTGCATTATTACCGGATTAACAAATGATAGATTATTTTAAAAGGTACTTAATGTTAATTCTGGTTTCAATCCTACTTAAATATCCTTATATTTTGAATTAGCCGTAGTTAATTCGGTAAAAAATTATTTTACAAACGCACAAATTTTCAATTGTTTTTTCACGCGACTAAAAGTTTTAGAATAAAGAAATTTACGAATTTTGTTTGCTCTTGAAATATGCAAACGATTCAGAATTTAGTATAGCAACTAAAATGTTAATATCACTTGCATTCGTCTGTATAAACGACCTTGATGAAACAATAGATGCATTTGCAAATTATTTACCTCAGGAACTACATTCGATGTTGGAATGGTTCGAAGATAACTAATAACTACATAAGGCGAATGAATCGTAATAACCTACGTCGAATGTTTAAACATATGTTTGATACATGTTTATAAATTATTTTAATATGTATAATTTTATGACCGAATGTTTGTAAAATAAACCTTTTTAATTTCAATAAATATTTTTTTAATTTTTTTTTTTCGACATGGTTCTATATTATTGTTTTTCTAATAACAAATATATAATGTATGTTGGTTTTTAGTAACGACAATACTTTTAAAACAAACATGCCCACAATTGATAAATTATCTTTCAACAGAGTGATAAAAGCTTATATATATAGTTACCATTTGTCGAATACGACCCATTGCCGCCGATACATTCATGAAACAATGATTTCAGCAACTAGAAAATTGATTTTGAAGTATGTACTCAAATAATTCTGTCAACTACGCGAAAAGTAAGTTAAAAACTGAGCATATTAGAATACGATTTATAAATAAATATTTTTTTTCTCAGTAGACGTAGTCGTTTAATTTGTCTTTTATAAAAAAATATTTGATAACACTTCACGTGGAAAAATCCACTGCCACTGCGACTTATATAGTTATAATTTAAAACGTATACGCGGTGATTAGTTAACATTAATAAAGTAATGCTGAGCAGATATCTTCTAGGCAGAGTTTACATATTATAACATTAGACATTTTTTATTTTTTTTATTTCACCGTTTCCTCGTTTGCATTTTTTTAAATATTTTGCTTTAAACATTTGAAAAATTCAAAAAGTCATAACTTTAATACTGTACGGACATTGCAAGATTACAATTTGCAATTTATTTTGCAAGCGATTGTGTGCGTAGTAGTATTTATTTTTTTTTAAATTCAACGCTATTAGAAGTGACCGCTAGTATATAATGACCGTTAATCTCAATTTGATCAGTTCGCTTATATTTAATTTCTCAACTCTGTAAAACTAACATTCAAACCACATTAATTGAATTTTGTGTATATACAACATATATAGATTGCCGTTTAATCTATTTATTATTTATTTGACAAGCCATAATGCTAGCCGTGGAATTTTCGTCCAAAATATTTTCCGGCAAAACAACATTATTTTGATTGGCCCATTCGATGTAATTCATTTTGTACAACGTCTTAAGTCCGAGCGATTTCGCCACTTCTTGACTCTTTTTATTTGTAAATATTCCGGATATGACGTTGCAATCGAAATGTGTCATTTCAGGTAATTGTTGGTTGATTACACACTCCAACAATTTTCTACCTAGTCCTACGTCAAACAAAAAACAACACTTAAATATAATTATATATAGATATATGTATATTATACTATATATATATATATATGGTAGAATCACTTCTCGACAACCAATTAGAATACATGTACGTTTCAAGTATAAAAAACTATTAGTTGTTTTTATAAGAAATTTGAATTAAATAAGTGTTTTTTCATAACACATTTTATCTGCACATAATATAAACCATTTACCTTGGCCTCTAAAAGGAGGAAGGACATTCCAAGCGTAAACTCTAATAAACGAAGCCGTTTCGTAAAATGTATAGATGTTGATTTGTTGACTCAAATAGTTTTTGAAGTTTTGTATTATATTCCATTTTTCTCCTTCGTACAGCTAAAATATTTCAGTAAAATGAATGAATAAACGGAAGTCTGTATTTAATTTGAAACTTTATTAACTATTTGAAATCTAGTAAAAATATATACCAAAGTTATAATTATTATTATTTATTTATTTTTTTTTTTTTTTGAGAATGAAAATTTTTAATTGATAGTTTAATGTTAATATCATTATTTATGCTGTGAGTACAATAACAAATAATACTGCGATCGACAACATTATGCACATTTCATTATAGGCCTAGTATACTAGGTTTCGCATCAAAATATGTAAAGTTTGATTTACCAAATATATATATACATACATTTTATATGTTTTTATACCTTCAGTTGAACATAAATAAATGTGAAATATTATACAATTGTAATTTTTCACTATACATTTAACCCGTTAAATAGCAATTAAATAAATTTAAAAATAAAGTATTTAATTTAAATGAATTAGATTTTATACTGTTAAAATAGGTTAAATTTAGAAAATAATTTGTTTAATTACTCTCAATCGACTAAATTCCAGCGATTTATCTTCGACCGAGCAAAACCTGACAATAATTGTTCCGATAACTTTTCCGGAACTCTTTTCAATCACGATTGAGGATAAAGTATCTGAGATCCAGTGTCTGATCAAATACAAGAATTGATCAACGGAATCTTGATCTGACGATAATTTGTTGTTGATGCACAATGATTCTTCGTGGATATAATGGTTCTGAAAATAAAAGTATGTTCTTAGTTTCGATTTTTAAACAACAGCTCATTATTTTATAGTACACGAAAATTACGTGTAATGTGATATTATTATATTTAAACCGTTTACAAAAAAAAAAAAAAATACTTCTAAGATTACCCTTCAAAAAAAACAATATTAAATCCGTAGACGTCCACTTCAAAGGACCCGGTTCTTTGTGATAGATACATATTATATAAAAAAAACCAACGTTTTCTTTTTGATAACCCAATATTGGCTATTATTGTCGTACGCGAATCGTTTATAAGGTTATATAAATGCAATTACTTTAAACATATCTAAGACTTCGTCTAATCGCTCGTCAGAAAACACTTGAAAAATGAAATCCGATTTGAATACCGTCCATATTCTAGGTTGAGTGATCCTGATCATAAATTCTTCTTCCGTTTCTTCTTCTACGAATAAATCTTGTTCATGTTTCATGTCCATTCTTCAACATGTATTCACACGCCGAGTATAAAATATATATTGATTTCCGTACACGGAACTCATAATATATACCTGTTCAGTATTTAGAGACGAAAAGCGTTTAGGCGTATTGATCGTCAATATAACATCTAACCGTGGCTACCATAGTTACGATTCAAAATTATATAACTCATAATTAAGATGTTAACTACAATTGCGTAGAAATTAAACTATGGTCGTTTCGAATTCGATGGAAATGTGGAATTTTTTTAGATTTCATCTGGAATTTGATAGTGCCTATATAATGATTAATGTTTAACAATATCGTAGGTAATAATAGAATTATATTTTTTATTATTTTCATGATTAGGATGCTGGAGTTATTTCACAAAATATTACCAATATATATGCAAGAGTAAAAATCTAGTTTTTTTTTGTAACTGGAGCAATACAGCAAGTAGAATACTTAATTTAAAAAAAAAGGTAAATTATGACTAAGATCAAATATTAAAAACGTCGAAAGAATTTTTCATTTTGCATCTCAAACATATTAAAAATTCAAAAATTGGAGCACAGTTTTTTTTAGTACTCAAAAATGTAATATATATTTATTATTATTGTTGTTTAATTGTTTGTAAAAACGTTTTGTTTTGTAAAAACTATTGTTTGTGTAAAACCTGTGATAGTGTAATTCACTCTTGAGTATTCCAAACGAAATCATTAAGAAATCAGAATAATATTTCGGGTAATTTTTTTTTTTTAAGGGATGTAATCTTCACGTATTTCAAGTTTATGAAAACAATTTTTTTATACTACCATATAAACATATATACACACATTATGGCGTATTATATCTATAGAACATCATAATTAAAATGAATTTGTCTTTAATTATTTGCTCTTCGAATTCGTTTATTTGTAGACATTAATATTATTGTAAAAAAAAAAAAAAAAAATTAGAAAACATTGCCTAACATCAATGTTAGTATTTGTTTGTTAGTCCTGTTACGCCATATAGAAGGACAAAACTGAAGTGTTAATAACAATTTATTTTTAAATAAATGTATAATATAATATAAAAAATGTTAAAATATTTTGTAACATGCGACCAATATTTGTAATAAAATTAAATAATAATAAAATCATATTTTTATCGAATTCTAAGTGTTCAAAACGTGCAACAGTTTGTATAGACATAATTTTCATAGAATATTTAACAGTTAATAATCAGTTAATCATTTATCATTGTTATCATAGTTATTGCGTCTCTATCACTCATAGAGTACGTCTTGTCATTATAATTAACACGTCGAATTTGTGAACTTAGTAAATTCGATTTCTGATATCCAATAAAATGACTAATCGGTAACTTTCCGATATTCCAATCGCCATAAAGCTGAGGGTGTTCTTTACCAGTATTAGCCACTTCATCTCGGACGCTATTGTAGTGGCCAAACACGCTCAAGTGCTCTGAAGCCTGCATGTAAAAATTATAAATGTCATCAAAATTTTCCCGTGTCATTACAAATCAATAACAAATTTGTATGTTACATTTTCGGCATGATTTATCCAGCTATATGCAAACAAACCAGCAATACATGGTTCAATTTTCATATTACACCATTTTCCCCACGTGTCTTCATCGGGTCCACCAGCAGTCACCGCCATAACTGCAAGAAAAATATCGTTAATTTATTTTTTGAATAATCAAAACAATACAAAATCGTTACCATTTCTAATACTGATGTGAATTTATTATAATTACTATTATTATTATTATTATTAATTTCATGTTTTGTTTTTATTAAGTTGCAATCAATATTTGTTAAAAAAATAAGTTTAAGACGAAAACTTTCTTCAGTAAATAATTAAAAACTAATAAATACCGTGTATGTCATTGGGAAGTTCAAAATTATCAAATATAGCACCAGAATGGCTTGATTCCAAAACCATCAATAGCTACCAAAACAAATTAAAATTTATATAATTTCAACAACATATAAAAATAGATTTAAATGAAAAACCTTACATTTTTATAACTATGATGATTATATAAATGTTTAAGAGTATCAATGAGTTCTTGTGCGTGTAAATCAGATTCCGTGCCTTCAGCAGGGAACTCAAGAAATTTGTCTTCACTTCCAAGACCCGTGTGAAAAATTAATATATTATCTCTATTTGTGCTAAGAATAGAATTACAGTATGATAAAAATAATTAGTCATTTCAAAATATGTTCTTAAATTGTAAGACTCAAACATGCGTTATATAATGTAGATAATTCCAGTAGGTTTTGTTATGAAAATGACAAAATATTTAAATTTTTAAAAATGTATTAAAATTTATAAAGATTGTGTGAATTAAATATCGATCACTAATTTTCTATAAAATAAATAAAAAACAAATATATTTTCCATTAATATAAAAAGCACAATAATGCGTTCAAACATTAATAATATTATACAATTGTATATACATGGAATGAAATACAATTTCATACATTCATACTTCAACAAAGCCAAGTATAACTATTAACTTACCTTAATACCACTCGTTCACTCCCAATACCTTTTAGTAAATGTTTGTTTCCTTTAAGAACATTTAAAAATACGTCTTTCTTAATATCCTATACAAATATAAATCGTATTTATTAATTATTTTTGTAATAACAAAAACATCTAAACATCAAACTAAAATATCAACAAATCACGTTCAAACAATTATTTATAATTAAATTATATATTAATAATTTTTAAGTAAATATGACAAATATAATATCTATGCAAGTACGAGACTAAATGTAACGTTTATTTATGAATATATGTATATATACAAATATTAGTACAAAATATACATATCGTAATTTTTACTTACCTCACCCGTGTAATCAATTGGTACACCAGCGTAAACATTTTGTCCATCCGGCTCGTTTCTAATTACTCCAGGTTCAGGATTACTAAAGCAGAAAGTATTACTAAAAAATTGTAATAATAATATCGAACATTCAATAATTGACCATTTTATAATATTGGAAGTTATGTTAGGTAGCACGAACTATAAACGTTTAAATTAAACGAAGTATTCTATTTAAAAAGCGCCCATAAAGAAATGCAATCATAAACGAATATAAAATAAATAAAAATAATCGTTTTTATGGTTTTATCTAATACTGTTCTTATTTTAAAATGTATATAATTTGTTATTGTTTCAATGATAAAATACAGTGGATCTTAAATAAATAAAAAAATACATATTAAGTATTTATGTACCTTGGATTGAATGCAATATCGTCATACATGAATGTTATGATACGATTCTTCGGAATGCCATTTTCTCTCAATAATTTGTAAGCATGACATACGTTAGCCTGACAAATATATAATTTTTTTTTTATTATTGAAATTATTAACAATCAGTAACAAAACTACAAAAAATGAAAAAATAGGCGTACTACCAAAAATATGATCGATTATACGGAGAAAAAAATCGTAAAAATACCCAAATTATACAAAAAACGAAATTTATAAGAAATTGAAATATGACGAAATTTAACGAAAAAAATTATACCTAAAAAGCGTGTGAGAAAGAAACCATGTTAGAAACGTATATGGTATGTACGCCTAAGTACGAACGAAATATACCCTTTTATACTATATAAACGCTAAAATCTATAGATACAAATACGTATATCTGATACAACTGTGATTGAAACGACAATAAACAATTATTTTCCGTGTACACGGAATTAGTAAATGTCGTTTATACATTTACTAAGAAGTGAGTTCGTGAAATTATTCTAATACCTGATGTCGATACCGTATCCACTTGTGAGAGCCGGCGACGAGAACTGCCCAAATATGTTTGGACGGATTTCGAGCGTCGTTCTCGTATAAATGATCACTGGACACCGTTGCAGCAATACATAACGCGGACACGATCAATATTATCGGATACATGATCGTTGAGTTGGAGTGCATTACAGTGTTTGTAAATGCTACGGCGGTTAGGTTATATCGGTACAATGCTGACCGGACGCGTCGACAGTATATATATATATATAAGTACAGCGATCGAACGGTATTTCGTGTATGAACAATCGGAGTAACGAAAAACCGTTTAAATAACATTTTGTTCGAGAGATTTGTCATTGCGCAAATGTTGATTTTATCTAACTGGGCATATTAAAAGGTGTCACGAGTGATCAAACCATTAACGGAATGTGTACGATATTTTATTTCAATGAATAAATGCTACGCGTTTTCAGTAATATCGGTTGAATAAAAACAATACAATTAAAAAAAAAAGAAAAGAAAACAATTGTTTACATTGTACTCGTAACCGAACACATATTTTATATTTTGTCCGATTATCTCGTACTCGGACGCTGTTTGAATATTATTCTATAGACGAGTACAGATAATTATTTGCACCAATTGGTGCAAGTACTTGTAGACATCGGCATCAAAAACTAGAGCTTATCTGTATTATGTAACAATCGGTATCGTCGTATAGTTCCACTAGAGAACTCCTTAAAATAAAAAATAAGCGAACACTACAGATTTCCACGGGTATAAATACATATTTATATTAAATAATTGTCGTCATAAATATTGATTGTATATGCATTAAACAGAGCCGGATTTTGAGGGAGAGGGCATGGGGTCCCAGGTAATAGGATTTTTTTTTACATCTCAATTTAAAACACATTACAATGCGATTTTTCATTTACAGATTAAAATCACGACATTTGAATGAAAATATCACTAGTAGTGTATAGTTAAAAAATGTATGGTGACGGAATCTAGAAGAGTTACCAATAAAATTATAATAATTTACATTATATAAGTACCGTATATATATATATATGTTCATTGTAATTTTTAAACAAATTAAATATTATTTAATATGACTGAAGCGTAATTGATTATATTTTATTATTCAATATAATTCAATTTTTTCAACCTCACTTTTGAATAAAATATTATTTAAATCTGAAATGCTAAAATCCGGACTGTACAAATTTGGAATTTTTAATTTTGAAATTCGTAAATACACCCAGACGGTAACCTAACCTAGGACCGTACATAATTTGAATTTCAACATTGAAAATCGGAAGCGTTGCGTAAGACATTTTAGATGTACACTTGCCACGTGGAATACAGATCAATATACGTAAATCGAAGTTAAACGAATCAAATAACTATCCGTAGACGTGTCACTTCATATCCCTGTTTCACATTTTGTTTTTTATTGGAAAATGACACTGTTATAAGTTCGATTTTGTACCTACACGCTTAAAATTTCAAAATGTCTACAGTTCATCACATTGATTGAAACGTCCGTTGTTGATAAACGCAATCGTTTTAAACGCAAGGATAGAAAAACGAATTGTTCACTTGTACAGTATTCGAACGCGGCGGCGTTACGTGAAGTATTTCGTTCAAGTCCTTAAGTGTTTAAAAAGTTATCTTGAAAACTGTTGGTTTTGAAATATTACTGCGAATTTTCATCAGTGGCCACTTACTGCAAACGCAAACGGAGAGCTAACACGACGTAAAACCAATCGTACAATACAGGAACGGTTCTTTTTTTTTTTTAACCAATAAAAATATTTAAAACCTACGCCGTTCGCGCAATAATCAAATTAGATAATACGTAAAACAGTACAGAGAAAATGCGCACGTGGATTGTATTTACTTAATAAATTAAAAATACAATACCGCGCACACACAATTCAGAGCGAACATTTGGTTTTCGCAGAGTGCATGTTGAAAACAGAATACGTACACCGGTCGTCTCGTTCAATCTATGGAAACAAATAAATTTAACGATTTTTCTTTTTCGCGTGCGAAAATGGCTCGGCGGTGGTGGCGGGAGGGGAGAGTACGGGCGGGATAAAATGAAATCGGATTACCTTCCGTCGGACACAAATCAAGTTAACCGTAATATCGGATGATAACATCACGTTACCAGCGACTACATCAATATCAAGTGGAAACTGCTGACCGTGAACTTTTTGTAGTTCGTAAACCTGAATTACAATCGGCCCGCGCGCATTTCGCTTGTCTTCCAAATGTTATGGTAATAATTATAAAACCGGTATTTTATTAATGTATATGTGTGTGTGTGTGGAAGAAAAAAAACAACTTGTACACGCGATTTGTCTGCAGTTGTCGGGATACTGTCAAATATTTTTAGACGTTTGTAACAGCGACTGGGTCAGATCAAGTCCGGTGTCTGATCGTTTCTTACGATTATTTAATACGCACGCCATCTACGCCGTTTTATTGTTATAACGTTCTCTTAAACGTATAAGACGAACAAAGTATATAATGATAAAAACGACCGTTGAAACGCGTCCGCGTTTTCAAATCATTAGATTTTCATTCGCCCGAGGTCCGTAATTTTATTAATGATAATAACGACGATTTTTTTTTGTACGTTTCAACACGCATTTGGTTTTTCGTCACGTACGCAATATCACACGACGAGCGCTTATCAATCGGACCAACAACTGCTGTCTGCAAAAAATTGATATGCCTGTTACTACGTGCGGGTTACGTATTTATGTACTACGTCCGGATAACAATGACAATACTGCGACAGTGTTGAATATGTTCATTGCGGATTTTCGTGTTTTACTTAAATAGGTAAACGGCGTGAGTATACCGAAAAGTGGTTTAACTTCACTAAATGTCGGCCCGTCACCGGTGTTCTAACGAAATGTAATTGTAATAATATTATTGTTATTTATCGCGATGTACGCGGGGTAGACGTTTCTACGTGGTCGTTTCCCAACCGCCGCGACCAGAACGACTAACTCGTTCGATCTGACTGGTCGGTCGATCGTTTACTCCGTCGTTCGCATTCCTGCATCGACTGTTCGATGGCCGTTCGCTCTAACCCCGTAAAAAATGTGAGTATAATTTTTTATCTTCCTAAATAATGTTTACATCTCGTTAGTACTCGGGCAGGCAGTAAGATAGATACGGTCGTCCGTACCGACAGAACCAACAAATGATCCGTTTCGAGTGTACATGTGCTATTTCAAAGATAATATTGTATTAAAAAATTATTGTTGTTCATTGTGATTGCAATCGGGTTGTGACACGAATTCTAGTAGGAAAACGATTTTTGTTGTTTTTATCATCATCATAGTCGTCGTTAATCTTAAATCATTATTATTTCACATACTCTATTGGTTTATATGTAGGTTACATATAGTTAGCCAATAGGTACTTACTCTAAAATAATATTAAACAAATAACACCTTTCACATTTGTCTCTGTAATTTGTGATATAGATTAAATTCATTATAAATCTAATGCGTGTTAAAAAAATATCCGAGAAACCCTTCTTCGTGTAACAGTATCAACAATAAACAACAGAATGTAGTAAATCTTCGTTATGGAATATGTAAAATCGATATTTTGTTGTTAAAATATTTACCTGGATTGTTAATAATCAAATACTATTTTTATGTCAAGGATTGTGGCTGCGAGCAGACTAGCTTACACTTACACGCAGAAATCGAAAATCTAAAACAGAAACTCTTTGAACGTGAAAATCACATTCTCAATATGGAGACAAACTTTTTATGCGAAGCGGAAAAATTTCCGCACGGGGAATATGCTGCACTATCAGATGAAATACTAATATGGCAAGATAAATATTCTCGGTAATCATTTACTAATTAATAATAATGGATTGTGCAGTGTCTAATATAGGTCATTCATTTTAATACGTAAGGTACATATTTTATTTTCTAAAATTGTAAAATGTTCACAATTAATGATTACCTAAACAACTCTACTGAACATTTTAAGAATGGTTCATTAGCAGATAGTTGACTAAATCATAAAAAAATAAATAAAATTATCGTCAAATAGTAATTGTGTTTGTGACATCGTTAATTTAAATTTAAAGTTTATATTAGTATAGTTTATTTCTTGTTGTATAGGTTATTAGAATCTCATAAAAGAGTTCAACGTGTCAACCAAAGTCTGGAAGATAAGCTTTTGTTACTTGTTGATAAAACTGAAACGGAAAAAAATATATTACAATCTGAAATTACAAAATTATCTCAAAAAAATATTGATCAACAACTGAAAATCAATCAGTTGAATGATGAAAATGTAAGTTAACTGTATATAATAAGTAACAAAAGATTTTAAGTATATTTTATAACAGTGAATCATTTCGATTTATTTTTTTTGCTACAGGAAAGGTATAAAAACGATCTTAATATTGCTATCCCACTATTACAGTGTAAGCCAACACACTTTGTCTCACAAAAATATGATAATGTAAGTTAGTCATTAATTATATTTTATTATATTATCATAAATTATATTTTAATTATACAAATAACTATATTTATATATTGTTTTATAGCTTCCTAATGAGTTGCAGTTAAAAGTACGAAATTACATTTTTAGCAAACAAAAGAAACTGTCAGATGGCAACGGTAATATAATGCAAAAAACTATTAAAGTTCCAATCCAGACATTTCCTCCGACTGCTATGGTGTACTCATTGACCACTAATGGTAATATTTTGATGAAAACAATCTTATGATCTTATGTTGTAATAAATTGTATACTGGTAAAACTAATAAAAATGTTAAATATTTATATAAAACACATCTTTGAAATAAAATTTCAAAAAACTAATCTGAATTCAAATTTTGCTAAACATGCTTTAGAAAATAATTGTCCATTTAAAATTTAATTCAATTTATATACAATTTCTTTGATTTTATTTATTATTATTATTATATTTTTCATTTGACTTTATGTATTTTTATTCTATTTTATAATACTCATTGATTGTTTTATATATAACATTTTTTTTTATTAATAACCAGCATTAATTTATAGTTTTTTCTTACTTTTCTTTTCATTATGATGAATATATATGAATAATTGTAAACATTTGGTATGTAAAAATAAAGTAAATATATTAATTTTTTAGAAAAGGACGAAGGAAAAAAGCTGAGGGATGACGAAACATCCATGAACAGTGTTTCAACAGCGGTTCTTGCCAAAATACTTGAAGAACAAGTCAAAGAAAAACTAAGTCAACGACACTGCTCCACTTGTTCATGCGATAACAATATGGACACACTAAATGCAGACCAAACTGAATGTCTTTCAACTCAAACCGAGTCTTCTGATAAACGAACACGCGCAAAATGTAGTAAACGTTCGACTACTAAAAATTCAGATTCTTTGTTATCTGAATCCGAGCTGACATCGTACTTTGATAACGCTGTGTCCATTCCAGATTGTGTTGATAACGGGTTGAAATTAACGACAGCTAAATCTAGATTATGTTCCGTACGCTTACAAGAAGGCAGTAAAAATATCCTATTGGACAATGTTGCAACACCGTACTCAAATCCTGTGCTGTATAAAAGCCGTTCTTCCAGCAGTGAATATGACGAGCCATTGGTTCATTCGCAAAAATTGATCGACCGTAATGTGCATACTAATGAACACACTCGTATATTGATCTCGGACGAAGAGATCATTTAAAAGCCATGTAATTAGTAATACAAATGTGATTTGCCTGATAATAAATTTTAGGCGATCAATGAATTATACTCTTAACTGAAGTATAAAGGTGTATAATTATACTATATTAAAGGGCCACTGAATCGGAATTGTGCCTTTAGATTTGAAATGAATATTTTTTGTCACAAATCATTTCTTTTCCTTAATAATACAAAAAAAAGCAAATGAATCATATGCTTGAACTAATTATTAGTGTTAAATATATTTTTTTTATACAATCTTAAACACTATTCAGTTCAGTTTGGTCGACATAACTTAATTAATAATGTTTATCATGCTTTTATTAAGTTTCTATGAATGAACTATTTCATGTTAAATTAACGATTATGCCAGATTTAAAAATAATTGTGTACGCTGGATAACCTAGTACACCTAAGACTTAGTTGTGTAAAAATTTAAGTGTAAAATACTGTATTGTTTATATTGGCCGCTGTAGAAAATAATATAGTAATAATGATTGATTTACAGGTACCCGCCAAGCTGCATTATTTTATATAAAAATCTAATGCTTGGTGACATTTAAAATATAATCTAAAACAGTGATTCTCAATCTTTTTAGGACCATGACCCAAATTCCCCCCGAAAATTTATCGCAACCCACATTTACAGAATTAAAAAGTTTAAAAAACAAATTTCTATGTAATTAAAAAAAACCTCTCGCAACCCACCAAAAATCGACTCGGGACTTACCAGTGGGTCATGATCCACAGTTTGAGAAACGCTACGCTAATCTAAAACTATTATTTTACTATATTTTATTTATCATATAGTACAATATATACTATATATACATGTGTGTGTGTGTATTTTTTTTTATAAATGACATTAAAACAAACTAATTTGTTTACAAATTAAAACTTGTCTCATTTATATATTTCCTGTGCAAGGTTTTAAAAAAAGTCAAGAAAATTGTTTATTCGTACCAGATTGCTTTTACACTAAAATCTAAAATGTATTAACATATGTACTGACATATCGAAAATATTAAGCTTAACTCAGCAAGCTATAATTTTGTCGTTCAAAACCACCTCGGATAGGTAACTGGAAAGGACAAAGATACATTAATTTTGAGGCTAAATTTTTTAATTCATTCATTCAGTACCAAAAAGATGAATAAAAAATTAAAGCAGTCTACACTCACAACACATCGGACAGATATTTTAGATCAAGGACTTGGATATTGTGGAGTACATGTTTATGTAAATACATAGGCAAAGATATGGCGTATCAAGAGACGAGTACAAATTATGTAATGTAAACATGCTAACGCATGATGTCATCAAGCGTCACTTGATTTCAATAAAGAACAAGCGAAAAATGAATCATTTAACCTAATACTATAATATCGGCAAACTTTAAATTGCCATAAATTAGAAACTAAGTCTGTTCTGCAAATACTAAATACACTATTGTTTTCAACAAAAACAGCATGTGATAGGAAAAAAAATTGGAAGACAAAGAATGTCTGGTAAACTAGTATAATATACCAAAACACAAAATAATGAAATCATTTGAATGATTACATGTTCTATTATAAAACTATAAACATATATATATATATATATATATGTGTGTGTGTGTGTGTGTGTATATAAATATATATGTATATATATTTTGTTTTAAATAAATTATAAATAATATTCAGTTTCATATAATAATTTTAAAAACCGATAAATATTTGCATAAAATTAATAAAAATACAAAATAAAAATGGTGGTTACATACAATATTAAATGATTAACAATGTATAGGTTATTTAAATTGCACCAATTCATTAGCAAGATGAAATTAGTACATTTTTAATGGTACAACACATTTGCTATGGGAAATCATAATTCCTGATTATGGTTTATAAAATTACCTCGACGTTAAGAGTTGATTTTTTTTCATCAGTGTTTATCATTTCAAGACTACTCTTTAAAATGTCTATTTGATGCTAAAAAAAAATTATTTATATATAAGTATACGCAACTTGTTGGTCAACTCAATTTTAACAAGATCAATGAATTTACCTGAGCGTGTTTTATCTCCCATTCAGCGAGGTCTAATAAGTTTTTGTTGAAAGTTGACACTCGTCTTGCTTTGAAATCAATCAATTCTAAAACGATTAAACTATTAGTATATATATATATGCATATATTAGTTTCTATTAGAGATATTTGTATACAGTGGAAACGAATTGTTTGAAATGGACTATAACACTACGAAACTAAACATACTAAAAAAAGATTGATATAATTATATATATGCTAATTTATCTACCTTCTTTTCCTTTATCAGACATAAGCTCAAATTTTTCACAGGATAACTGTTGTGCTGTTTCAGCCTATAAAAAGACAACAGTCACACATTAAATATAAAGCAAATTATAAATACATTCTAGAATTAACAATTTACAGTAGAAAATTATCTAATTGATTTTACTTCTACATAATGTCTAATTAATATAAATTACAAAACGTAATATATTTCAACTATAAAATAGCAATAAATAGAATAAAACATATTTCAAACATTTATGATTTAAATATAAACAATAAAGAACTCTAATAATAATTATTAATTATTAGTTATACAATTCTAAAAAGAAAAATATTCCAAATGTCAAATGCGTGAATTATTAATACTTACATCAAAAACTTCTTGAGCCTCGTTAAAGAAGTTAACGAAATAAAATAATTAATTTATAACAAATTCTGTTATATTAATATTGATTAAGAAAGTACTTACGGCATGGACATCTTTATTTTTTAAACGGGCTTTCTCTAAATTTCTATTAGCTGTCTCATAATTGGCTAGACAACGTAATCGCCTGTACAATAGTCGTTTAGCAGCAAACGAATCTCCTACATAATAACGTAATGTATCTGAAAGCTTAAGATCTTCATCTGAAGCTATTCTGCCTTCTACTTTCTAAAAGTAAATAAAAATAATAAACAATAAGTGCTATTGTTATTATTATAATTATTATAATTTATTACCCTAATTTTTTCTAATGTTTCAGAAAATCTATTTAAAAACCAATCAAGATCTCGATGATCAAAAGTGGATAGATGAACTAAGCATGATGATATTTTGATATAACTATCTGCAACATCTGTTCAATATTAATATTCAATTAAAATATTTGTACATTTCAATATTTACACATGATTACATTAGTATCAATATGGCATTTAAATTAATTGATATAATTCACAAACCTTTATGTTTGTTGACCATATTGTCTGATCTCGCAGTTGAATCTTTTAAATGTGCATAATAATCAATGAGAAAATTTTTTTCTTGTTCAAAAAAATCATTGACATCTTTTACAGTTGCAGAAAGAAGATATTCGTCTGTGGTCTTAGACAAAGATTTCATTATTTCCTAAATTCAATTTAAGTATAATTAGTACAAATGAGATGCAATAGACAACCAATAATTTTGATTTCATAATGATAAATGAGGTATTTTTACAGTGTTATTTGAAAAATTATATACTAATAAGGAGGGCCTGAATTTAAATGCTCTAATAGTCAAAAATGTCTTTAGACCACAATAATGCCATTAATAATGACCCAAACATTTTTTTAAATCGATTAAACTGTACGCATGAAAAATAAACAGAAAATGTGTATATACATGAAATAAGAACGATCCCAATATGAACGTCAACTGACTAAATAATTGTTATTTATTTGAATCCCAGGTAACACACCACAAACGTTAATTGTTAGATATAGAAATATGTTATACAAATCATAAACAGAATAACTAACAATTGGTATGGATGAAGAATATATAAACCTATTACATAAAAACATTTAAGTGTAGTCGCGACAGTCAGACGTGTACTACAAAACTTCGAGGATGGAACCTGTAACGGTTCCGAAACGTCAGAACAACATTAACCACATGGATATTTCCGAAAACCACACAGTTAATAAATTCCCAATCCATGAAAGCTTTAATAAACTCATAAAAACATTTCTTGAGATATTTTGAAGTATGTTGCATAATTTGAATTATGTTCTTTGAATACATAGTATAGAGCACAAAAAAAAATGCACTTTGCATTGAAATCCAGGCCCTGCCAATAAGGATTGATAACATCACCATTACACAGAATATTTACATAATAAATAAATATAACTAAATACATGAAAAATAATATTTGTATAACGGTTTGAAATTTAATTCATATTTTCTGAAAACAATCAACTGTATGAAATTAAAAAACCTATTAAATGATACTATAAATAATCAATTATGTAATTATAATTTAAAATACTTCAAACAGTTCTTTCTTGTTTTTTGTGCGAACAGATAGATCTTGATCGTATTCCAAAAATACTCTAAAATTTGTATCATATCGAAATACAGGATGTTGAGCAAGTCGGGATAAGAACATCTCATGCATTGCAACAGTTTTTTTAAATGTAGCTAAGTACTCACTGTAAAAACAAATTAGATAACAAAGTTTTAAGATATACACACAAATATTAAAAAGTTTTATTAATTAAACATATTTAAATAAATCTTTAATTACGATTCTAATTCCTTTTTCATCTTTAAGAATTCTTCTTTTGTCATCTGACCTTCTCCTTCTCCTAATTTTTGTAATTTTTCTCTTGAAGAGTCAAAATCTGGTCGAGGTGGTGCCGGAGGGATCTTAAAAATAATAATTAGTAATAGATAAAATATTACGTTTAAAACATTTTAAGAGATTAATTTATAAATATAGTTTTATACTAACAATGAAGCCCGCATAATCTTCATTATCTTCAAATTGATTGTGTAACCAAATAAATTCTTCATGCTGCCGAACAACTGAAAACTCTGACCTTTGAAAATCTGGTAACGAAGTCTAAACCATAAGAAATAAAAAATAATTCAGGTAAATGATAAATAATTATTAAATCTTACCTTAGATAAAACAGTGAATTTAACTCTATCTTTTTCACTCAGAGCATCCGAAATAACTACTTGAAGAGAATTGTCAGTTAAATCGACATTCTCAGAATTACTTCCCTGTGTACAATACAAGTAACATTGATTGATAAGTCAAAAGATGTAAAAGTATGATGAAAAAAAATTATTTACTTCGTTTAATAGTTCACTCTGTGAATTGTCTTCCCCATCGATCTCATCAGACTAGAAAAAAAAAAAAGAAGAGTTTGTTATCATAATTTTTGTTGTTTGCACAAGTAAAAATCGTAATTAAATAATTAAATAACCATCCCCGGGTCGAATGAGAAATATTCAAGTAATGGGTACAGCGAAAGAGCAAAACCAAGCCCTCTGTTAATGAAACAATGATGATAATAATAATAGTAACGATATTGTTTTTGTTCGGGGCATTTACTAACAGCCATCTACTGCGTCCGGCAGAACGTTCGTCTCACAGTATTAACGTGTCGCTTACGAGTTACAGTAAATAAGTATGAACTTACAAGCATTTTGTTTGGACGTCTGACAGCAGCGTACTGGAATTCGCGATGTATTTATTGATGACGTAAATCGAAACGCCGAACACGGACGTGTTTATCATAAATAAATGTGTGTATATATATATATATATATAACACACGGCCGACAGATCATGCGACAGCGATAATTGCGTTATAAAAGCAATCGAGTTATGATGAACAATTATTTATTGGGTTTTTTTTTTTTTTTTATATACACGTTATATCAACCGATTGTACTACGGACTTCAATAAAATGTTATTCGAAAGTAGACGAATTGATAAGAGCGACGCCAACTATACGCCCACCGATCGCCATAATAATAATAATAATAATAAGACCATAGGTATACTCGTAGACACGCGAGTCTCGTCAAAGCGCTGTTGGTCAGCCGTTTCAATGTTTGTTTTTGAGGTTACATTTCGTAAGACGTACAGAAACGTGCCTCGTCACGGTGTTTCGCTCGCAGGGTAAAAACATTCGCTTGATGCGCGCGGACGGGATTTTAGGTGCGGAGCGACGACCAAACCGGCCGACCCGACAGCGCTCCCGTCGGTCGCGCACGATTTCGACGCGTCCACGGGAGCAGTTCTCGTCCGCCGGCGTGCCGCGGTTGCCGCCGTCTCATCGTCCGAACACCCGTCCGCCAGTGTCGCCAACACGACCGCGCGACCGGTCGAATGATTGCCGCGGGCCGTTCGCACACGAACCGGCGTCCGTCGATCGCGTAATACGGTCCGGCGGCTTATTTGGGTTTTCTTGTTCCGCCTTTTTGGTTTTTCGTAGTTTTCGAAACGCGTGCAACGGCTACGTTACAACGGACACCCGTTTCCTCGCGCGTAATGTCGTTCGGTGCGTTGCGAAACATTACGCTTTTCGATTATCGACGAGAGCGAAACGTTCGTTCGCGCGAGCCACGTACGCACCAAGACGGCGGGAATTTTCAATTATCCGATGATGTAATTGCGATAAAACTATAGTTCGTAATTTACGTACCGCCGTGGTTCATGTCACCATTATCGACGAGCATTTTAACGCCGCGTCGCCCTAACACCAAAACGTTGAACAATTTAAACCGTACATTTTTTAGAAGAAAATTATGTGTGCCTTACAAAAAAAATACAGTACGCAGAAAAATAATAATCACACGTTTTCATTTAGTTGTAGCGTTGAATAAACATCGACATTTCAAATTGGGAAAATAATAAGAATATTGAAAATAATAATGAATTGTATAGAGTCTGAAAAATTAATGAGAAATTTCACTCTGGCGGTTTTTACAAAGTTGGGGAATTCGGGAGATGATGGTGGAAAGAACGAGTGACTCGTTGTCCCTTCGTGTGCTTAGTGTAAACAATTATTGCGTTGTTCCGACCGTGTCGCCACTAATACGATTTTATTCGAAAAAAATTGAAAATTCTTTTTTTTTCCTTTTCCCCGAGGATTTCGTGTCACCCCAACACTGGATCCATGTCATCACAGAGTGACATGTCACCAAGTCAACCACTGGTGTATGTACAAACACACACGCACACACGTGTAATTTACGAAATTCGATAAAATTAAACACATGACGTTCAATCATAATAGGTAAGATAAACGTCTGTAGGTTTGAACACGAATAATCGTTAACGAATCGATATGCGGGGGGTCGCACAATTCGAATAAAAAAAAATGGTACTTGAATTTGGCCGGGCAACGTGGGGCAGGGGAGGGACTGAGTACCTATTCTTGTTTTAAATTTCGTTAACGTACCCTTTATAATTTTTCTTAATGCGACGCCGAGAACGCTGTTGCCCCGCACAAGTCGATTAATGTGCCTCCCCTTTCACATCCGTCGTTTTCGTTTTTTTCCCCCCGATTCAAGTGCATTAAAAACAACACGAAATTAAAAAACTCTACGGGCGGAGGACGGAAAGGGATTCTTGAAACTGTTATCGGTTTCGAACGAACTCTGAAGTCTTTAGAAACGACCGAGATAAATTATGACGTTATCGCTATGACACGTTCTAAATAATCGCGTATCGGTAGTCATGTTACACCGACTGTCATTATTTTTATTGGCATACTCGTATTAAATAGTATTCCACGCCGGGTCGTACACGATAATCATTGGTAAACAGACTTAACAATTCGATATTAAACTTGAAACAAAAAGGCCTCTACAGATACGATCGTTGTACTCGATAACAAATTGATTATGGGGACCTTGAACCTATCGTTCGTGTGAAATAATATTATATTATATAATATTTTATTCTAACCGATCTCGTAACGAGACGATAGGGAGAGAATATAGTTATTTATGTATTATCAATGTTCTTATGACCTAATTTAAGTTTTGAGCGAAAACGTCTGATTTCGTTAGAAATAGGTAAACTATATTGTACAGGATGCGAGTGAATATTAGGTAACATATTTCGAATTTAATCTATAATGTTCGGTAAGTATTTTTTATTGAAATATCTATTATTATTTATATCGTAAAATATATATTTTTTAATACATCGTGTAAGTACTTATACAAAATATAAATGACATCCAATTACATAGTTAGACATATCTGCACTTAAATATTAAACCTTACACAAAAGATATTATGTACTAGAAATTCTCCGATTATTTTTTTAAGCAAAACCTAGTGAGAACTTATTAACATATAAGCCGGTTGAAAACAAGTGATTCGAAATTATAACGATGATATAACTAGTAAATCATATAATATGTTAAAGAGATAATTTCAAATTAATGATATTTCATTAATCGAATTACTGTATTTTAACAATTAAAAGTTAGATAATAAAGTACATTGTCCGATTGTCAATTAATTAATTGGCTGTTTTAATAATTGTTTCCACGAAGAGAAATCGGGACAGGGTATCTGAATTTTAAGTCTCCGAGAGTTCAACAATTTCAAGACAGTTTTAAATTGTTTTGTAAACGTGAATCGGGCGGGTACTGTGCATAAGTACACCGAGCTTTCACATTTGTACAAACACTATATATACACACGTTTGCCTAAATTGATTTAAGCTGTAAACAAAAATTTGTTACAGAAAATATCGCCCCACGCAATCATGCAATCGACCGACAGAACGCATTTACTTTACCCCTCCTCTGTACTACGACATCGCTATTTGATTCCCATGTCTACTGCCACAGATTGAACGTATATTATCTAATCTGTGCTATTATTATTTATACCAGTACTGCATACAATCTATTCTAGTAGTTAGTCTACGATTATAATTGTCTTGTTTGCTAGCTCGCGCCTACGGCTTTTATTCAATCGCGAATGTCTATATACACATGTGTGTGTCAGTAGAAATTATATTTCATACGATAATCACAGTCATTATTTGAGAACGCGTCGACACGGCAACACAGAAGCAACACAATCGATCCGTATAATATACGAAATCGAACCGCGCGTGTTTTGTCCGCCTGCTTCATACAGCAAAAAACGCGTACGTAAAAAACGTATTCATTAAATATCTTTACGAGTTCATCCTACGATCCGGTAATAGTGGTCGGTGGGAAACGGACACATTATTAGCCCGCCGAGTAATTGTTTATGTAGTGTTTTATATTGTACGCGCGAGAGTTAATCAGTAATCAGTTCACTTCGGATGTGATCAAACTTGTATTGTATATGCGAATTAAATTTGTTTTTTGATTTTTAGGGAAACCGCCATCGTTATATTTTACTTTCGGCAGTGTTGCGACTGAACACGTTCATTACGACCATAAAATATAACGTATTGTCTTAGTGCTCAGAGATCTGACGTCGGTCGCGTGTATCGACGACATTCGACTCGGCTGCAATAATGAACCGACAATCGCCGACAAACGACGACGAGACGACCGCGACCCCAGATGACTGCGCCAGGAACGACGTTGTATGTTACGCCAACAACGACGACGACGACGAACGCGACAGTTGGGCGAAATGTACAACGACTCCAACAAGCCCGACTTTCAACGACGACGGCGACGACGACGGCGACGGAAATGGCGGCGATGACGACTGCAACGGCAATGGCGACGACGACGACGACGACGACGACGACAACCGTGACCGTGGTGTTTTCGGCGAGTATAAAGTGCAATCACAGTCGTCGTATTTCGGGTCGACCCCGCCGTCGCAGTTTTTTCGGAAATCGGAAAATGCGGTCGAGGACAGTGCCGGCGATCTACAGAACGAGTCCAAAGTGTTGGTCATATATACCGGCGGCACCATCGGTATGATTAGAAACGACGAAAACAGTAAGTGCAACATAATTGTCATTGAGTTTCGCGTTAGCGGATCACGGCGGACCGCCGCCGTCGAAATTGAAATTTCAACCTAACCCGAAATCCGGAGGGTCTCTAGTCGCAGCTACGTCATTTACCGGATTTCGAAACCGTGCGCACACCATATTATGCGGATAGAGGCGTATAGTGAAAGTATACGCAACGTATTTAATTGTAATTTACTATGTAGGTACTTACGTTCATTAATGGCTTAATGTAATATATATATACACTCGAAACAGTATTACTATCGATTTATCAGTTATCGTAATATAAGTGCTGTAACAGTCACGTGCTAACGCAATAAACGCGATAAATACGGACGTCACAGTACAGAAAATAATAAATATACACATTACACACATACCTATATGACAGTATAGTTAATCTAGTGTCGTATACTTGTGTACGCCTTACACAATACACACACACACACACATATATATATATATATGACGTTGCATAATTCTACGCAGGCTCGGGATTAGCATAATTATGTAGGAACCGGAGGCAAAACATTTTCGGAGGTTCTATACCACAAAAAAATCGATAAGCAAAAAAAAGTATATATAGATATTTATAACATCTACGTATATTGTCACTGTTTGTGTAGGTACTCTCGTTAAACGTGCCTTTATGCCTCTTTAGGCTGAATATTGACGCGTCTACACAACTAAACAAGATCAATACAAGTTATCCATGAATATAATAATAAATAATATATTATATGAACGCAAAACTGCCCCTTATTAGAATTGCGGTGTTGATTAGATATTTAGACTTGCCCCGTCTATTATACTTTGAAAAATATACAAATCAACCCTATAATGGACATATTTTGATAGCGGAGTTAGCATGAGCAAATATGTTGTTGAAACAGTATCTATTGTAAATAGTATATATTGCTCGGTCGAGTCGGTCATTTCTAAATTTTTGTTATACTTTGAAGTGCTCGTGCCCACGTCCAGTAATAACTCCGAGTTCCTGTTGGAACACAAGATGCGCAGAGACCCAAGATTGTACGACGCTCACTACGCACAATTAAAGTATGGTCAGTCCATGAATTGCAGCCCGCTAGTATTGCCGTAAGTATTATAACTATTCAAACTCGTTGACAAGTATATATAACTATAAAACAATATACGTTATTATTACATAATACGTTCGATATTATGTGGACTGTGCGATGTACCACAGCTACGTTAAGGGATTCCGAAGGATCGTGTACTCGGTTTACCAATACCACGAACTTTTGGATTCAAGCAACATGTGTATGCGTGATTGGAAAACTATAGCAGAAGACATATGGGTAAGTCCTAACATATACATGAATATATATGATACAGTTGAAAATTGGTTCAGATATGAGTTGTTATTGCATGGTTTTGTAATGTCATAAAAAATATTTAATTTGAACAGAAAATCGTATTTTATAATAAGAATTCGATCCGTTTATTTCAGAATTCAAATTTAATCGCAAACACGCTATAGATCAGTGACTAAATGGACGTTTTTAGAATTTAGAGAGAGGAGAGAAACTTATCTTAAATATATTATGTTATGTCATTAAAAAAATTAAATTTAAGTTTTAAATAAATACGGAAATATTTGATTTTCAGGCATTCGTGGTTTCTAACCTATTAACTCAACTTAAAACACTTAAAAAAAAAATATTTGACCTTTGTCCAAATTGTACAAAATATACAACACAGATGTACACATAAGCTGGTCCGAACAGCATAGTGTTACAATACGCGTCACACACTCACACAGTTATATTGTGTATTTCTTATACTCGTATTGCTATTTATACTTGTCACATGTTGTTTTACAGCAAGCCTACGAACTATACGACGGGTTCGTAGTGTTACACGGAACCGATACATTGGCATACA